>OY294068.1:36468861-37068861 GCA_958510875.1 Endomychus coccineus
AAGAGTAAGAACAAGCAGGTGGTGAAGAACTCCCTTATTTCTAAAGGTGATTAGTTTTTATGAAACCATTGAAGTGGTGTCCACTCCACGCGCAAAGCAGGTCCCGCCCATACGTTATTGGAGCGAAGGTTTCTCAAACGTGGTTTTACCACTCAGAGAAAACCTTCAACTGGCCTCGTGCTGGCCTTATGTCAATGAGCATACTCGCTTGTTGGCAAGAATTCGGTGCCCTGGATATGAAATATCTAGCTACGAGGTACATCGTCGCTAGGCCTGCCTGACATCTCGTATGTTCTATTAAGGTATAATAATTTATAAAACTTCGTATCGAATTAAATTGTATCAAGAAGTCATAATTATTCGGATTATTGCACTGTTGTTTTGATCATGCACTGCATTTATAATATAAAGAAGATTCAAGTGAACTCATTTCTTGATTGATAAGTGAATATATGGAGTAACCCCTTTTACAAGAATGTTACCAAGTAAATAGTTGAAAGGTTTGATTAATGAAGAATGCAAATTTATTGAATTTAAATTAATGGACAACAGAGAAAGAAGAGAAAAAAATTATTACACCCTCTCCATATTATTGCAGCATTGTTCTATACAAGAATGACATTTCTATTTATAATTTAATTGATAAATCACTCCATTGTGTGACGGAATAATTGTTAGTGAATTATTTTATAACTGAAGTATGTTTAGTTCAGTGTTCTTATATAATATTCCACATATTTTCAAAAATGAATAGAGCTCGTAAAGCTGGGGTCAGATAGATTATCTCAAATATTCCTCCGAACTATTCTACTAGAAGTGTATTTCTCTTCTAAATACTCTTATAGAGAGTTTTATGTAAACCTAGGCGATCCTCAAAATAAATGATTGTGACGGGGGAGCGAGTGAACCGAATGGACAAACGAATTGTGCAGACATTTAGAGTGTAAATTGCAAATTCGGACGTTCCGAAATTCTAAAAGCATTTCACAAGCACAAAGAAAGGGTTGATTGGGTACGGAAGGTCGATCTTTACTGCCGGTTATTAGGTGACGCGATAGAGACTTATCCTTCCTGACAACCCGAAGAACAATGAAATGCAACTCTTTATTGGGTAGTCTGGTCTATTCATTATCATGCGAACATTCTAATGTTTTTGTCTCTTCATGACTACAAGAAATGAGCTGATAAGTCTGCAGTAATATGTCACTGACAATTATAATAACTGACACTCACATTCTTAGAATTTTGTGGAATAAATTATATATTAGAACCTAGAAATAGAGGAACTTAAATATTGATTCTTCTTTACGTAATACTATAGCTTGGCTGGGGATAAGATTGTTTGAATATTTCAGTGAGAGAGGGTGCAATTGATTGTGACGATACTGGGTCAGTTGGAAATCCTTTACATTCGCAGTTCTATTGTTAGAGAACAAACTTTTCTGTACCTTCCATCCTTCGGAGAAATCTCTGCCTAATTATACACACCGTCAGAAGAGTAATCTCGTAAAGATGGCTAACAGTAGAACTTAGTAGAGGAATGTCAAATATCAACTGGATCATGCCATGCTAAAGCTGAGTAATTGCAAAATTTTTTCATCGCTTCTCACAAGCATAAATAAATATCATGGAAGATTGAAATGGGTGTTTTTCCTCAGTGTTCTCAGTCCATATTCTCCTGATGTTGCATCAGCTCTCCCCCATTATCTTCGAATCAGAAATATATCGACAAATGCTCTGAGAGATTCCCCAAAATGGCGCGTGACTGGGAGAAGGAACACCACTGGAGACCATTAATCAGTCCTGCTACTCCAGACTACTGCCTCTATATGATGATGATTGATCTCACTATAACCGTGCACATCCATTTCAGGGTATTTGATTTGGATTCCCTCTTTTTCCCGAAAGGTTCTTACAATCTATCTATCTTTGTGGATCAGTTGGTAACTTTTTTTTCTTGTTTGTTTTCTAAATGAGATTTTCATCCAGTGTAAATCTGAGATAGTTAACCTCTGACTTCTATTATGAAGGTAACTAGGGTGGTTTTCGTCCCATCGATTCGCAACATGATTTGGTGTAGTCAAGAATATAGTCGTACTTGCCTCTTGGGGATATGATTGTACTGTATCACAATCAAGTATTTCAATTCACTGTGCTTGGACAATATTGTTTGAAGGGAAATGGTAAAGCCTTGAGAACTATGTATAGGTTAAGTTGCCTAGGTCGTGTAACGGGTCGCCGTTACGTGTTTTGTAAAGAACTATGTAATGAACAGATAAGATCTCTTTTCGGTTAGGAATCTTTTCCGATGATATCTCAGTGACATCTATGCGTCCAATAACATCGATTATTGAAATTAGTTTCTGCAGATTCGATAGCGCGACTTTCGCGTGGAAGGGAAGATATCAGATCGGAAATCTCAAGCGGTCATTGTCGTGACAGTGTTGATCTAGGTACGTTGATTTTCAATAATTTTCTGTTTTTTAATCATTTTGTAAATTTGCTACTGAAACATAATTAACCTCAGGGACCCCTTTAATTTGATCTGTTTCTGTAATTAGAATACTGGATGTTCAGTTCTTGATTAGGTTATTTTTCAGTGGAGGTAATTAACATCGTACCTTACTACACTGCACGCAATCAATTTGCTTTTAGCATATTTCAATCATAATCTTTTTCATCTCTGCATAAATATTTGTAATTTTTATACGTAGTATTTTTTTGTCCTCTTTGTGTTTAACCCCACATTTAGCACGTGGTAGTTTTGAGTTATTCTTTTGAATCGCCATTTTGTAGACATGGTTCATGAGAACGCAGGGTATGTCTTATCAGACTTAAACGTGCAATAATTATTGTGCTGGTATCATAAAGTAGGCATTCAATTACTGCTTATTGAATACTCAATAATCATGTCTGCTACGCTCATTCAGAGTTTAGTATAAATTACAAACGTCAATTCTTATGTGCAATTTAATTCAAGTAGGTAATTCAGATTTGTGCTAATTGACAAATTCCAACATTTCAATCATTATCCTTTCAGTCTCATTTTCAATCATTATCCTTTCAGTTACATTCAATTATTTCCTAATTCAAGTATCAATTGTAATAATTTAATTCTTTCAGATTAATTTAGATTGTTGTCTAAATTGATATCTCTTCAAGATTTCAATTTTGTAATAGTGTTATTACATTTCAGGAAGATAACATAGTCAGTTGTGGAATCGCGTGGTTATTGCAATTGACTGTGTTGCTCGTCCTTTGAACTTAGGCCAGGTTCTGTTCGTTTTTTTGAAATTACAGGGTAAGAACAACTCTCTTCTTCTTCTTCTCGAGACGGTTTTGTGAATCTCCTGGCCGGACCGACATCCAGATCCAACAAGTTTCAAGGAGGGTAAAATTTTTTGGTTCGAATGACCATAATTTCATTTCTCTGATTGTGTTATTCAACTGAAGTTGTATTCCACTAATTTTTTAGAACATATTTTGAGGTTCATTTTAATTCAGATAATTTTTTTTCAATTAAATATTTAATTTCAATCTATTAACGAAAATTGATGTTCATTTATTTAATTTATTTAAATTGTACCAAGTATTCAATTTTTTTTTTGGTGAATATTCAAAATTCAGTTTCATTTTATGTAATACCAAATTGTACCTTCTTTAATTATTTATCAAATTTCGTTTGGAATAAATCAAATTGTTAAGTTGAACTTGTATTATTTTTCTGAATTTCCATCAACTATAAAACCATCTCGTAGTGCCTGTATCCTTGACTGTGAATTCATTTATTTTGTAGTTATTTCTAAGCAGCTGGCGCTCAGGCAATTCACAAGTCTAGAATCACAGGGCACGTTTCACTACGAGGCCTGAGATTAATTACTTAATTTGAGCTAGTTGGGCCAATAAAAACCGACCCAAAGCGGTTGAATTGAAACGCAACGCTCTCGCGGATACTCAGTGATTTGGAGTGATGCCATACTAGAAATAAGACAAGAAAGCATTATTACAGCTATCTGTCTCACTTTCCCTAAAATCTTCTTCCCTGATAGGGGAGGTTGGAATAATGAAACTCTCACTCTATGGCCACCAGGCGGGCTCGTATGACTTACAGAGGGGTCCAAGATAGGTTCGGTTTCGGATATACGAGGGTATCTAAAATGCCTGTGATTATCAGTGAAACTTTAAAAGTATGCGCATATTAAAGGAACGCGAACCTAACTTCGGCTGCCTTCGCTAAAGCTTCCAAACACCTCGCATACCTTCAATAGTCGTTTTAGTCAGTTGAGACAATACCAGTGCTATTATTTTTTCACTATTATAATTACCAATTGTCAATTGTCAGTTGTAACCCAAAAATTCTGGAATACAACCGAATTAAGGTGGCAGATGCATGGAATGGTATCGACACTTCGTTTAGGGTGGAATGTACGATTTTTGATTTGAAAAAATAGAAGGATTCCTCGGTGGTAGTATTTTGCCTACTGCTGTACTGCTAAGGAAGGTGAAGACTACTATTAGGTTACCGGCTTGTAAGGATTTCGTCTTCAACCCGAACTGGTTTGCCTTCGAAACGAAGCTATGTTGATTCACGGCAATTGATGCTTCAATCACCAATCTATTTTAAATTATATTACATGAACCATTGGTTGACTGGAAGGTATCTAGCTGTTGCATAAGCTGTAGGCTAAGTGACTGACATTAATCCTATTATCTAATTTGACATCTCATTGCAGTTTATGGAATTATATTAGAGACGCAATTAATAATATGATAGTACTCCACGTATTAATGCAATACTGATAGCTAATCATAGCGGGCAAATTTGTCATATTATCACCAAATTGACTTGTGGCAGTTCATTTGGAACATAGTTGAAATGATAAATCGGTTGGATCTACCTGGAGAATAATGTGTAATATAACAATTTTCACTGCGATAATCGGGATAAGCCTAAATGCTCATTTTAGCAATCAAATGATGTTTGCAATATACTATAATGCATACAATTGTTCTGGAATATCCAGATAAGTTAGCTAGATGTTATATTCTGTTCAATGTAAATGAACTCAACCGAGTAATATCATTGTTTATAGCATTTCTCTAATACGCTTACAGAACTATCTATTCCATGATTAAAAATTAGATTGTAACATACATTATTGTAACAGACTGTGTCGGAATGTATATTCTAGCACTGCTTTCAACCAATCGGAAACGGTTTAGGTGATTTCTTGGAATTATTAATTATCTTTGTCTACACCTTGTTGCCTCACGGCTAGTTCATGCGTTTTAACCAACTGCCATAGACAAAGATTCATTTAGTAACGACTTAGCAGTATTTTCTAAAGTTATGAGAAAGTTTGAGAGTTAAATAAGACCTCGAACAGTTTGATTTGATGAATTTCTCTTTCTATCACCAACCGAGGGTCCAATTCATTTTAAAAGAGTTACTACGACCGTTCATGTCAAAACTCCATATTTAGCAATCGTCATTTCTACTAATTCGTATCGTGTTGAACAATTAAGTCATACCGCACAGGTATTTACATTCATCATTGAGATAAGCCAAATGAATAGTTTCAAATATATACTTTCACTATTAGAATATTCTCAATTTCAGAAATTCAGCTGTTTGATTTATTTTCCTCTTAAACAAGAGGGGTTGAACAGATTCGATACTCAAATCCTTGAAAAGGTAAAAAACTGAAATATCTCCGCGAGAGAATTTTTATTGCCTCGAAAAAAAAATGAAGGTCTTTTAGTAGCGTGTAAAGAATTGCATGATAAATCAATGAAAAAGGTCAAACCTAATCACTTCCACAATATAGACAACAAAACATAAGCTAGATGAAACATAGTTAATTCGCTTAGAGGGAAAAAAAGATGAGATAGAATACAATATATCTGGAGAGAGGTTTGCATTTAAAGTTATTTATAACGCAAATTTTAAATCTCTGTTGAGTGTTGGTGTAATATGTTGGGGTGACAGCTACCAGGTTGAGATGATTCTCAGGTGGCAAAGAAGAGCTGCACGGATAATCTTCGGACTAGGGTATAAACAAAGTTTTAGAGGTATTTTTAATAATAACAATAGACTCAACAAAAACAGCTGAAAATGATGCATATCCAGCACAGTTTGCATGCTAGGTCGTCCGTTTCCCGTATTTATTTCTCACGTCAACGGGGAGGTGGGGGACTCCTTAGTCTGGAGGGTCTGCATCGAAATGTGATTCTGAGTATAGCTTGTGAATAGCTTGGGTGTTCGGACCCCCTCCGGAGTCTTGCCGATTGTTGCGAATTTGCCTGAGTGGGGGTATTTATCGTTAAGGCAGCACAAAAAGCTGCGGAAGAATTTGTTCTCGAATTTTGCACCCTCGAGATTCAACCTTCTCGCATGAAAGTTCAGATAAATGCCGCAGAGCAAGATCCTATGCTCAGGCGGGATGTTAACAAGCCGATACACAATGTTACCTACCGAAACATAGAAACGCTTGTCTTGTCAAATAGGCTGACGTTCCGCCACATGAGGTCAGCCATTCTTACATCCAAGACCAAGGGATTTTTCGCAGCTTGCCAAGATAGGATAGTCCACACTTCGGTCTATCCCCGCAACATGATGGGTGTTCAGGTTCCTGATGTCAGCTACATAACCTGTCGAAAGACACCAGATAAGCTTTTCCACCTGCTGTGAGCATGTGCGGCAAAAGTGACCTCGACGTACACCCATCGCCATAATTCAGCTCTACGGATGCTGTAATACTATCTAAGGCACTGCTGCCTAACATGCCAGGAGATATTGAGTCCGTTGTCAGGAACGAAAAATGCCAAATCTACAGGGATTACCCGTTTCCGATCGTCAGGTTCATACAAGTGGATAGGTCCGACGTTGTCTTCCTCATAAACAAAGCAAGACTATGTATGTCATCGAATTCTCTGCTCCGGCAGATAAGAACATAGTCTTGAAAGAGGAGGAAAACTGGACAAGGATCAAAATCTCATGTTCGATCTCCGCACGCTATATCCACGCTACAAGGTCGTATTAGTAGTTCTGATGATCGGTGTTTTGGGAGGAATTCGGTCTTCGCTGCGTTCGAACTTGAAGATTATTCCGGCCTGTAAGAACTTGACGCAGATCTTGATATACCGGATGCAGTTATTCTGAATACAATAGGATTACTTAGGGCACACGATTTGGGGACCAGAAGTTACTTACCGATTGATGGGGGGGGGGTAGCTTCGGTAAACTGATTAGGTTATTCTTGCGCGGAAGCTGTTGTCGTCGGAGCGTGCAGCAGCCCGACCAGATATTAATAACATTTTCTTCGTTACTTGGTATATATACTCACAAGGAAAAATTGGTTCAACACGTGCATTAAATATTTCATCAACTTATCAATTGATCTCGAAAGTTTGAATAATTTTTTGGATTCATAAATATGATATATTTGCAACGGGAGCCAGCAAGAAATCTAGCGGAACATGCATATGCACTTAAAACCAAAGAGTTCTATACTAGAAGAGACAAGCTATATCTTTCTCCATTGAAGCGGTTGATATTACTGGGGATATCCCTACTCCACTTTTTTCAGCGCGCGCAATTAATATTAAGCGCAGAACGGTTAGTTTGTCGCAAAGGACTGGGAGGCGGGCAGTTGCTGAACAGTACCGTACAGTAAAAGTAAAATTTAGAGGAGTGGGGACGGCCCATGAAAATATCGGGTGAAAGGCGCTCTTGTCTCCTCTAGTATAGAACTCTTTGCTTAAAACTCTATGTGCTTCAGTCAATGAAAAAACTGTTCGAATCTTGCAGTATAGAGCATTCGTATGATACAAAAATAAAAACAACTCGGTTAGAGATAAGCCCAAATATTCTTACATCCAAAGAAATATTTCCTACAACCTTAAAATCTATAAATGTATGAATAATGAGTATGAACTAAGTATAAATAGAATGAAATCAAATATGCAAATCCTTCAAATGAAGAATATGAACAATACAACATAGTTTATAAATGAAAATAAAAATTAAATCGGATGAAATAAGTTTGCTCTGAACCATTTTACAGATCATCTGGTCTGATTGTTCCTCTTCAAGGCATTTTTCAGTGTTACTACCCCTTTCTATTTAAGGTTCCATGTGAAATTCGTAAGAATCCACTCCTACTATTGTTTGAAGTAAGATTGAGAAATTTCATGAAACTGCATAGTTCAGTTGCCTTACAATTCGTTACAGTATCAGGGAGCTGTTGTAAATGATTGAAACTAGCTTTTAATGAATCAATATCTTCCAATTCGAGTTATACTGAAGAGTCAAATGATTCGGCATTGTATGAATAATTACAATTTTCCCTGAAACAAGCTGATATTGATTATAATCCAATGTAAAGTTTTCAATAAATAAAATATGAAAACAGTAATAATATGGCCCTTGAATCTACATACCTCTATAGGTGCTATTTCCCGGATTATCTGAGCCTATAATTTATAATGATAACTCATCGTTTTGTTGGCAGTCATCGTTCATATCATGTTCTACTATTTGCTCATCATAATTTAAACACTATACTCAATTACATATTCTAACTGCACAACAAATTTACAGTTATTGCTGCATTTACAATATCATCATTGATTACAACGGAATTACAATTCGCAACATAATAACCAATCGACGTTCACGATTCGAATTGTTTCCCAATAACCAACAGAATTAGGAACGCTTTGCAAACATGTGAGATTTATAGTCTAACATCTGCAGGGAACTCGAAGTTATACCTGAGATAATTTAACCGAACAACTGTTTGTTCTGACTTACTAATTCAGATCGACTCCAGAACATTCTATATTTGGGTTGACTTTCCTTCCAAATGATTATTAGAATATCCCTAACACGTAATATAGGATCGTTACAACGTGTAGAATGTATTTATCTCGTCTTCGATGTAATCAGTGGGGAATCTGGAAGCTTTTGATCAGAAACTGATTTGCCTATCTTGAGGAGACGTTGAGATAGTTTCTTTCTATAGTGGTTCAAGTGGATAGCTCACCTTATTAAAAATGATTGAAGAATCAATGATTTCTTCAAACCATGTTACTTCCATCCTTCATCCGGGGAATTCGCAAAATCTAGGAAAATAGGAAAATACTTAAAAATAATTGTCACGTTAAGATGTTTCTATCTTGTAACCTCCACCGCATAATTAAGTAATACTTATAAATGAATTGCAAGATTGCGTTTCTCATGAAGACATTGCGACAATCAGAAAAGACATTTCACGGAGAAAGCCAGATACTTACAAGATTCAATTAGAGAGACTGCCACTCAAATAAGGCATAAATAACGGTCGAATAAAGAAAACTTGAGATACCAAATACTTTTTCCTGAAACCCTCTGCAATTCCTTAAGTTTGCCCTATATAACAGAAAGCACCCAGTGAGATTTATCGCACTAACCCCCTTCCCCCCTGATAAACAATAAATAAACAATTTAATGATCAAATTGAATTACTAGGAAACTATTGCTGCTTTTTTGGCCAAAATCACACCTAGGAGATTTTTTAGGTAGCTGATTACGAAAATGAAGTCAAAAATTCCAAATTGTAGATGGCGCTCTCGTAAAATCGGATAGCGATCATTAAGTTCAATTTAATAACTTGATACCTATTTGTGATTTCTTGTCAAAAATCGAACTCTGAAGGTTTTTGGGGTTGCTGATTATGAATTTGATGTGAAAAAGCATATTATAGAGGACGCTCAAGTAGAAGCACTAATTTCAAAAAGATGTACATTTGACAAATGCACATATATGTTATTTATTAGTGAAAATTGAAGCTCTTGTGTTCTTAACTTCACTGCTTATGAATTGAAACTCAAGAAAATTGCAAATCATAGTTGGCGCTACTAATCTAGTGAAATATCGGTTATATATATATATATATATATATATATATATATATATATATATATATATATATATATATATATATATATACACACTTCTATGGACCACGACCAGCAGCCACAGTGATTATAAGATTGATTCCTATACCACTGAGCCACCAGGCCCGATAAGGAAAAATGTTAAATTACACAAAAATGGCATTATGACATCAATATTTTTTTCATGAAAATATCAATAAAAAATAATACTCGGGAACTAAATTCTCTAAGCTGAGTCATTTATTGCACTATTTTCTTGCAAACCACTACTATCCTCTTCATCGGGTGAAATTGTAGATACAATTTGATCACACAACCTGAATTTTTGAAGGAGCAGAGATCGGAAATGTACAAAAAATATTCTGTGATGCGATGAATTTGGAATCTGAGGAAATACTCAACATCACCTATCTAAATTTCTACATTCATATCACTCCCTTTTTTTGTGATTTCCTTAAGTTTCAACAAAATACATTTCGTTCCCTGGTGCATCAACAGAGAGATCAGCTATACCCTACTTTTCAGTTTGTGTGCAATTGAAACTTGAAAGGCGCTATAATATTGACACAAATTCGTAAACCTGGATTTTTTGCTGATCCAATAGTGAAAATGCAGGTTTTGGAAAAACCACGAATAGCTTGGTATCAATCACCTCATTGAATATTAGGCAGCATTGTTTCAGTCTTATCAAAAATGTTTCATTTATCAGTTTTGAAAACGGTTCTGAATGAACTCACAATAATGTTGATGATTGAGCTCTGATTATCATTTCACTATTAATAATACACAAAACAAATTCATATTATGTTATGTAAAATTAATAGTATTTGATAACAAATGTATATTCAATCCACAACGGTAGGATAGGCGTCTTTCTAAAAGATTCCCAAATTAAATCGGGTAGTGGCATGTATATTTCGCTAGAAAAATTGCTCAAAAACATCTTCAGATAGAAGCATAGGACCTTTGACAACGAGTACCAACATGCATTTTCAAATCTGTTACGATTGTCATAAATGAAATATTCTCAACATGATTATAATGCCCTGAAACAAGGTAAAATGATAGCAATGAAAGCAACATTTTGAAATTGAGTCCATTTATTGATGAAAAGGATTCAATCAGGGTTGACGTGGCAAACCATTCAAAATTTATTCAGACAATGGTTCTAATTTTATTGGGGAAAACGAAAATTGCGAGATTCAGGCAATTATCTAGTGGAAAATAAGAATGACCTTATAGAGTTTTCTACCCGAGGAGGAATAGATTGGCATTTTACATCGCTTTATTCTCCGCATTGTGATGGTATTTGGGAGGCCGGGGTAGAAAGCACAAGACATGTTTATCTTCCAAAAAAAACATTATTATGATTGCAATGAACAAAATTGAGCCAAAATTGAGGAAGTGAAACAGTTACCCGGAACTATTATTCTGTAATGATCGATCTGGGACAACTGTAAATATAAGTAGACACAACGTCTATATGTTACTAAAGTTGCTTGAGGTCAACATAGTGAGGTGTTTTATGATTTGTTGAGAAACTATAATGCATCAATTTTCCTGTAGAAGCAACCTGTTTTAAGTACAAACTTCATGCGAATGAGAAATGATATGAAAGTAGAACCATTGAGCGAATCTACAGCAATGATAAAACAGACTGTTTTCCATATTATCATTTGTTTGACGACCCTTTATGTTCTCTGAAGACCCGTCAAGTAGAAATTCGATTAAAATAATTCCATACCTTTATGTCAAGAGAACTAATTTTCATAAAAAAGCAGCATGTACTTTCATTCCGATCTTGAAGATAATGATGTAAAGTAGGTTTTTCCAAAAGCACACACCAAAGCAAGCAGTTTAAGTAGATAACGTGGTAGAGATAAAATTTAAAAGCGGAAGAGACCTTAATTAGTTGCCTCGAGCATGATACCGGAAATCCACTAAGAGAACAGACAAATCGCTACGAGCTGTTTGAGATTTATGGCATCTGTTCCTTGATTTAATTCCATTATAATTAGGGAAAAATCGATAATTTACGCCAATAACTACCTCTCGTCTTCACAGTATTACATGGACGATTTCCATCTCCGGCTTTTTGATGGCTAACAAAATATGAAGGAACTTTCTAACGTGTCGTAAAAGTCCACATGAATTCAACCAAGCTTGGTTCTGTTTTATCGCGAATGAAATAATAGTGCATTCAAATGGGTATTGGACCCGTGAATCTTTGGAACATGGATCGATTTTGATGAGACAAAGTGCATTCTCTTCAGAATGTCATCAGAAAAAAAGTTGAACACAAATAAAGTTGCGCAAATTGTTTATATTGTTTATAAACCATTTTATTAGCTCATTTTCGAAATTGCATGAAACTTTCTACAAAATGCAAAATCTGACCGTTTTGGATCGGATACAGACTATTTTTTGTTATAAACAATTCATTTATTATCAAAATAGATGAATTCGACCAAAACTTCGACTTTAGGGTCGTTTTCGGATAATTTTGATATTCTGAGTACGATTTTATCGTCAATATCGTCGGATGTATTGTTAATTTGTAATAAACAAATTATATTTAATATTCAATATTCGAATTTGACCAACATGTCGAGTTTATAGTTGTTTCTGTATAATTTTGAGCTCCTGAGTACGATTTTACTGCTATTATGCTCTTTAAATGCATACATAAGTTCTTGAATTGTCATAAGCATTCATGAATTTAAAAAAAATAGTGAGAATTTTTATGTCTTAGTATAACAAAGAATAAATCAATATACAGGGTGTCCTCGAACTGCGTGGCCAAAATAAAACCAAAGTTTCTTTGATTCGAAAATAAGTTGATGAGCCTTTTTTACTTTTGCCTCAAGTGTCTTGTTTACCCGGTAGAGGGCTTCAAAATTGCAAAAATAATTTTGTTTTTTCCGTATAACTTGAGAACGTGATGAAGAACTTTTACAATATTCAGCAGGTGAGTTACTGTCAATAATGGCCATTTTTGAGAGTGGAGCACAGAGCCTTAGAGACTATAGAAATGGGTCAAACTTGAGAATGTAACGGGAAAAGTGTCCAGAACTTTTTTGTGGTCAATGTAATTCACTCGATATTTATTATGTAGATAGCTTATCTAATTTGAAAACTTTTCTTAGTCTTAGAAAATTTTGATAAAATAAACGGATTAGCTTGAAAAAATTAATTTTCGAGTCTCTGCAGTTTTGGCTTACTAATTTTACTTGATTAAAATACCATAGTTGCCTTTGCTTTTCTCATGTCATTTTGGCATTTGAAGAATTTATTCTCAAAACTGTCAGTTTTTACTTTGCCTTCCGTAAAAATTGTATAAAATTATGGCTCAAAATTTCACTAACACTGAAATGGTTGATATGTTATTGATTTATGGACTTTGTCGTTGCAATGGCCGGAGAAGGGAAAGATATCCGCATCGCAGAATTCCAAATCGGCAAACCTTCGCGAAACTGGCAAATTTGAAGCAAATCGCAGAGAAACTGGACGCAGACGGACAAGAAGGACGTTAGAGCTCGAAGAAGCGATACTGGAAGCGGTTGAAACTGAACCTGGGATAAGCACACTACGTTTGGGACTTCGTATTGGAGCCTCAAAATCATTAGTTCATAATGTACTGAAAGAAGAACTGTTGTATCCCTATCATATTAAAACAGTTCAAGACTTATTGCCCATGGATCTTGGTCATCGGCTAGATTTCTGTCGGCTTATTGTCCAAAGACAAAACGCAAACCCCAATTTTTGTAGAAGAATTCTGTTCACGGACGAAGATACTTTCACGAGATGTGGTCTTTTTAACCTCCATAATGAACATTTCTATGCTGATGAAAATCCCCATGAAACGGAAGTTACATGTTTTCAGAATCAAACTAAAATCAATGTTTGGGTTGGAATTGTGGATAACTTTATTATTGGCCCTACCGTTATACCCGATCGATTGAACGGGGAGAACTACTTGAACTTTTTGGAACAAAGGCTACTTGAACTGTTGGAAGACTTGCCCTTACACATTCGTCGTGGCCTGGTTTATCCATGATGGTGCACCTCCTCATTTCACATTAGCTGTGAGGCGACATTTGAATGCGGAATATCCAGATCGCTGGATAGGTAAAGGACACGATGCACCAGTGAACTGGCCGGCCCGCTCCCCCGATTTGACGCCCTGCGACTTCTTTCTATGGGGCGCTTTGAAGTCGAAAGTTTGTGCAGCTCCAGTGAACACACGAGAGGAATTGTTGCAACGAATTAATCATGAAGCGGATTTATTGAAGAATGATCCTGAAGTACTAGCCAGAGTTCAATCCAATTTCTTGAAACGAATTAATTTGTGTATTCAGGAAAATGGGCAACATTTCGAACAATTGATGCCTTAGCGATTTCCAAAAAGTTTTGTTGTTTCTTTCAATTTAGCATTTGTTTTTCCTGAATAATCACATCGTTTCCCCATTTCTATTGTTTTTATTATTCGTGTTTTACCGAGATATTAACCATTTCAGTGTTAGCGAAATTTTGAGCCATAATTTTATAAAATTTTTACGGAAAGCAAAGTAAAAACTGACAGTTTTGAGAATAAATTCTCCAAATGCCAAAATGACATTAGAAAAGCAAAGGCAACTAAGGTATTTTAATCAAGTAAAATTACTAACCCAAAATTGCAGAGACTCGAAAATTATTTTTTTCAAGCTAATCCGTTGATTTTATCAAAATTTTCTACGAGTAAGAAAAGTTTTCAAATTAGATAAGCTATCTACATGAGAAATATAAAGTGAATTACATCTACCACAAAAAGTTCTGGACACTATACCCCGTTACATCCTCAAGTTTGAGCCATTTCTATGGTCTCTAAGGTTCTATGCTTCGCTTTCAAAAACGGCTATTATTGACAGTAACTCACCTGCCAAATATTGTAAAAGTCCTCCATCACGTTCTCAAGTTATATCGAAAAAACAAAATTATTTTTGCAACTTTGAAGCCCTCTACCGGCTAAACAAGACACTTGAGGCAAAAGTAAAAATGCTCATCAAATTTTTTTCGAATCAATGAATTTTCCGTTTCATTTTAGCCACGCAGTTCGAGGACACCCTGTATATAAAATTAAACATATCAATATTTTTAAGCAGGTATTATTTAAAATTAGTGGCATGCCATTTTTTGTTATATTAAGGCCTAATACATTTCATCAATTTTGTCAAAAAAATCAAGTTCTGATTGTGCATATTATATAGAAATGACTGAAAATTTCACATTTCTCTTTTCCTTATATGTTAATAAGTAATTTGTTCATAGCAATCAAAAAAATTATGTATGCATTTGAGGACCATAATAGCAATGAAATCGTACTCAGGAAACCAAAATCATCCGAAAACAACCAGTGTGTCCCAATAAAATTCAAATTTGACGCAATTTTTTTCCTTTGCAGGTTGCAGCTCTGAAATTTGACAGCTGGCATCAACGATTGTTCCGATTATTGAAAATGGAGCGCTACACAATAGAGCAACGCATTATCATTGTGAAAACTCATTACAAAAATGGGGAAAGTTACGCTGAAACCGTTCGCAAAATTCGCGAAATTTTCGGGCGTGGAAATGCACCTAATGTGTCAACAATTCGAAGAGTGATCAATAAATTCGAAGAAACTGTGTCGATTATGGACAGTAGGCTTCCTGTGCGTCGACGTACCGGCAGGTCTCTCGACAACATTGCTGCTGTAAACGATAGTGTTGCCCAAAACCCGGGAACATCAATTCGGCATCGTTCACAACAACTTCAAATGTCACGAAGCACCACGCAGCGAATTCTGACAAAAGACCTCCACCCTCAAATATACAAGATCCAGCTCACTCAGGAGCTCAAACCAGCAGACCATGCATAGCGCCGGCGATTCGTTCAATGGGTGACGGAGCAAAATGAAGTGAATGCCGATTTTTCGAAACAAATCATCTCCACCGATGAGGCGCATTTTCATCTGACTGGGTTCGTCAACAAACAAAATTGTCGAATTTAGGGCTTAGAAAATCCGCGCAAGATCCATGAGAAACAAATGCATCCACAACGAGCAACTGTCTGGTACTGATTTTGGTCAAGCGGCGTGATTGGGCCTTATTTCTTTGAGAATGAGGCCGGAAATGCAGTGACCGTGAATGACATTCGTTACAGGAATATGATAACGGAGTTCTTGTGGCCTCAACTGGATGGTATGGATCTGAACGACATGTGGTTTCAGCTG
Source organism: Endomychus coccineus (assembly GCA_958510875.1). NCBI lineage: Eukaryota > Metazoa > Arthropoda > Insecta > Coleoptera > Endomychidae > Endomychus > Endomychus coccineus. The sequence continues at coordinate 36,485,048 of OY294068.1, forward strand.
GACGACGCCACCTGCCACACCGCGCACGAAACAATCGATTTATTGGAGCAACGATTTCCAGACCGAATCATCTCCCGAAATTCCGATGTCAATTGGCCGCCAAGATCGTGGGATTTAATGCGGTGCGATTTCTTTCTTTGGGTTTTTTGAAATCTCAGGTCTATGTGAATGAACCACAAACAATTCCTGACCTCAAGGCCAAGATGCAACGCGTCATCGGTGAGATAGAGTCACATCTTTGTCAAAATGTCATCGAAAATTTCATGAAAAGAGCAAGGGTCTGTGTTCAGAGCCGCGGGGGCAATTTGCTGAATATTTTATCCCATACACAATCGAAACATCTCTACTTTACAATGCAATAAAAATATCACAACTCTCTAAATAAAATGCGTTTTATTTTCTAATTAAATCGTGCACTCTTATTGAGACACCCTTATAAACTCGATATTTTGGTCAAATTCGTATTTTTATTAATGAAAATAATTGTTTATACCAACTGAAAAATGTACGTATGCATTTAAAGAAGATAATCGGGAAAAAATCATACTCAGGAGGGCAAAATTATCCGAAAACAACTATAAACTCGACATCTTAGTCGAATTCGTATATTTTATAATAAACATAATTTGCAAATTTGTGGGTATACATGCGACGATATTGACGATAAAATCGAACTCAGAATATCAAAGTTATCCGAAAACGACTCTAAAGTCGGAGTTTTGGACGTATTCATCTATTTTGTTAATAAGTTAATTGTTTAATATAAAAAATAACTTTATCCGATCAAAAACGGTCAAATTTTGAAATTTGCATAAGTTTTTGTGTAATCTCAAAAAATGAGCTAGTTGAATTGTTCATTTATTGTTTATAACCAATATAAAAAATTTGCGCAACATTATTTGTGGTCAACTTTTTTCGTGATGACATTTTGAAGACAATGCACTATGTCCCATCAAAATTGATCTCTTTTCCACGGATTTACGGGTTTGGCCTATTTTATACCCAATTGACTGCATTTTAATTGAATGAAAGAACTTTATATGATATGTGAGTAGTATACTCGTCGTCGTATACTTGACTCAACATGTTTATGTTTATACAGAATCGTCGGGGGCGTTTTCCAATATGACACATTTTCGACTGACTAACCAAAGTGAACGTAGATCAATTTGGGTTTCTAGAAGCAATCCTTGAACTTGGAAAAACGTCAATGATGGATGATCATCATTGCAGTTGTACCGATTCTGCAATAATACAGAGATATCACCATCAGGGAAACTTTAGAACGAAGAGTGATCGATGGGGTTCGCATATCGACGAATGAGATACTATGGACTTCGCTCTTACCAATCGTTTCTATGCCTATCGCTTACACCAATCAATTCATCTAGCCCACAGGCTGGACATGATCTAATCAACTGGGTACAGGGATGACTCGTGATCTTTAGCGACGAGTCCCAATGTACGGAAAATGATGTACGGAAAAATTTGAGATATTTTCGTGGGAAACGGAAGAATTTATAACTAGATGTTGAATGCTATACTGCCCTCACACGTGGAGTGATGGTTTCGGGTACAATATGTTTTGATTGTAGATCACCTTCAGTTTCTTTTTGGGGTAATTTATAACAGTATATAATCGATTACGGTCATGCAACTCATTACTAAATATTATTTCAAACTGTGTTCATTTTCATTGAAGCTGGATCATTAGTCCATAATACCGGAGTACGTCTTATGTCAACATTTCGTTCAAATTGCCTAACTGGCTAGCGTCGAGTTGCTCAACAGCAGGTAACATTTTCAAAAGGTCACGTTCGAAATGCAAGAAGATAGCAGGTCGACCAGAAACATCCTAATGACGGTATGTAAGGTAATTAAGACTACAGGCGCTAGCTTTTTTCATACTTTGACTACATGAGAGGGAAACCTATAATGTTCAAAGAACATCGTGTGAGCCAATGCTGGAATGTTGAGGGGAAAGACAGGTTTTCGAATTTTTATTGGAGCGTTTGAGGTTATAGCCATAGGGCAAGACCTCACTAGGTAAAGTATTCCACATCTTCACTGTTCGATAGAAGAATGAAGTTGGTAGGAAAGAGTTCGGCAGGTTTCGAGCTTGACAATAAAATGGTGGCTAGTTTGACCTCTTATGGTCCGCTCATCTGAAAATTCTAGTAGTGGAATAATAGACGAGATTTCTGATGAACACCGACCATGAAAATATTCATAGGAAAAGGGAGAGATATCCCACCTTCCTACTATGCTATAGAGAGTCAATCAGACGTTAGAATCAAAGAGCTTCAGCCGAATTCCGAATATGTGAACAGTACTCTAAGATCGAATCTGTGCTTTGTACATTATGAGGAAATGCTGGATTGTAGCTCTTGTCATGGAACAGAAGTTTTTGTAAAGCTGTTTTCGCAATGGACCTCACACGATCGTCACATGAGAGGGTGCTGTTGGTGGTGATCCCGAGCATGGATAGAGAAGAAGACTTCATAGGAATAGTTGTATCTGACATCGTCCTATTAGGGATTGTGTCTTTCTGGAGGAGCCGCAAGCTTGAGTTTTGGTTGCATTAAACTCTACTAGATTATCAGATCCCCATTCCAAAAATTTTCCAGATCTCTATTAATTGCGGCAACCTGTATCTGTCGATGATATATTGGCTTCTAGATGAGAAAGCGGTATGAAGTGTACCATCATCCGCGAAGCTGTGGTCAGCGCAGGTGGTCACTCCCAGAACATCGCTTATATGGAGCAGAAACTAAGCTGGTGCCTGGACAGATACCTGTGGAACAACAACGTTGATAGACATTGTATAGGAGGATACTCCATCAACCACTACCACTACATGGAGTGATCTATCTAAACTGAATAGTGAGCGACAAAATTGAGTCCGCAAACCATGTTACGGAAGTTTGTACGGGTTCTATTTACTCTTACTAAAGGATAAAATAAAGTTCTATTTTATCACTTGGTTGCCGACAGCTACAGTGAAGATGGTCGTAGGTTACATTTTAGATGTTAAAAATTCGGGCGCCAGAGTATTTTTAACCAACCAATGAATTATGTATATAACTAGGGAATGCAAATACTCAAGTCCCTAGGTTAAATTACCCTGAAAAAAGAAAATAAAAGACTTGTACACAGAATGATTGAAATTTACTTTGAGATATTAATATCGATATAATTTAGCGAATGAATAGCAAATATGGATGGAGTTAATTACTTAAATCAATAAAACAATGAACAGTTGAATTTACCCAGTATACCATACTCAATGATTATTAACAATGTTACATAAAATCAAAATCGATAACCTGACTTGAGAGCTGGGTGTTGTACATGCTTGGTGATGTTAATTACTTCTACTCCATGTAGGGGTTCCTGCAACAATTGTAATATCGTTTCTACGATTGTACTTCACAAATAAATCAGCGACTCCTAAATATCTTTCCACAGCAGATTCAAGCCAACCCTCGACACACTTCTTGTTGAATTTTCCACAACGTAGACAAACAAAGAAAAAGAAGAACTAGAAGTAGAACCCTGAAATCACGATGTGTTCAAACTCTATTGTTCTATTGTCGTCAGCAGACAGACATGACCAAAATACTTATCAATTGTTAACAAATTAGAACCAGGTTATGATCTGTCAGATTCTACCTATGAAGACAAATTATTTCGTGAAGTCAGTGAATAAATCAAATGGAATTACAAAGATATTTACCTCTGAAGCGATAGGGTTTTTTACTTCCGAAGGGACAACTTTTACTTCCGTTCACAGTCAGTCACGTCGAAAACTAAGTTTAGATCCCCGAAGATATATCAATTACCCAATTAATTCCAAATATTCCAATCCAAATTGGTAATTGATGTTTTTCTTTTCAACGGGAGAATATTCCCAGAATTTGGTTCCAAATACACGCTTGGTATCACCTCCCTGTTGGAATATCCTAGCAATCGACTTTCCACTCGAACGAATTGACCAGAAGTGCCATTTACTCTTCCTTTCCGGCGTCTCACAGAACACCCTCGAAAGAGGAGCGGTAACTGACACCGAGCTACCAAGACCTTTATAATATAGGTACGGTCCATGACTCACAAAATATTCGGACCATGACTCTTAGAATATACCGAATATACGGTCTAGCATAGCTGACGTTAAAAGAGTTAACCGATTGCCCTACAGTGACCAATTCTAAGTCGTAAGGTGGAATTTACACGTTACAGGTTTTCCTAGAAGACTTTGGTGCCAAACTCGGTCGAATGCTTTGGATATATACAATTCTACAGCTAAAGATCCCCCATGTATTTTAATATATTTCTGACATGCATGTGTTACGTAGGCAAGCAGGTCTCCTGTTGGTATCTGCTGACGAAAGTCAAATTGCCGGTTATTCACAATCTTGGAGTTCTCTAGGTATTGGATGAGCTCTATGTTGATTGCATTCTTCATCACTCCAGAGATCACAGATAATAGTGCAATGGGTCTACAATTATCAAGAAGGGTTTCCTTTCCTTTCTTGAAATTGGTTGGACCCTAGCTGTATTCCTGCTGGAAGGATACAAACCAAGTTAATAAATACTATCTGGGCGTTTTCCTGTACCATCGCGCATTTCGGGGCCTATGTTTAGGATCGTCGAACGATTCGGATATTCCGCTAATACCGAGTGTCTTGCTGTTTCCATCCAGATGAGCAAGTTATGTGAAGGATCTTGCTTACAAATTCATTCACAGCGGGGATGATAGTTCTATCAAAAATGATACTGTATTCAAGTTGAGAAATAAACCGTTCGAACATTATGAACTGTTTTCATATTCTGATTGATTATTGTTGTTTATTATGATGACAAGCGGACGGTTATGAATTCATCAAGCATAGAACAAATAAGCCTCGCTTATTTCTTGAGCTATACAAATTGGTAGAATAATCAAAATTCCAATAACGTTGAAATAAATTGTTTCATACCTTGTTTACAAAGCTGGTATTCAAATAAGGCAGATGAATCCAATTCTGTTTCCTTGGATGTATCTCAGTGCTTGGAACGAAAGGTCGATTCTCGATTATTACGAAAATATGCAATTCCCTGAAGCTAAATATTCATAACTTGAGTCACTTGAAGTAAAAATTTATATAGTTCTCTTCCAGAAGAAAATTGCAGGAAATTAACAGAACTGTGAATTGTAAATATTTTATATCATGTTCATCACATTCAGTATTAGTCCCTTCCTTAGACATTAGGGTATTCACTTAGAGATGAACTATGGTTCATACCGAGAGATGATTTCACGAGATAGAGCAAAAAAGTCTATATTTATTATATAGTTTATCGGAACCGAATACAATCTTACTTCTCTGGAATTGATTGTTCCTAAATACTTAAATCTCTACCTTAGTAAAATGAACGATGTAGATTTGTGGCCTTAACAGGTGAACATCTATCTATAATTTGATGCTAATGTATTGTTATGATTTCATTTCCTAAACAATAGAATGATAAAATTAGAACTTACCGAACATTGAAAATCAGAAAAGATTGATAAAAAGATATTATATGGAATTAAAAACAATATCAAAAGTTAAATAATAGTTAGTATAATATAATGAACAATGTAAAACATTATAAACAACAATGTAATTAGAATAAAAGTGTAAAACAAGAACTTCAGTGAAAGTGAATAAACGTACAGTGTTAGGAAGGCAGAAATCGTAATTAAAATGATTACAAAAACTATCATGAGATAGCACAAACTATTGAAAAATGCTGTAGATATAAGTTAGGATTAGTAAATTTGAATTATATAATGTTAAAGAAATGTTATTGATATATTATATTATGTATTAGTTTTTAATAATGACAACTGTCAAATTTATAATAATTATAGGAATAAGCATATTAATAATAACCTAATCATAGGTCATCTTATACCAAAGTGTGTGGAAAAATTTAGGCAATATGAATTTAAAAAGAAGGAATCATCATCATTTAAAATAAGTTGAAAATCTCCAATAATTAAAAATTTAAAGAATACTAAATTCTGATTGGTCGATGCAATTTTATAAACGTCAGACTAGTAACAATGTAATAGTTCTGTCAGTTTTCAACAATCAACAAAGCATTCTTGATAGGTAAACTAAGCACCTCATTGGTTATTTTTGAAAATACTTGGCGTCCTTTTTGAAGGCCTATAAAAGGCATCTGAAGACAAGCCAAGTTAGTTAGCCATCAACATCTGAAGAGTCAAGGTACTCAAGCTAATCATAAAATTTCCATAACCTTAGTTTTTGGATAAACATCAGTGAACTCAAGTGTTCCAGTAGCTTCGTAAGGTTGAAAGTAACCGAAGCAAATAAGTGATTTATACAAGTCAAGTAGTGTTCCCAGTCTTCGAACAAAGTTTTTTAAAAGTTATTATAACCATAATTCACAAGTAGCATCGTGTAATAGTTAGTCTAAGGTTTTATATCTTTTGAAAAAGAATTAGACAAGTTAACAATCATCAACAGTTCCTGATTTCTAAAGAAGTAACCACATTGCTCACCTGTGATTTGTGTATAACAGAGAAATTGTGTACCTACGGGTAAAGTGAATTATCAAATTAATAAGAAAATCAAGCCAAGTGAACATTGCCTACATTTTTAAAAACATATTCTTGGATATAAACTAAACGTAACTTTATTTGTTATTTCTCCATTGTATTATTATCTGTCTGTAAATCTGAAAGAAAGATTGTAGATTATAACTTTGTAAACAAAGATGAATAGTAAATAATTTTGAGGTTAGATCATAGATCTATTTGAACATAAAATTGTTAAAATTGATACCCGAGATAAAAATAGAGTCATAAAAATTTAAATATAAAAGTTATTAACATTCAAACATTGTGTTTAATTCCATAGATATAAAATAAAAAGGTAAAAGTTCATTATTCAAATCAAAACAAATATAAGATTTAAAATACAATATTCAAATTAATTCAAATCATAATTAAAGAATGAAACTCAGTAAAGAATTTTTATATCAGTATATTATCGAAGAAGAGTCACCAGCGAATAGACTACATATTCGATGTTGATAGGAAAGTCGGAAGAAATGTCTGATTTCCAATTTTGATTATCATTATTATTATTATCATTGTATGCAAAAAGTCAATATATCGACAAATAACTAAAACGAACAGTACTACAACAACTATTCCGAACTACCACTCATCCTCAGGACTCAGTGCTGGGTCAATCTTATTTCTTAATTTTATAAATGACCTAGTCCAAACGGTGGGTGACGTAAATCTCCTCTCTTTTGCTGATGGCATCAGCATGACCAGATGCTGCAGCACTGAACGTGATTTATTGGAATCTCTTGAGCAAACTCTCAATACCATTCTTAAGTTATTTTAGGATCCTTGCCTAAAGTCGAAAATACATAAAAATAGCTCTATGGTAGAAGGATTCTGTCGAAAATAGATAAAATCTTGGTGGTTTATAGTCAGCAAAATTCTGAAACAAACAGTACTACAACTACTATTCCGAACAACCACTCATCCCTGAGGCTCAGTGCTGAGTCAATCTCATTTCTAAATTTCATAAATGACCTAGTTCAAATAGTGGGTGACGTAGATCTCCTATCTTTTACTGATGGCACCAGTATGATTAGATGCTACAGCATTGAACGTGATTTATTGGAGTCTCTTGAGCGAACTGTCCTTATCATTCTTGAGTTCTTTTATATCCTCGTCTGAAATCGGAAGGACATATCGATGGCACTATGGTGGTAGGATTCCGATAGAACCTTAGCGGTTTCTAGTCAGCAAAATTTGAAACAAACAGTACTACAACAACTATCCCGAATGACCACTCATTCCCAAGGTTCAGTGCTGGGTTAACCTCATTTCTAAGTTTTATAAATGACTCGGTCCAAACGGTGGGTGACGTAGATCTTTTCTCATTTGCTGATGGCACCAGCGTGATTAGATGCTACAGCATTGAACGTGATTTATAGGAGTCTCTTGATAAAACTCACAAAATCATTCTTAAGTTATTTCAGATCCTTGCCTAAAGTCGATAGGACATATCGATAGCACTATGGTAGAAAAATTTCGTGAAAAATCTTTCTTATCCGCAATTTAATCGACAGCTTATCTGAGAATGCAACATGTACGGCTCATTTTGCCCTCACTCTATATATGCCTGAAGGTTATTCGACTCCAAGTCTGTGAATAATAGAACAGATATTCAATCATGAAGTCAGATTTACACTGATTCAATTTATTAAGACCCTTGTTGATTCAGACGCATGTAGGAATTAACAAGGGTTTTAGTAAATAATATAATGTTAAAAGTATTTTTAGGTAGAATGCTCAAAAGCAATAGTTCTAATAAGGTCTGACAACCTTTTTCTATTACCTCATGAATCTTCAACATCTGGTTCGGATGTGGATCCTCGAACGTTATATTTTTAGTTCAGCGGATTCTTCATCTACATGCTTAAAACATTGATTGTGTTATAATTCCAATTGTTCGTGTTTCTGTTCTTTTCGGAGACATGGCTATTTTAAAATGAAATTAGAGCGATAAGGAAGTCTTGTGTTGATACAAATAGTTTTGAGAAATCACGTTTATACAGTTATACGTCTTCTGATGATGATCGTGAGATCGGAACGTACGTAAAGACGTAAATAATAAGCATATGTGTTAGTGTGATCTATTTCCCGAGCATTTTATATATAGTCCTCACACGTGGAGTGATGGTTCCAGTTGCAATACGTTTTGATGGTAGGGCACCTTCACTTTCTCTTCTGCACAATTTGAATGCAGCCAGTTACAAGACCGATGTTTCAGAACCTGTTGCAGTGTCAAATCATTGGAAGTTGATTGAACCAATTTTTCGATACATTGAACCTCGCCCAGCAAGAGTTAAAATACCATGTTTGATAGAAGCTCATGTACGTATGCTAAATGAGCACATATTGCCTACTGCGTATATAATCAATCACGGTCATACGACTTACTGAATATTATTTCAACTGTGTTTTATTTTAATTAAAAATTAGATCATTTGTTTGTTATTTCGGAGTACGTGTATGTGAGATACATTGCTTCACTAATACTGGGAATTGGGGTTTTTGTCCAAATCAGTATATTATGTGAAGGATGTTATTATTCACAAATTCACCGAACGTTGTATATGTTATCCGCTTTGGCATATGGAAAATGAGGCTGCATTACAGATGAGGTATAAAACCGTTTGCACATAATAAACTAATTTCATATTCGGATTGATTATTATTACTCATTATCATGACAAACAGACGGCTATGAATTCATCTAGGATAAAATAAATAAGCCTCCCTTTAGCTATACAAATTGGTAGAATGATCAAAATTTCAATAACGTTGTAGTAAATTGTTCCATACCTTGTTTACAAAGCCGGTATTCAAATACGGAAAGTGAATCCAATTTTGTTTCCTTGGAAGTATCTCAGTACTTGGAACAAAAGGTCGACTCTCGATTATAACGAAAATTTGCAATTCCCTAAAGCTAAATATTTATAACTTGAATCACTCCGAGTAAAAATTTATATAATTTTCTTCGAGAAGAAAAATTGCAATGAATTAACTGTGAATTGTAAATATTCTGTACTGTAATTCTTCCCTACCAAAGACATTTGGGTATTTCTCATAGAGATCATTTATGTATCATTTTGAGGGCAAAGTTCACGAGTTGAAGCAATAAAACTATGTATTCATCATGCAATTTATCGGAAGCAAATACAACCACACTTCTTTAGAATTGGTTCTTCCTAAATACTTGAATCTTTGCCTTAGTAAAGTGAACGATGTAGATTTGTAGTATAATTACATACTATACTAGCCTCTTGATTTCTTTTTGTGTCTACATCTACCGATAATCCAATTCTAATGCTTATTATCGAAGAAGAATCAACAGCGAAAAATAAACTGTATATTCGATAATGATCGGAAAATCGAAACAAATATCAAACTTCCAATTTTGATTATTGCATAATTATATTTCTTCGTATGCCAATAGTCGATATGTCGATAGAATTTGCCAACATCTTACTGGTTTGTGGTTACCGAAATTCTGAAATAAACAATATTTTAACAACGACTTTGAACGACCATCCATACAAAGGCTCAGTGCTGGGCCAATCTCATTTTTAATTTTCATAAATGACCTAGTTCAAATGATGCATGGATGACGCTGATTTCTTCTGATTTTGCTGATGGCACCAGCGTGATTCGATGCTACAGTTTTGAACCTGATTTATTCGAGTGTCTTGAGCAATCTCACAATATTTGAGATATTTCAGGTCCTCGAGTAGAGTCAGGTGACACATCAATAGCAATGGTAAAATCTTTCTTATCCGTAATTTATTCAACTGCTAATCTGAGGACGCTATGCGTGTGGCTTAGTTTGCTCTCACTCTTCAGATGCAAGAACGTTACTCGGTTTACACCCTGAAGAAACATCCATCGGTCATTGGTGAGTGAATATCATTGTAGTTGTACCAATTCTGCAATTCTTCTAGATGAAGATATCATCAATTACAACAAGAACGATGTGAAATCATTGTTGGGAAACTCTAGAACGCATATCGACAAATGTAATACTATGGACTTCGTGCTTCTCAATCGCTTCTATGCCTACAGCTTACACCAATTAATTCATTTAGCCCATGGGCTGCAAATGGTTTAGTGAACTGGATAGAGGAATGGCATGTGAACATCTCAGAGGTTTGTGGTTACCGAAATTTCCAGATAAACAGTACTCCAACAACTATTTTTGAACAATCATCGATCTCCAAGGCTTAGTGCTGGTTCTACCTTATATGAAATTTTTAAAATGACCTAGATCCAACAGTGGGTGACGCTGATTTCCTCCTCATTTTGCTGATGACACGAGCGTGATTAGGTGCGGCAACATTGAACGTGATTTATTGGGGTATCTTCAGTAAAGTCAGATTATCATTCCTAAGTTATTTAAGATCATTGTCCATTGTCTGAAGGGAATATCGATAGCACTGCTAGGAGAATTCTGAGGAAAAACTTATTTAGTCAGCAATATTAAGTAACAAGAGTTATCTTAGGGATAATTTTAAGAACACCTACACTGAGTTGAATATCTGAACGTGCGCATAACTGTATAATATAAAATATTTGTTGCTTGTCAAATTGAATAAAACTCATCACATTTGAAAGAAAACAATTGAAATGCATATTCAATTCTAATAGACCCAATAATTCAATTCAAATAGGTTTTATGAGCATACGTTCTAGCCGGAATTGTTTTTATTTATACCGCAAAGTATTTTGAACTATCTGCTAGAGAAGATCAAGACACTTCCATTTGATAAATTTAAAAATTCTTCGCAGCTATTTCTTACATCTAATCCATTCTAAGATTTTGGAGAATTCTTAAATTTTCAATTTTCGAATGACACCTAAGAACTATTTAGTACTTAATGATGATGATGATGAATCGGTAAGGTTTGTATAGATGTAACAGTAACATTACCACTAACAGTTCCGAGCAGCTCCAAAAACTAGCTATTAACAGTAGGGTGTTCTATGTCTAGAGAAAATTCTCATTCAGTAGCATAGCAGCTCACCTGTCTCGTTGATGAGCAAAGCAGCTGTCCGGAACTATCAACTGTAGTGTAACCAACTATGAAGTCGATCTAGAAAAATCATTGATAGATATCCGGGAAAGCTGATGGGAAATATTAGTTTCCATTCGTGAATTATCTATAGGTTTGATGCAATAAAAGTGAAGAGAAAATAAACAGTGAAGACCACGACGATTCAAAGAAATGATTCTTTCTTCCTGGAAATACAGTTCTATCATTTTCATTAGTCACGTTGTTTTAGGAGAAGGAATGGTAATAAAATACGACATACGAGTACACATCCAGTGCGCTAACGATTTCTATTTGTACTAATACCGCAATCATTCTTCGAATAATCCATATTAAACAACTACTACCGTTCTTTCAGTTACATTCATCCTGGTTACCGTTGTTTCTGTCGCGTAAAATAAATGGTTTCACGATTTTCCAAGTTATTTAGGAGTAGTTGAGATTTAAGTTGTGCTAGAAAAATACAAAATATGAGGGTCACCATAAGTGGCTTAACAATAAGGAATATGCTCGAGGTGGAAATTTTTATCTGGGAGGAATATACAAACTGATCGAGCATGCTTTTCGCTAGTGTTGGTCGATTTTCTGTAGTGTACAGGTTGGCCAAATTTCAATGTTGGTATAGGGTAACTCGATAAATGTAAGAGATACAGAAAAATGGAAGACACATTCTGAATCTTCTTTTGTTGAGATAAATTCACAGACGAAATCAAAATTTGCTATCGTCTTTTATTTTCGAGTTGAATAAAAGTCAGTTTTTTGGTTTTTTAGACGCATGTCAATATCTCGGTTATTTGTAAAATTTGGAAAAAACTTTTTCCACATTCAGAAGCAATTTTTACCGAATAATACAGTGGCATCGCGAAAATTAAAAAAAAACATGCAATTTCGGGTTAGGTATGGAATGAAGTTGTTTTTTTCCCAATGGAAATCACATAATGTCCTGTTATGTGTCCAGTTAAAGTAATTATATCCAAATTGATTCACAAATAACCTATTAACCTATATTTGCCGCTTGGAGATGATATATGTTCTTTCATATACTCTGTTAATGTTGTTGCACCCAAATATAAACTTATCAATAATTCACCATCCTAGAATTGATGATTCAAATAAATATATGTTCTCCTATGTGTTGAGTTATTGCATCAAGGAATGAACTTTAAATAACCTACTAACTTGTAATATCCGGTTGGATATAATATAGGTCCTCTTATGTGTTCAGTTAAACTTATTGTATCCTGAAATGGAACTACAAATAACCTAATAACATAGAATTTTCAATTGGAGATATCATAGGTATTTTCTCTTGTGTATCCTACTAATTTCATTTCATCCAAATATAAACTCACAAATAAACTACCAGCCCAAAAGTGCTGCTTGAAGATTATATAATGCTCCCGTATGTGTTGAGATTATCTTATTGCAATCAAAAAAAAAAAGAACATATAACCTACTGACCTGAAATTGCCGCTTGCACATAACATATTCCATGTTCTCTATTCCCATTGCATCGCTCGTGATTTTCTAAAATATGGTTACATCAATCAGTTTTTTATCTGTATAAGCCTCGGATGTCTATTCAAGAATTCATCGTTGAGAAGTTCTTGGAAATACAAATATTAATAATTAATCAATTAGTGAATTTGATTCAATCCTTAATTGAGGTCGTTAAAAGCACTATCGTGATGAATTTCGTCATTTTCGTTCAGATGGAAAAGAATTGAAATGGATTCGCTAGTTGCAATAAGTAAGGTAGCTGTATCATTTGGCTTGGTTGATTAATATCAATATAACACAGTATGTGTACCGATAAGTAGGAAGTGACCCGATATCACGGGTTTCTGATTAGCTAGGCAAATCAGGTAACAATACAGAGTCAATAGGTATATGTTATACTCACTCTTCTTTGATTCAGACACTATCATATTAATCAAGCACTGTGTGATCGAGGGTAGTTGATAAATTACGCTAAGTAGAAGAACTGTCAATGAAAACAAATATAAAATATCTAATAACAATAAAGAAATTAAACCATTATAAAATTGAATTGAAAGCTAAAAGGTTAAGTACAACTGAAGTATTAATTAAGAAATTATGTTTAGCTTCGAAAACGATTAAGTAATCCTTAATTCTAAATTAACATTATTAGAACCTAGATACGATCGGAAAACTAATCTAACTCAGCCCGAATGTACGAGGGTAAGGAGTTTAACAAAACTATATGATTCAATTATTCAAAGAATTCTAAATGTTATGTATTCAGCAATATGATTTGATTCTAAATGAACTTAAAATAGTCGAAGCAAGATTTAACTCGAGAAGTTGGAATATAACTGACTTTAGTAACTCACCTAGTTTGATTTTTCATAATCTTGGATAACCACTCCTCATTGACCTATATATTTGTGTGTAGTAACTTTTACCCGATGAGAGAGATTTGCACTAGTCTAGTGAGCTAGATACAAGAGAACTATTCTATTTTTGTTGACAGGCACCTTAATTCTATGACCTCATTTAGACTTCCTTGAATTTAGGTATGAATGGAAATTATACCAACTTAATATTGTTCATGTTTGATAAGAATCGACTGCATCCTGCACGTCTTATGTTATGTTTACATGAATAGATTATAGCTCCAGAGGGGAAGAAAAGATAAATAAACTTTTGTTCAAACCATAGCAAGCGATCAACCTGCCGTTTCGGATTAGATCATGAACATATATCTTAACTACCAATATACTGTGAAGCACTTGCTTACCTAAGAAGAATTTATGATTTTCTATTGAAACTGAGAGGAACCTCTTCCACTTTGGCGATATTTTACAAATTATAATGACCCTTCTTTGACAAGGATACATAAACTATACATTTCGTTTCCGTTCCACTGATACAAAGAACAAACTATATCAGCTTATGTCTGGACGGGCGTACTAAGAAATGGACTTATACTCATACACTTGACTTGTCCATAATAAAAGGAAACAAAGAATATCCTATCCCTATTTACATTCATATGTTTTCTTAAAACGAATCGTTTGATATTTCAATTAATTGTAATTGATAATTAATGAAGCAGCTTTGCGACAGTAGAGTCCAAACTGAAGAATAATCTGATTGCATCTATCTTTTCATTGTTGATGATAATGTATGACTTGGAGCGATAAATTTGTATTACGAAATTGCAACGCAATCCATCGTGACAAATTTAGTACCTATCCGAATTATGTTCGGCACATTTACTATATTCTCTTGAATTGTTCAACGACCCAAGGGACAAATCTGAATTATTTTCCACTTTCAACTTGCGTAATATTCGTATCTGAATAATTTCGAACTTCGGTTGGAAGCAACTACAATATTAAATAGAGTTTGCAGTTCACGTTTCAGTGATCTACTCGGCACATATGGAATGAAATAACGTGATGCCAATCAACAACAAATTTCAATACATTGAAGATCTATTTTAAACGTAGATTAAAAATTGAGTGATGAGAGGACTTGATAATCAAATGAACATGCAACCAGATTCTGGCACACATAAATATTTGAGTAGTCGTTAAGCTTTAATAATTCAGTGATTTTGGCACTCTGCTAACACCATCATAAATTCAATTTGATTCAGCCATTTGACGAACGCTAAAATGAAAAATTTACCGCAACAAATTTTCAATTTCTGGCACAAACAACACTTTGAAATTGCCAATAAATTTTATATTTGTGAACAACATCGTGGAATAAACGAAGAAAAAGTGAGTTTGGATATTAGTATATCGGAGGCTGGAAAACCAGTCTTATCAAATTAGCTTTCCTATGGAAGTTCGGAACATAAACTTCCAGAACCTTGGCAGTACGATCGATTCGGCGTGACTTATCTTTGTCAACATCTGTCGTTTAAAAGTCCGAGCTCGCCTTCGGTTTTACCGCCTTGCGGTCGTAGTCATTACACAATCTCGACTAAACATTATTCACCGCTTCGAAATTAGAAAATACTCCTTTGGTGAGGTAGAAAACTTCTACACTTACTTATTTATGGTTCGTTCTTTCGTTTGTTCTCATGGACAATAAACACTTCCTAAAGAATCCATACAAATAACCTTACATCAATAAATAAAATCATCAACCAAGAGATTGTGAGCTGCGTATCATTCATTGTACAGGTTGAACCAAATCGAATGCCTTTCAGGGTATCTCTATTTATATTTACTGTGATAAGGGTTATGAACAGGTTATCTTCAACATTTAAAAAGAAAATCATTCTCAGAAAATTGAAATTTCATTTAAAATTAAGATATCCAAAAGTAAAGAACATCTACGGGTTGCCAGATGTTTCCAATAACAAATGTAGCTTGAGAAAAGTAAAGGAATTTCTAAAATAAATTTACACTCGCTTCAAGAAGGGGGATATGATACCATAGCTGATTTGGTCGAGAGGGTTGCAATAGATCCACAAAAATTAATAAACCTATCAAGATGAATAACCAATATAGGACGAGAAACTAATGGGCAGCTTTATGGGAAATCTTAATGTTAACCATTTGGGGATGTTTTATGTATATTTAAATCAGTCAGTGATATTTAGCAAAGGACAGACAGATTTAGAAATCCTCACCGAAAACATTCTGAAATAGAGACATCAAGAGAGGAATCTTATTGCTTATTGGTGAAACAATTCGGGGATCCTTTTCCGAATTGTAGATTGGTTCTTGTGAAAAAAGACGCATTACAAATACTAGGAATATTACCTAAAACCTCCAGTTATATTTTCTAGCTTGAATTAGTCTCTTAAGAAATCACGTGACATTTAATTTCAATAAATTTAACTTGATATTTTCTTCAGAGTGTTTTTGTTTAGAAGGGTGGATTTCGTTGAATCAGAGTTGTTTCAGATTTTTGATCACAGTTGTTGTTCTCAGTTTCCATTCAAGGTAAGTTCAATGATACTTTCGAATGATTCCATTCAGTTTCGATCCCCTAGGTTCATCCTGGTTGGGTATCAATTCAATAATCTTAGTTTTATTTCTCTTTCAATTATTTCAGATTATCTAGGTGTTTTATTTCAGTATAGATTTTGATCTTAGTTTTTTATACTTATTACTAATGGAGTTAATTATAATATTCTTTTATTACCTCTAATTATCATACATTCTCTTATAATTATCGTTATCATTCAATTGTTATTTTTATTATTGAATGTTATTGTTGTTGTAGAGTACGAGTTTATCTGATCACTTCCACTCACCTTTCAGTGTGTTGAAATCTTAAGTGTCTTGTGAAAGAAAAGGGTAAGTGTCGATGATATTTTTCACATTTGTTCTGGCTAATCAATGATTGGGATCAAACTCCAACGTGTCATGGTTCTCTAAATTAAATGGCCACACTGTTAGTAAATGAATAGATTGAGGGTTAGGGATAATATGAACTCCCTGGGTAAAGTTTTATAGAGATAAATCAATAGAGTACCATGTTACATTACGCTAGAAAATAACCGACCGCACGTTCTCGAGCTCTTTTATTTTGATAAATGTTTAGGGTCTCCATGAACTTTGACTAGGGTCATTTGTATAGGCGCTGTTGCCAAATACTCAATTTTCCAGGATTTCAACAAAGCCTCGTGACATGTTTAATGTTGGAGTAAATATTATATGGGCACTTTTTTTGCGTACAACGAATTGGCAAAGGCGGAACTTTTCTTAGCGTTTTCGATTTCTTGCATTTTATTGAATAGAAACAATAGTGGTTTGTGGTTTCGCTGGAAAGAAGATTTTCGTTGATTTCAACAATATATAATATGATGGATCTGACACTATTATTTTAAATTTTCGACAAATTATAAATTTTTCCGTATTAAGTTAAGTAGGCTTCTTTCAGAGAGAAACGATAAGCTATAAGACATTCTTGTCATTATGATGTGAGTGTTTGAAATGGTCATCGTGTTATTTCCCTATATACATAAATCGTGTTGTACGAAAACGCCAAGAAATATAATATATGATTGAGTGTTATATGATTTGTAACAAAAATTCAGGAGGAAAAATTGCATGGGCAACGATACTCAAATGAACGCCAGTCATGTGGAGGATAATTTAAAAACTTTTAGTCCATTTAATCGAACTCATCTCAAGAAATACCAGGAGGAAAATGGAAATTCACGTACACTAACACATATGCTTATTATTTTCGTCCTTAGGTATGTTTCGGTCTCAGGATCATCAACAGAAGACATATAACTGTATGAACTTGAATTCTCAAGCTAATATGGTATCAATCACCACAAGGTGTTCTTATCGCACTGATTTCAATTAAAAATGCCCACGTCGTCCAAACGATCAGGAACACGAACAATCAAAATTATAACAAATTAATGTTTTAGTATATAAATTAAGAATCCGCTGCTAAACAATATTCTTATAAGCTCTATGAACATATCGAATCACAGTCTGTATTACGACCAAAGAGCTGAACTGAGAATATAACGTTCAAGGATTCACTTTCGAACCAGATTCATGAGGTGATAGAAAAAGTTTGTCAAACCTTGTTAGAATTATTGCTTTTTAGCATTATACCTAAAATATACTCTGACATTATGAATACGCATGTATTGCAAGGGTTGCAATTAATCAATGAAGTATGAATGTGACTTAATGATTGAATATCTGTTCTATGATTTACAGACTTGGAGTCACGTTTCATGTGAATCATGTTCAGAATAGATCCTTCATAATAATTGGTTTCCTAAGTTAAAATATGAACATTCTTGTAATTGAATTGAAGGTTATAATCAAAGCAAGGGAGGGGAAATTTTCCAAATTTCGGTTTTACTTATGGCAATACATTCTTTTCCGTAGATATTGTTCAGGGATTCCTGAATGAAACAATCTAAACAATTCAATTTGTATACTTGTGGGCTTGCTTATCTTTAAGTACTGAAGGTTTTAAGTTTGAAAAATATTTCTCAATACAATTAGTAGGTTCATGAATAACTTTTATATCATACCTTTTTAAATATTGCTCAATTTTCCCTGAGGTCCCTGGAATGTATGGTAATGTTATAGAATTATCTGTATAACAGTTTATGTAATTTATATATGACGTTCCATTATCTATTTTGTTTATTCTTTGTTTAATGAGGAGATTGTAAAATGTTTCTGTGTAGCCATCCATTTCCAGTGTATAACGAACAATTTTTAAATTTTTGGGACGGTCCTCTGGGTGAGACAATTTAACAGCGCGATCTGTGAGGCTGTATATAACACTTTTTTTATAACTTGTTGGTGCAACGCAATTGAAGTGAAGATAACGCCCGAAACGAGAAGGTTTTATAAACCCGCACGAAACGCGACTCCCGAAACACGAATAAATCGAATAGTCAATTATTATTTATTGATCGATACATTGGAACGGGCATGAAAATATGAGTCTGTAAAAAGAACAAACTTTTTCATAACCAATTAATTTTGCAAATCACAATTGTTTCAGGTATCCAATCAATTTGATAATACAGGAATAAGTTCATTAGAAGCTCAAAATATTCAGTACAGTAGAAATATTTTTAAAATCTAATTATAACTTGAATAGACTCATTGCGTAGGAATAAATTTGGTTACTTCGATGTCTAATTATTATGAAGCTTTTAGTAGAATCGATAATGTTTGGTTCTCTTTTCTTTCCTCGCAGGGAAACATACTATTGGATATCTTGAAAGTAAGACATTGGAAATTCCTATCCAAGGGTGTAAAGAAAAAATTAGCAGGAGGTGGTACATACATTCTGGAAACGCCAGATAGATGAATGAACAACCATTCTCATATTTTTTATGAACGAGAATTATGTTTGTTATAATTCTTCAGTCGAATCGTTGACAAACAAATATTTTAAGATCAACAAAATCCTATTCTACCCTCATTTTCGAAGTCCTTGAAGGGATCCAGATGCGGGTTAGCCGGTCTCTCTCTCATACCCAGATGAGTTTGAAGTAAATCACTTGGTATATCGGCTATATTTGCGAAATGTCATACACCCTATAGACATATAGCGAGTGAGAACTTTTCCAGAAAAAGAAAAATGGATCACATGAAACAAATTAAGCTGGATTAAAATATCGTTCGTCAATAAATATCTAAGTAGAACAAGAGATTAGCCCTACGGCCAGCACAAAAAGAAAGTGAATGGGAATGCATCATGTGCCTTAATGGTGGCAGAAGAATGAAAGGTAGAACACGGGGCAGTTCCTCACCTATTGAGCCATAGTCTGGAACACAATGCAAATTAATAAACAAAGAGGATTGAGTGAGATTCGAAGACTCGCATACATTATGCATAAATGAAGCACTAAGATCTTGTCTTATGGCTACAATGGAGAAAATTCTGCGAGAATATGCAGGAAAGAGTACATTAATGCAACATTCACTTCCAATATTAAAACTCCAAATAAAACAGTATATCACCCACGTGAACATGAGCACAAATGACACTATTGCTTCAGATAAAGGCTCACAACCAATAAATATGTCTATGAGAACAATTCAGCTTGATTCTGAAGATTTATTATCTATAAAGCGTAACTCAACATTGGCTTTGCACTAGGGTCTACAATCAAACCTCCTAGTCGAACTAATCAAACCATTTTCGAGTAATCATGGCTCAAACAAAATATGATTTCAGCATGATGAGCTCTACAGTAAATATCTTATCGGGATTTTCTTCGGTGTATGGTTGGGTAAGAAAGGGATGACTGAATGTCTACTCAGATCTCCAGACAGGTCATATTGGAATCGTATTATATCTTTATCAGTATGAAAGAATGATAGACAAGAAAATGTCTATGACTTGGCTAGTTTTCACAATTAGCCCTATATTGCATGATTTTTCAAGTTTGTTGTTACTTCATAGTAATTTATCATTATGATTAAATGGAAGAACGATTCCTTCGTTTACATATCATATTTAATGATAACATGATAACGTTACTATAGTTTCAACAACGAAAATTGATTTAGTATCTGTTTGATAATTGTACTTCGGTGTTGAAACTAATTTTTTGTTGTTGTGAGGTGATTGAAACCATTCATGGGCACCTTAAGGTCCTGTTACATCCCAAAAAGTAGTGAGAGAGTTCCTGAGTCCGAATTTTAATCACTTCAGACATATCCACTAAACACTCCACCTCGTATTGTAAGCTCGATCCTGCAACCATGGCAGTCTCGATGACACTTGGGCTTGACGACCCATTGTATCTCGCCTCATAACTTTCTCGGGCAATCGGAAAAATTCCGCAGTCGCTGGATTCGAACCCGCGACCGACAGTCACAGTTATCAGAAGATCGATGTTTCTACCACTGAGCTACCTGGCTCCCGTGTTGAAACAATAGTAACGGTTTCATACTATTATTAAAACTGTTATAGAAACAAGGGATTTGTTCTTTTATTTCATCAATCACCATGTTTATGGCAAAAAAATACGCATTAGCATGTATGGTAGTTGAGGATAGTTAATGGAAACCTACGCGGTACCCTGTTAGTTACCTCTCTGGCTAAGGATCAAACTGGTAAGTTCTAGTTGACAATGCCATTTGAAGATAACATTTCAGAATATTTTAGCTATTACATAGTTTTTCAACATGTGCATACAGAGTACAGATGATGTAGTAGTATATGCAGAATTCAAGGAAAGACCATTGCTATATACTGTGACAGCCAAGCGGATATAAAAGCAATCAGATCCATCCAAGTTAACTCCAAACTTGTCTGGGATTGCTCAGAAACACTAAAAGGGTTGGGCAGTCAGAACAGATTGCTTTAGCCTGAGTAGCAGGATACACAGGTCACAAGGGCAACGGAGAGGTTGATTCACCTGCCTGAAAAGGTGTATGATCAACAATAACAGGTTCAGAACCTTTCTGTTATAGCAAAAGCTTTGCGAAAATTACTTGGAGCAATAACAAAAACGGTGAATTGGGACAATCCAAAGAGAACCATTGCCAAAATTCACCTGCTAAGTACCTAATAAGCCAGGATAGTATCGTGGTTTGGCTCCTGAAGGGCATTGTAGACTCAACAGATACATGAACAACATTGGACTGGCATACACAACTATTTGTAGATTCTGCCAAGAAGATAAGGAGATCTCAGCACATATATTGTGCTACTGCAAAGGTCTGATAAGGCTGGAGTTATCGACCATGGGGAAAAATCACTACAAATATATGGAAGATCTAAGGTCTGGAGTCTAGTAATAAGGACAGGTATATACATGTTACTCTGAAGTACTCGCCATACAAATATATTAATCTGAATTAATGTGCGAAATTATCATATTGAAAAAACACTTACCTAATTGCTAACAGGTTATTCTTAAATTCACAAATAAGACAATCAGCTGGTTCCCAACAATCGCAATGACAGACACTGAATGTGTGTTTCTAGTTTTTTCCACCAGATATATTAAGGTGTTGAAAGTAAGTTCTACAATGTGTAAAGACATTTGGCATTATCATTTATCCAGTCAAAAGTATGAAAAAATAGGGTCATTACTAAGATTTTATGGACTGCACGAAAACGAATTTTTTTTGTTGCATTTTGTCAGGATGGCTGACTCATCGTCAGCCAGAAGGAAAAATTGACTCGTTATTATTACTATTAATGAACAATGAAAAACCATTTTCAAATAACAAATGGAATGTCTTTTATAACCAATCGAACATCTCGGGTTTTTTTGATTCAAAGTTTCTGGAATTTAGTATCAGGTGTTTTTGGTCCACTGAACCAGAATCTGAGGCCGGAAAATTTTAACAAACCTTAGGAACAAACAAAACTTTTCCTCGGACTGTGATATTAAAATAATATGCCGTGATGTGTCTCGGTACAATTTTCACTGAAAGGAGGAATATTCTGGAAAATGGTGGAAAATTGCGTCGTTATTCCTTCATATTCCTATCTCGGTGCTCGTCCAACGTGTCTAATTATATGTTCTGGTGGTTGCTGAATATTATTTCATGATCTTAAAATCAAATCAAACGATAGATTCCCGGATAATTCTGGAAAATTAAAATTCACTATTTCTACAAATTCAACAAAATTTGCTGGAGTTTTCAGGAGACCTATAATTGCTTTTTATTTTATAACTATGAAATAATCAGCGATCACGAGAACCTAAGGTTTGACACGTTGGACGAGGACAAAGACAGGAATATAAAGGGAAACGATACAATTTTCCACCAATTTTCCAGAATTGTCTTCCATTTGGGAAAATTTGTACTGAGAACCATCACGTTACCTTAATATTCCGAAAACACTGACTAAAATTTTTCGAAAAACCAAATAATGAAAGTATGTCTTGTAGAAATGACGAATTATCATTTTCCGAAGTTTTCCGGAGAACTATAGTTGGTTTTGATTTTATAACCATGAAATAATACTCAGCGACCACAGAAACATTAAATTTGGCGAGAGTTGAAAAGAGAACCGAGATGAGAATATAAAGAAGAACGACGCAATTTTCCACCAATTTTCCAAAATTTCCCATCTTCCAGTAGAAATTGCACCAAGACACTTCACGGCATCTCAATATTCCAATACCACAGTTCGAGAAAAAATGTTGTTTGTTGCTGAGATTTGGTTGAATTTTTCGGGTTTTTCAGCAAACGGATTTTACCTTTTCCGACTTCAGATTCGGGTTTAGCGGGTCACAAATCCTCCTGATACCAAATTTCATGAAGTTTCGCATTGAAGAGTCCGAGATATTCCAATTGATAGACAGTCCATTTGTTAATTGAAAATGATTTTCCAATCTGTAAACCATTATGAACACGATGCAAAAATAATTTTGCATTTCACTACTGTCTATACAATTTTAGATGTTTCTCACACTTTTGACTGTACTACATACAATATAATGAAAAATGTATATATTTTTAATTTTTATTCGTATAATTATGGTGAGAATTGGTTACGTGGTGCAATATAGTGTTAACTCATCCGGAACATCTGATTCGTTAATTTATTCTTCCGTTCCCTTCCTGATAAAAATATCGATTTTGTTTCTCATAATTACCACTTGTCGTTTGATACCGGTTGCCCTTAACGCTCAAGCGTTTCAAAGACGTTTATCCTAAAATGAAACTTTGAAAGTAATTAACGGAGATATTTTAGAAACGCGGGTTTCTTTATCAATATTCTCGCCTACACGAAGCCCTCGAACAATATCAAGTTACTAAAAGATTAACAACTTCATAAAAACCGTTCTATATGAAGGAAACTCGAAGCTTTGCAAAATGTGTCAGGACATGGATCGGCTGACCATTTAACGTCAGATATTGTTACACACCGTTGGGGGAACTATCAAAGGAAGATTACGGTCTAAATGTCGACGTTCTCTCAGTTCAACGAAAACAAGATCTCGCAAATCTCCCAGCTAGAAACATCCAAAAGGGTGGCTTGTTATCAGGCGAGTTGAGTTGAAATCCTAGGAAATTGGAATTCTCTATCGTAGCTTTTGCGCATCTTAAAATAATTCATGTATATTGTCACCGCTTATTCGCGAGGAAGCTGGAATTAATGCCACGGGATAAACCAAGGGGAAGATAGACGTAATACAACTACAGAAACTGAATAGTGAGGCGAAGCTCATTGGCTCTAATAGAAACTGAATAGAGCAGGTGAAGCATAAAGCCCCTAATCTACGTCCTACGATGTTGATTTGTTTCTTGTTATTCTATTATAATGTTTCGGTCAGGTTAGGTTAGGTTAGAAAAATTCAAAAGTTGCAATGTTTATCTCCCAGAGAATCGATCTTCAAACTTTAAGAGATTGATTGAAGAGAGCATAGAATTTTTTCTCAATCATTACAGTTAGTTTGTCACAGAATTGGATCCCTCGAGAATTAATCAGATATGACCACGGTCGTTTACACATGTCTGGAAACTTTATGGTTGAGCTGAGTCGCTTACGCGTCCTCACGGTCGTAGTCCCTCGCTCAGCCACCAGCTAGCCCTTGGATCGCGAGGGATGTGCTTTCAAAAATATTGAACTCAATTTATTCTCTTCATTAAAAATCTATTATTCACAGGATTCAATCAATGTGCCAATGGAACCTGATAGTTGTGGCGAACCTGGTAATTCTAACGATGAAATCAAAACTACTGATATGGTAAGGTATTTTGGAAAACATATATATATGGTAGAAACATGATATTTTTTATGACAGAATCAACCAACATTAGGCTGGGGACTGAGCGAATTCAAGAGCAGCATGTTGAGAACTCGAAAGCCAACTATGTGTAGTTAACCAAACTGATGTGTAGATTCTTATCTTTATATAAATTATTAAAATAATTATCAATTAAATGTGTTCTTGTATTTATTATTCTGATTTGAGAGAGGAATAGAACTGTTACTCTTGTCAAAATGTGTTACTCATCTTAAAATTAACTTTCCCTTTTTCGTTATACATGCTCGCACACATAAAAGACCTCGTTAAAACGATTTCTATCCGGAATCGCAAGCATCCACTTTTTTCGCATTTCCGCATCTTTCGGCACTTTAAAAACAGAAGTTTCTTGCTTTACACTTTTGTACCCCGTTTTGCATTTCGGCACAATGCACGATTTCGTAATTTGTTCCTAAAAACGCAGGTTTTCCTTGTGTTGACAAGTCAACTGACAGTTGTCAGAAAATACTCTCCATAGAGATAAACATGATACTCTTACGTGACGCCCACGGTCGTACATACGACCGTGGTGACGCCTTTTATGTGCCTACGTGACGACTTTTGGTACTACGCGCACTTAGACGCGTAAGCGACTCACTGCTCAGATAGGAAACAGCCTCGAGTTTCCAGACCTGTCTATACGACCGTGTATATGACTGAATTATGGTTTAGAACAGATTTATTATAGGATTCCCATATTATGTTGGTTATATAAGGAGCGGAAAAATGGTTTTGTAGCAATAAATTACAATTGAATGAGAACAAAACTCAGCTCATAATGTTCACAACCAATCTCTAAGCCAAAAAGGGAAATAAGAAGTTCCTAGGGTCACATTTTCAACAGAACTTGGACGGTATACGCATATCGACATACTTACCGAAAAATTATCCTCAGCAATGGTCACCTTATTCCAATAGCTGATAGAAAGGCTGGTAGTGTCGCCCTATAATATC
The DNA here is from genome assembly GCA_958510875.1 of Endomychus coccineus. Taxonomy (NCBI): domain Eukaryota; kingdom Metazoa; phylum Arthropoda; class Insecta; order Coleoptera; family Endomychidae; genus Endomychus; species Endomychus coccineus. The sequence continues at coordinate 36,510,876 of OY294068.1, forward strand.
TGAACAAGGGTTTCTTCTTCTTTGGCTTGGGAGGGTAGCCATGTCTTATCAGTTAACTGGTTGGGTGCTGGGTTATGGTAGCAGTTTCGTATGGAAGTTAGACATAGGCAGATGTTTATAATCACAACACTGGGTACAAAATGTGATCTATGGTTTTGATGTTCACTACATGGTACGTTCTAATACTAACTTAGACTGACTAAGAACTTATTGAACTAGCTGAACTTACTGACTTCAGTTCTAACTATCGTCTAATGTACTTGAATATCTATTCTCGAGGGAGAAGCTTTGCTCCTCTAATAATACTCCATGCTATAGTTCGGCGAAGATGTGTGGGGTACAAATCCATTTTATCCTGTGTTCATTAATTTTAGAATTTTAATTGTTATTGATACATATATACCAAGATACATAGCAACGATATCAACATAACTATGAATCAACAATTTTGATTACAACGCAATCAATAACATAAAAAACACAAACTTTGAGAACCAAATAAAATTATAATCAACGAGAACCAAAAACAAAGTTTTATAAAAAGCAACAAGGATTTTATTCTGTAGTACATGACCACTACAGGTTGACCTACGTGCCTGCATTGACACTCATGTCATGCACTCACGGTCGGAACCTTGTCGACCCATCATTTGCTATGCTATACAAAACAATTAACAAATACGTTGTATGTCCACACTCAATAAAAACTATCATGATATAAGAAAATAGAATATTGTGAGTTATCGAGTTTAGAATGAATCTCTTCGAGATAGCACACTATGACTACTCTGAACAATAGGCTATTAGGCAGATATACCACTTCTTACCACGGGTAAACCTGCCAGTCTACTCATCATGCATGCTTCCACTTGAGTCGATGCTTGTGTCGTGGACACCTTGAAGTTAGGAAAAAAAGATTTCGAATCTAACATCAGACAATCCTTCTTTAACAATAGTATGAAAGGAATAAATTACCTGAACATATTGTTTCCGCATCTTCTATAATGCGTTCGAAAACCAATTCGATAGGACGTTACAATCTTTAAGATTTCGTTAATTTTGTATAAGTAAACATGATATTGTCTCGATCGGTGGAACCTAATAATTCAGCTAATGCTGCTGTGTTAAGTTGTTTGTTATTCTGTAATCCTGTTATCCTCGTCCTCAATACCTTCATTTTGGAGAACCTCTCTGTCCCTATTTCCTGTTAGGAATAATAATACCCAGAAATGGTTCGAATATTTCTATAATTACATTTCAAACCGATCGGTGAATTGCGGTCTTCGATTGTTCAACTCACCATCTGTTTACTCATTCGAAAAATGTTGAAAATTGTTTTACGCCGCAGATGACCTTGGAATTAAAAGCCCGTTGATTATTCCATAGGCAATCACGGCCCAATCTGAGGAACGCCACTCGCAGTCCCGTTTACGCCGCCTTCCCTTAATTAAATGAATATTCATGAACGAGCTTATTGAATATTCCAGCCAGTTTTACCACCGCGGAGAAGTAAAATTGTCACGGTATAACAAACAATGAATGGAATATACATATTTCCAAACTTTGCAGTTATTTTCAAACTCCAAACTGTGTTCTGTCTGCATATGCTACGGGATTATGGCGTCACTTTGTTATGCGACAGAGAGTGAAGAGGGCCACCAGTTTCAACTTTTATAAATGACGGGTTTTGAATTTTGCAATGTAATGTGAGTTTGGGAACTCGACATAAATTAGGGGATATTCTCGTGTAGGAATATTATCTCCGTAGTTCATAACAAACAGTTCACATAGAATAATTTGTCTTTTTGGTAGAGTGGAAAATGAAAGCTTGTCTAGATTCACTGCATTATTTGAATCCGTCTATTCGTTTTTATTGGGAGCGAATAAATCATAAGATGGCACGGCATTCTTACTTGCAATGTCTTCTTTAAGTTCTTTATCAATGAATACTATAGCAGTAGATTCTAAATTATTTTTCAATCAGCATATCTACTCATTTTGCCTCATTTCTGTTGACTTATGAATGAGATAACAGAGAGTGAGAATTTGTAGTGGGAAACTATTCATCTGCATCAAATCACAAGAATATATTGAACACCTCATAGAAGTACAATTATATTCGTTCTGATAAATTGTAGGTATATAGATTCACCATCATCATTCATCATGAATTCTATTTCATTCGACATGGTTCAACCGTACATTATACGCTTTGAATAATTTGATTCAACTGTAACGTATTCTGTATGAGCAGTGCGATTTATAGTCCAGGCAACGAAGCAGGAAATAAAAAAAAATATAGTAAGCTAGAATTTCAAATTTTTTTCTGCATTTTGTTCCTAATACCCCATAGATCATTCATGACTATCAAGACCGCGGGGGTCGACCTTTCCACCCCACCAAAACGGGATTTCAACACCTCAGAGGAGCATTCTTATAAAAACAATCCAAAAGTGTATAAAATTAATGAATCAAGAGCCGAAAATGACCCCCAGTATGTTTTTTGGGTCGCTGATTACGATTCCGCAGTTAGTTTTCTCGGGAAACTCCCTCCAGATGGGAAATTTGGAAAATAGTATATAATTTATAATTTTGTTGCAAAAATTACCTCTAGTAGGTTTTTGGGTCGCTGATCAAGATTCCGCTGTTATTCTTCCCAAAAAACTCTTTCCAGATGGAAAATTCAGGAAATTTGAGACTTTCCTGAGATGGATATGGATAATAAAGTATAATTTTGTTGCTAAAATTACCTCCAGTAGGTTTTTTGGGTCGTTGATCACGATTCCGCTGTTATTTTGCCCAAAAAACTCTCCAAGTAGAAAATTCGGGGAATTTGAGATTTTCCTGACACGTTTATGAATAATAAAGTATAATTTTGTTACAAAAATGACCCCTAGTATGTTTTTTGGGTCGCTGATCACGAATCCGCTGTTAGTTTTCTCGGAAAACTCCCTCCAGATCGGAAATTTGGGATTTTCCTGGGGTTTGGGAATGATAAAATATAATTTTGTTACAAAAATGATGATGCCCAGTAGGTTTTTTGAGTCACTGATCACGATTTTGCTGTTGGTTTTCTCGGAAAACTTTCTCCACAGTGAAAAGTCTTGAAAATTGTAATTTCCTTTGCAGTTTCGGGGAATAAAATGAAAAAATTTTCAGGTATGTATTATTACTTTTTCTATTTTTATTAAAGATTAAATTTTCTAAACTTCATTATTTTACATACCTGTTTGTTTCCATCATTACATATATATTTTTGTTATTATTATTATTATCGTTATAATTTTTATTATTATTGTCATCATACATTTTTTCATTCATTCACATAATTTTATTGATAATTAAAAAAAAATTATTTCATCTACTCCACCCCTGGACACATTGTCGAAAGAATAAAAGGATACGCAGGCATAAAGAGTTTTATTCCTCCTTCACAGTCAAGATTAGTATGCCTGTTAATAATGATCTTGTCTAAATATAGGGGAGATCATAATTTTATAATAAAAGTAATAATAATAATAAAAATATATATATAATGATGGAAACAAATAGGTATGTAAAATAATGAAGTTCGGAAAAGTAGATCTTTAATACAAAATAGAAAAAGTAATAATAGGTACCTGAAATTTTTTTCATTTTATCTCTCTTAACTGCAAAGGAAATTACAATTTTCAGGATTGCTCACTCTGGAGAAGGTTTTCCGAGAAAACCAACAGCGAAATCGTGATCAGCGACCCTGAAAACCTACTAGAGGTCATCATTTTTGTAACAAAATTACACTTCATCATTCATAACCGTCTCAGGAAAATCTCAAATTTCCCGAATTTTTCATCTGGAAAAAGTTTTTTAGGAAAAATAACAGCGGAATCGTGATCAACGATCCAAAAACCTACTACAGGTAATTTTTGCAACAAAATTATACTTTATTATTCACAACCGTCTTAGGAAAATCTTAAATTTCCCGAATTTTCTATCTGGACAGTTTTTCGGAAAGAATAATAGTGGAATCGTGATCAGCGACCCAAAAAACCTACTAGAGGTAATTTTTGCAACAAAATTATAAATTATATATTATTTTCCAAATTTCCCATCTGGAGGGAGTTTCCCGAGAAAACTAACTGCAGAATCGTGTTCAACGACCAAAAAAACCTACTAGAGGTCATTTTTTGCAACAAAATTATACTTTATTATTCATAACCGTCTCAGGAAAATCTCAAATTTCCCGAATTTTCCATCTGGAAAGAGTTTTTTGGGAAGAATAACAGCGGAATCTTGATCAGCGACCCAAAAACCTACTAGAGGTAATTTTTGCAACAAAATTATGAATTATATACTATTTTCCAAATTTCTTATCTGGAGGGAGTTTCCCGAGAAAACTAACTGCGGAATCGTGATCAGCGACCCAAAAAACATACTGGAGGTCATTTTCGGCTCTTAATTCATCAAATTTCTACAATCTTGGATTGTTTTTATTAGAATGCTCCTCTGAGGGGTTGGGGGAGTAGAAAGGTCGCCCCCGCGGTCTTGATAGTCATGAATGATCTATGGGGTATTGAGAACAAAATTCAAACAAAATTTTGAAATTCTAGCTCACTATATATTTTTTTTATTATGGTCTCTTTCTGCTCTTATTGCCTGGACTATTAGCCCAACGAAAACAATCAGAAGGCTGGCATATTTTCAACACAAAAACCTACAACATTTGTTATCATTTCTACTCCTGCAACAAGAAGTCTTCTACCCCTGCAACAAAATCCTTAAACACAAATGTAGAGGAGAATTTTCATAATTCTTCGAAATATATCACCATCAGTGTACTTCTGATCAGTTATTATAGAGGCAAAGAAAACAATTCTCAGTTTTCCGAGTACCATTTTGGGTAGAATTGAAGTTTCTGAAAAGTAGTATGAAGCTAACTAACCATTAATGGCGTGAAATTGGACGGAAGTGATAATGAATTCAATGTGTTTTGTATTCATCCAGAACGCTTTGAACTGTCGTTGGCAAGAGTATTGTCATGGTTGATGCTTGAAATTAAAACAACATCCTCTCCTCTCTTCGATACATATGAGACTATGGTTTCATCCGTGGTGAATCCAAATGAATATTGATAAGCTGGTCGTTTTCGGTCAACCAAGAACTCTCGTGGAATCATTAGCTGAGACAATTCTTCCTCAGTTCGTCAAATAATTAATCAGACCCGTATATTATCTCCAGTTAGATTTCGATTGGTATTTACAATCAATCAATTAATCATTCTAAGCGCACAAGATGAAAACTTTGGAGAGAAAGTTTATTTCGGTTTTTTGAATATATTTCCAAGACCTACTATTGCTTTCATTTTTGACCCTTTTTCAATATAAGTTTGACAATGAAAAATGAGCTATTCTGTAGACGCATTCAAAGGCATGTAATCAGCATAATCTCTTTTATATCCTAATGATGTCTTCTCCAGGGAACATGGACCTACTAAATACTCCTAGATTTGTTCATCAACAGATGAAGTTTCCAAGTACACGAGCTAGGGCGACACAGAAAAATGATGCATTCGAAAGCCTTTAGCGTCTGAAGTTCTTTCACAAGATATGTGTGTTGTATCAAAGAAACCGAAAAGAATATACCCCGACGCTAAACTTCATCTAAATGGAAATTGCCACATATTGCTTGATGTACCAAATTTCGAGCAAACCGTCAGAATAAAAGCACACAAAGCAAATTGGAAGTATATTTACTGACGCTAGTCCTTCCATTGCAAGAAAATTAAAGTTAATTAAAGCTAACCGACGATACTTACGTCAGCATTTATAATCAAGCCAATTCACATGATAACGTAACTGAAATGTAACGTTCCGAACCTACAAACGTAGTTGCCTGGAGTCTGCTTTGTTTGATCGATCTGTTCTACAATAGAGGATTATCTCCATGATTGAGAAATGATCGCCTTGAAAAATATGTCACCGTAGGACTTATTCGACCGCTTCTCATGTTGAAATTGCTCCTGAAGTAGAATATCATTTATCTGAAATTGAAGTGTATGATAGTGAATTGAATGATAAATTAGAATCTATGATTCCAGATGGAGGTGCTATGGCTAAGAATTACGTAACTTCAAAAGATAGCTGTATAGTACGAAACTGCAACACTACCTCAATAATAATCGATAAGGATTTCTTTCAGCAGAGCCTATTGTTCCACTGATTTCTAGACCAACCAGGTATGCTTCATCTAGAAAACATGATATGAGAACCGGTTACTCCTTACTCTTTATACCAAAAGCTCAATTGTGAGAATGTTAAATCTGGGAGGCAGGAGATTTCAAGGCGATAAGTTGCGAAGATCTCATGGAAAGAGAACAGTCAGTCTTTGGAACTGTAAGTCTCCCACTTGGGCAGTACATAGCCAACAGGCCAGCCAAATACGGAACCAAGAATTGGACCTGATATGATTCCTCGAAAGAAAGTGTACCTCCAGAGAAGGTTCAAGGAGTGAAATTTTCCCTACCTATACTCACTCCTCATTGGAAACGTTGTGCATCTATCATAGAGGTTCAATATGTTTCTAGTTGTCCGGCCATTCTGGGAGTAAGGGAAACAATAGCTCAGCACTCGGAAGGGACTTCTTCAGAATTTCATCAATATGGACTCTTTAATGTAGGGGAGGGTTGAAGAAGTGCACAGCACGTGATCAGCTGGCTGGTCTCTTTCGGAGCATGCCTCACACACCGGGTCATCTATTAAACCCATACTGTACACAACTCTTTTCTGAACTGTTTCAAGTTATATTCAGCTGTTTTTGGACAAGATACGTTCATTGCTCCGTTGGCTTATCAACAACCTTTGGTTTCATCTCATGATTTGAGAGGCCAAAACGGTGATATTATCGATCCTTCCTCTCGATTTTTCTTAGAGTACACGTAGTCTGAAAGGTCATATGCTTTATTTGAGAGAACGATCTCGAATTCGCTACCACTCCAGTCTGCAACAGGAAATGAGTCTTCTTTCCAGAGGTATACTTTACCAATAACTTGGTCACTGAGTAATGGACATACTGAATGAATACTATAAATTACCGAATGAAATCTTGATATATACTGCAGAAGCAATAGAGACACTGAAGGCACTCGAATGGGCAAACAAAGTTAATACGAGTAACTTAATAATAGCATCAGATTCCATGTCTGTACTGAAATCAATATGATGCGTAGTTCTAAATCACTATGAAAATAAAATTGTGACCGATATGCTGATCATATGACTTGTATGTTCGAGGTGTCAATATTAATTTTGTATTGGTGGAAGGACATGCTGAAATCAAAGGAAATTCCTTAGTAGACAGTGCGGCTAAATAAGCTATATATTCAGGAATCGCCATAGATGTAGTCACACTGTGTCAGTCTGGCCAAATGCTATGGTGGCGGAAAATAAAAGGACAGCTGAATAAACTTTGTAGAAACTTCAAAAACCCATATACACTGTCATATCCAGATTATCCAAAAACCGCTACTTATCGTATAAATGCGGGTAGATCTAGCAGGAAATACCAAAATATAATAACCAAACTTAAATTGAACCATGGAAGTTTCCTCTCGCATTTAGCCGTGATTGGAATTAGAGAAAACTCAAATTACTCTTATGATAACACAACTACTGGACATCTTAACTACATATTTTTAGGCTGTCCTCTTTACAAAAATGAAAGACGCACTTTCAATGAAAATTTACTAGAGCTAGGCATAATGTTTCCGTGAATCTTTTGATTTACAACGAGATCAAAATATATAACATAATTTTCCAGTACATAATACAAAATAATATTTCAATTTAAAAATGTAACCACTATCTGATACATTTTTTTTGTGGCCTACTCTAAGGTGAAGAACGCCCGCAACAACAACCAATAATTTAACGGTAGTTTCCGATATTCCTAAAGCGAATACTAACATGATTTGAGGGAGTGTCATATATCATAAAAAGCGGCATACAATTTTAGACTACTAGTTATAATATACACATACTGACGACAAACTGAAGGATGGCCGATGATTTTATTTCATAATATCATACCTCCAAGACCGGAACGTTTATTTTCTGTGGTGCAAATTAAATTCAATATGGAATGCTGGCATACTGGGGGCATACTGTGTAATTTCCTTATCACTATATTTTCGCAAGAAAGAAGACATCTTCTTTGAAGTATTCCTGCAGCTCATATTGTTATGAGGTCACGAACTTCAACTATCGTTGCCAAGGGTGAATATCCAACCATAACCAAATATTATGGAACATGTGATGTTTGTTCCTCTTCAGATAATAATGAAGCCAATATGCTTTGTTCTAATGTTCTAATCGCTCAACATATCTATGTGAAGCTCTTGTATATTTCTACTGCCAAGACTGGACAAATTTAACAAATGATTAATCACCACGTTTTTCGGATGAACTCACATAGCAATTGTTTAACCATTATATGAGTTCATATTTTTTATTTTATTTGTATTCAGGATTCACATCGCTGCCATATCAAATAGATAACAATAAAACGACAACCTTAAACACTCGGGTCGTATTGACTCTAGAATAAAAAGTGTAAACAGAATTTGAACACAATAATTGATAGGAGTTATATGTATGCTGAATAAATAACATATTTTTCATCAAAGCATTCAATCGAGAAATCTAAATCTATATAAATGATGTGGGAAATCAACCCGATGTGTTATGTTTTATCGAACACTGGTGTCATTAACCTGGAATGGAGACGGATATGCATAAAAAATGATATACTAGTGTCTAGTGTCGTTCTTCTCGAGATCTGTTATATCTCATGATGTTATTATATCTATAAAGAATTCATTACACTTTGAAAAACTCTGCAACAAGAAGAATTATGGAATAATTCGATATAGTGATTTAAACATTAATTTATTGACAAGCAGTGGAAATACAAGCTCATTTGTAGATTTAAACATAATCATCTAATTTAACACAGAACATTTATATTGCACACAAACTCTCATAAGTAATATTTTAATAAATTTTCAGAACTTTTTTGCTGCGAACAGTGGTATACCACATTCGGCACTATCATTCTATTATGGCAAATTGCAAAAATAAATACAGAGAAAACATATGCACTAAACGAATATTACATACCTCTACAAAAATGTTTCGTTAACAATGACTCAAATTCAACACATAACAATCTTATAGAAACATTTGTCAATCTAGTACAATCAATATTCGAAGAAAAAATATTACTGCTACAAAAAAGACTTGGATAACAATTGAAATAAGATTATTGTGTCAAAACGAGCGAAAAATTCAGCAATTGAAGTGAAATGATAAAATCACCAAATTAGAATATAACAATTTCGAAAAAGATGTGAATAAACTTATCCTAGAAGCAAAACGAAAGGCCAATCATGCTTTCATCATCAATTCGAACAACAAAGGCAAAGCAGTATGGAATATAATAAAGAATCACACTGAAAAAACTAGCAAGCAAAACGTGAATGCACTAATCCATTTGAATGATGAAACATCTACTGAAGTTGAAAATGAAAAAATAATTTGTTTGTAGACGTGCCAGATATTGCGGAACAAAGTCAAACCGGATCTTACTCGTTCAGATTTTTACCTATGGGGTAGACTGAAATACTTGATTCTCCAAGATAAACCAACAACCAGGGGAAATATGATGAGAAAGACACGAATGCCATTAGAAGCTTGTCCAGGGCTGAAATTGAAGCAGCTGTTTTTTATACCAAAGTGACAGTGGCGGCTCCTCGAAGGAGGCTAAGGAGGCTCAGCCTCCTCACCAATTTATCTTAATGATCATTCTCCATATTATTTCCTGTTTCTCTGATAATTCCTTAAGTTCTACAATTAATTCCCCGTTCTCAGTAGCTATTTTAATCTGGCAACGGTGGCCAGAGGCTAGATTCTCTATATATCTCAAACGCTAAATACGTGTAGTCAATACAGTTGCCGTTTTTCCAACCAGTTCAATTCAAAAATAGGGTAAAACAGCGAATATGGCAACAGTCTATGGAGGCTGGCTTCTCGTATGCTCCCGGCGGCAACGAGGTATAGATCTCGTTGCCCGGCGGTCGTATGAAATACGATTACTTGCCGTCGCTGCAAACTTCGACAAGTGCTCTGCCAGTTGTTGTATTTGCTTCGCGAAGCGATGTAAGGTTAAGTTATAATTTATCTGTTCGGTCGTTCGGTGAGTTATTAACAAAGAGTTCTTTGGTTATTAAACGTTAAACTGAGTAGTGATTTAGTTGCTGAAAAGATTAGTGATGAGAGGTATGTTTCAAAATCGATGATTTGATACTGATAATTGTAAAAAATATTTATGGTTAACGGGATCTGAGGTACACAATAAATTATATTGCTGGTATTGCTTGCTATTTACATCTGATACAACTTCATGTTGGGGGCACTCGGGTTATGATGATTTGAAAAATTCAGCTCGTGGTATAGACAGACATGAAAAACATATTACATCGAGTATTAAGTTTAAATTAACCGGTAAACAGAATATTGTTAAAGGAGGAAAACATAATTTGGTAGACAAGACACTACATTATAAACACTTTTTTATGAAATTTTAGATACTATTAAAGGTCAAATTGAGATTCGATTTTCCGATTTACATGAATTGAAGTTTTTTGTATAACTTAGTTCCAAAATATAAATTTTTTGATAAAATAGCACTGCACAATGAATTGTGCGTTATATACTCGGATAAAGATATTTTAGGCCAGTACCACATTCACGCCGATATGAAAAAATATATGATTTGCAACAAGTTTTACCTCAGTTTTATAAACTACTTTGTTTGACAGTCACCATTCCTGTCACGTCGGCATCGGTGGAGAGATCATTTTCTACTCTCAAACGAATTAAAACTTACATGCCAAGTACAATGGGCCAAAATCGTTTATACAATGTTAGTTTAATATCTATTGAAAAAGATTTAGTAAAACACAAAATGATACATTTTTGGATAATATTATTGATTATTTTTCGCAAACTAAAGACCGTAGAATTCCGTTAATATGTAAAAAAAAGTTAATAAAATTAATTAAAAAAAAAATATGAAAAATTCCAAAAAAAAGAAAAAATGTTAAAAATCCAAAAAAATTGAAGACAAAAAACGAACAAAAAAATTTTTTGCCAAGAGAAACTCTATACCTCCACGTTGGTTCTTGCTGGGTAACAATTAATTTTGTCACTGAAGTAGCTGGTACGGTCGCTGTGCAAAGGTTAAAAGGCTGTGAATAGAGTATATTTTTACAAAAACGTTCTATGTCCAGCCTCCTCTCTCAAAAATTCACGAGCCGCCACTGCAAAGTGATAATAAATGAATGAATCGAGAAAGATTTTGAATAATTGTGAGCTATTTGTGGTTAAAATTTAATTTTAAGTGTTTTTTGCATCTTTTGTTTTATTGCTATTACTGATGTTCCTTTGGCACGTTGGCCTTTAAACACGCTTCATAACTACTTTTGAACCAGTCATAAATAAAGTGTGAAAGGAGGCTTGACGTATTAAATAGTTTATGTTAAGTGACAGGGAAATTGAATAGTAACCTAAATTACATAGGTTACCATGGCTATGTGATTTTTTTTTCGCAAAGGTAACTTGATCCGATAGAGGTACTAGACTTTTTAACATTTCCTCCTGTAAATCGAGAACAGATGGAGATATCACGATGCGGTTTCCACTACAATTTGGCTATGTTCATGGCGGCTGAGGGTCTGTCAAGAAAATAGTATCATTCGACTCAATTTTTTTTCAAGAATGAATAATCGCTGCAAATAACGCCTTCTAGTTAATTTGTTCTTAACGAAACGATTCAACGGAATCGAAAGATTATAAAATGCTCTTTCAAACGAGATCAAAAATATTCAAATCGGTTGAAAGGTTCAGGAGATATTCGAATGTAAATATTGAAAAATGCATTGTCCTCCCCTTCCCTTATTATGACAGATACGAAAAATACGTCCTTAAAGTAATAGCTCATCGTATAATTTTCCGACAAAGCGTTAATTTTATGTTTTTTCATAGCAGTTACGCCTTCAAGCGGTTGAATTACGAACTTCAAAATAATTTTGAGCCATCATTTCTCTTGCCCACTTCATTTATGAGGATTTTTACCCAAACCTCCTAGGCCTAGTCATTATCGAGATACAGCCACTCTGTACCCTTATCTATACACCCTGTATATCTTGTTGAGACAAATCTGTAGACTGAGGCGTATTTGGTGAGAGGAACTTTGTATGTTGTACGATAAATGATTATTTTACAAATTACTTCGATGAACGGACCATTCCACTTTAAGTTGCAATCTTGCAGATAGAACTCTCAATCTATATTTGTTTCTTATTGAAGAGTTACGTATTTCGAGCATCCCAGTCCACTCGTGCATGTCTGAGAAGTCGCGTGCCGAGAGTGTCTAAAAACACTGTGTGTATCCACTTAAGCGTATTAAGCAGTCGAGGGAGCCACACGATACCGTTTTGATGCGTTTCAGGGTGTTGTGGAACAACATGATAGTAGTGGATATATTTCCACCTAGCAACATTGAAATGTCATCTTAACTGATCATTTTTCAAACCACCTTAATCTGAGAGAAATGGAGAATAATATTCTGTCAATTCCAGTTATATCAACATCCATAACACATTTCACCATTTTCATAATGGTGAATTATGGATGGAATATGTGATAAGTTAAGTATAGAAGACGAGTTATTCATGAATGGGAACAAAATCATGAGCTTCAATCCAGAATGTTGAATAGATTATATCACGAAGTAATTTGTAATTTTACTGCTTTGATAACGTTATTTCAATCGATGAATACACTCACACTAATTGAGGTATAATTATTATATCGACCATAATATAGAATGATGAAATATTCCATTATTCTACACATTCCTTTGAATCGATTTAAGTTCAATGAATGCCGAATCTATAGAGGTATATTAACTAAACTATTCAGTCACATACTGAAGCTTAAAGTACAGTTAAGACTCTTCAAGAATGTTACAATCGAGAATCAAATAAATGATACATCCATTTGTTTCTAGTTAGCTTTTTCGGATTGCAAAGATGTCTTTGTAATCCAAAGCACCTTACCGAATGCACCAGGGCCCTATGGTGGAGTACTTTCATAGTTTACCGCCAAAACATGGTCGTTTACTATCGACTTTTTTTTTTGTAGAGGTGAAGAAAACTCTTTATGGGGAGGTTATGTCTTTGAGTCTCGAGGTCTACTGTGAGATTCACCATTCCAGGCATACTCACTAAAAACTTCAACCCCTTTGTAGGCTTGTCTGGCTATTGCCTCCGGTGACACTTAGGCCTGCTGGCCTCGTGTCTTGTTTCTTTACGAAACGAAATCCAGTATATTTGTGTCTTGTACGAGTTTGTTCGAGTCCTTTACTGGGTGAGAACTGTATAATTCTGGTTCGCCGTTAGGCTTCCCAAAAATTTACTGTCTTTTGCGTTCCAATGCCTCGCATTTACACAGTACGTGTGTCACTGTTTCTGTATCCTTACCGCAAAGTCTGCATGTCAGGTCGCCATTGTACAGTCTCATTTTATATAGGTGCCCTTTTACTGACCCATGATCAGTCATGAGCCCTGTTACGACTTTTATTTTCTCCCTATTTAGTGCTAATAGGTCAGTCTTTCTTTTGTTACACGAGGCTTCAATGTATTTCTTCCCATGTCCGTCTTCTGGGATTTTTCCCAGTATTCTTCCATGATCCAGTCTTCTATATACCTTCGTGCTGTACGTCTTGGTACCCCCGTGGTCTGTTCTGGATCTGGAGCGTTCTCCGACCCACTTTTTGCAAGATCGTCGGCTTTTTGATTGCCTGTCGTTCCCTGATAACGCGGCACCCAAATCAGCTTAACGCGATTTCGGTCTGCCAGTATTTCAGGTTCTTTTTCTCATGTCCATCCTAGATGGGATGTCACTTCCTGACTTCTCATTGCCTTGAGTGCAGCACGACTGTCTGTCAATATGTGGATCTGCTCATCGTCGAAGGCTCTCCTATTGTTTTCCTTCACACATTGAAGTATCGCATATACCTCTGCCTGGAAGACAGAGGTGTGCTTACCAAATGAATAGCTCAAGCCAGTATTTGGGTATACTTCTGCACCTGCACCTTTTTCAGTCTTAGAGCCGTCTGTATAACAGATCTTTCCCTGAAAAATGTCGCCCAGGTTTATATTTCCATTCTGTCCTTTCTGGTATTGATACCTTGAATGTGTGGTTGAGGAAGTTTCGCTTTGGAATGTGACCCGTTCTCATGCCTAACACGTCCCTGGTTACGATTTTGTATTCTGAAGGCACCAAGCCTGGCCTCTCCTCGGATTATCAATGAGATTAGGCAATCACGTGGTTTCTGACGTCGTTTCCTACTAGCGCTGTTTTGAGTGATATTTGTCTAGACAAGCCACACTCCTTGTCACGTAGCTGTGGTCGTATTGCTCTTGTACTCGAACCTGTCGCGACTTGCTGAAATTGGATCCTTCGAGAGCTTTCAACAATGAATTCGAATGTGAAGCTATTCATATGTCATCCGTGATCAATTAAATAGTTCGTATATTATCCACCATAAATGTTATTTGAATATTTAATACTCTCTACTAAGCATATGATTCATACATATTCGATATTCAATACGGTTTTGTATTGTAGCAACGTCAATAACAAGAAAATGAGTGTATATTGTATCAAGGGATCAACGTGTGTTGCTCAGTATTTTGAAAATTGCAGCATTACCTCCGGCACAAGGGACTCATATTATACATCAATCTACTATGCAACAGTATGCATTGTTTGAAGTTCAACTTGATCTCTATTTTCGTTTCATCAATGTATTTGATTCATCGCATCGATACTACACTCGAGCCTCGGATGTTATTCAATCCATTATTTCGTTTCATTATATATGACTGAATAATAGGCATACTCGTCGAATTAACATTCTTTTTAAAGTGAAACTTCTCATGAGACGTCACTGTTAGTCCATATTGAGAGCAATACGTAAATCTAACAAGACGATATAGTCGAGAACATAAAGCACAAAAAAGACCAGGGTAAAAGGAAAAAATCGGAAGAACCGATTTCGATAAAAAATTTTCAATCGATTCAAGAAATCATTTAGAAAAAATGTTACCAATTTTTTTTCTTCTAATGTGTATTTTAGCATTTCCACAGAGGAAAATGCATCTCTTTGAAGGCACTTTCAAGAGAATAAATAAAAAATGAAAACGAAAAAATCATCGAGATGATCTAGGTCATCAGGGTGTCCTGACCACCAGGGGACTATTGAGTGTCATGGTCATGACCCGTTCGCTTAAGAATACCTCCCTAACCGGTTCCATCCCTTAGCAGAAGGTATTTCTGCGAATTTCAAGGAAAGGACGATAGTACTAGGATGTCCTGAGCCTCAGGTGCGTCGTAGTTCCAATCTGGCACCGAAATCGTGTTCAGCGGCCCAAAAATTCCGCGAGATACGAATTTGATTGCATTTCAGAGCATATTGAAAATCAATCCATGGAGATGACCTAAGTCATCAGGGTATCCTGAGCACCAGGTGACTATTGATTACCATGGTCATGACCCGTATGCTCAAGAGAACTTTGCTAAGAGGTTTCATTCCTTTGCAGAAAGTATTTCTGCGAATTCCCTGGAGACGACGATAGTACCAGGAAGTCCTCAGCCCCAAGTGCGTCGTAGTTTAAATCTGGCACCGGAATCATGTTCAGCGGCCCCTAAAACCCACGAGTGAGAAATGTTGGCTATTTTTGATATCATCTCCAGAAAGTGCATTCGAAGAGATGCATTTTCTCTGTAGAAATGCTAAAATACACATCAGAAGAAGAAAAAATGGTAACATTTCTTCTAAATGACTTCCGGAATCGATTTAAAGAAAATTATCAAAATCGGTTCATCCGATTTTTTTTTGACCTTTTCTGCTTTATTTCCTCGCCTAATAAGTATCAAATGAGAAGAGTGAGACGGAAAGTTAACCCAACCACAAACTGAAGTCAGACGTCAGAGTGTAAATTTTGTATCCTGATCATACAATATTCTCGGTATACATATTGTATTACTAGATCAATTAACCAAATATATATGGGTTAAAAAATATGTTTTCTCAAGTATTACTTATATACACATTATATTCCATAGTGTAGAAAACGTTGTTTATTTATGGCAATATGAAGAGGATTTGAGTTTAGAAAGAAATATCTTCATGAGTATGCAATATTGTATAATCGTAAGCTACCTCGTGCCAAGATGGAAGTTGTCATTTTCCTCAGTGTAGATGAAAAAGGAATAAATCATCAAAATATATACGCATAGAAACAGTCAAAATGTCGGTTCAGCCACCATGATGTTATATTTCCCTAGTTTCAAGACTTAATACATATTTCAAATGACTATAAACAACTAATGGCGTTGAAAGACGTGAAAATAATACATGTCATTTGGAAGTTCATTTCAATCTATGTCATAATCATGATAAATTGCATTTTCCTTTATACTTTAACATCCCTCCTTAACTACCTTGATATTTGTACGTACTGTGTATCGAAAGTGATAAGCTTTCTTGAGAAATGGAATGACTTATATTCAAAATATGTCCGGCTAACGCTGATTTTTCACTTACGTGGGCAAAATATTCTTCATAATGGGTACAATTGCTTCTTCTGGTTTGACCTTCATAAAATTTTGAACAGGATTCACAATCGATTTTGTGAATCCCGGATTTATCCAAGTCGGAAAAATTATCAAAAGGATTCATGGAATCGATTGTGAGTCTTGTTGTCAAAACGCTTTGTGGATCAACCTAGAAAGAAAATTTTCATGTTCAACCTTTCGGTTAGTTAAATGCATTATATATAGCAATAATAACTTCCTAAATACTCTATTCCCATTGAAACGACCCTTAAAATTTTCAACCAAACACGTATTTTTAAATATTTATCGATGGCATTCTTGAGCTCCTTTGAAAGATTTTTCATATTAAGACAAAATTTAATACAACAAGAAATCTATGAAATTCATAAATTTTCAATAGGAGCCCATATACTGTACTATAACGAACGAAAATTGCTTTTCCAATAGGCAATATTATCTTTTGCATATGTCTCACTGGTACGTTTTAGTAGAATTTTTCTGGTTCTGTTAGGAACAGGAACACGCCGTTTTTTTCTTTAGTTATCTAAGAACTTGAATATATCCTCCTGAATATGATGAAATCAAAATGGGAAAAAATCTGCCGCTGCTTTCAAATTACAAAATGAAATGAATGGCTTGATACCTGGGCCAATTAACTGTGTTCAGTGTTTCATAAATGCAATATGAAAGAGACTAAAATCACCGTTCATGGGAATGATAAGAAAAAGTTAACCTAACAATTATCCGAAAAATACTATGGAGTCTACTGAGATTTTACATTTCTCAGAACTCATTCACATCTCTAATGTGAGTACTGATTAGAATAGATAATGTGTGAATCAAACACATTCAAATATTATGGAAAATTTTATACTGAACTGGGATAAGTCATATTACACGGAGTGAGCATGTATCCACCTGCTTTTATAAAGAGCAAAACCTGGAATGTTCGAATATTATAAAGCACTTAGGCTCACTGATCGATGAAAAGTTGGCATGGGATAAGCATGTTAACCACATCCGGCCCTGTATGAATATTAAGGAGAACGCGAACATTCGTGCATCAAGTTTCTTTAAGCTCCATTTTCCACTCGCTCGCACTTTTAGTTCGTAACGATGATCTGGTATTTCCGATCTGGGACCATTATTAAAATACCATTATAAATTCTTTCCATCAAACTTCCAGAGACATACGGCACCTCTCAACTTTAAATATTCATATCAACACAAAATATGTGTTGATTCACACATACGCTCTCCAATTGTTTGGGCGGGGTAAGTAAGTGCTTGATAATTTTTTTCACGAGTATTTGATAGGAGCGTTTGGAATTGAAAATTGATTACTAGTTCGGAATCCTGATATACTGAATTGGAGTGAAGCTCATATCGTCAATATCATAGACATGTAGGATATGTTACTACTATCTGTGATTTCCACAGAATCACCACGCATGAGGCAGGCCAAGCTATTCATCAAAGAGCCTGTGCCTAAGCTCTCAGAGAAACTCCTTTTTCTGAACAGAACATAAACAGGACATCAGAGAGATGACTAGAATCATAACCGGTCACTGTCGTTTTAGCAAACACCTTCACACTATGGACATCGCAGTTGATCCTATATGTGAAAAATGCAGAGAGCCGGAAGAAACTGCCTCTCACATTCTGTTGAGATGTTCTGCCTCGTCATCCCTCGAGCACCGTCCCTTCTGAGAATTAAACCAGCTCCCAGAAGAATGTATGCAAGCCAACGTTGGTAATATTCTGGTATTCTATCGGGCCACAAACCTGCTAGAATATAATAGGCTTCTGATTACGTGGCGCACAATGGGCCCAAATAGGAGAACTAAGTTCATCTCAAAGGATGATGATGATGATGATTTCCGCAGTAATGTAGGACACACCCACATGTAGCTTCGAAACGACCGACAACATGGCTTTTCCCAACAGAAATCAAAAGGAAGCTTGCGGGCTTACGTGACATATATGTGACAGGCACCCATCGTAGAGCATGGGAAACATCTAGCTGTACCAAACGTGCCGCATGGACACGGGGCAATCTGGGTACGTTCATAGGGGCCTCAAAATAGGGGGGATTCCAAGGAGATCCTTAACAGGCTAGCTGGTGAAAACAGGGTCAACAAGACCTGTATTCCGAGTTACTCAGGTTGATGGAAGGGGAACGAGAAAGCGGACAAAATGACTAGAGAAGAGGCCAGATTGGACGATCCTCAAGTCCTCCTTGCTGATATCCCCTACAACGGGGTTATGCAGATGTTGCGGAGATGGACATACCTCAGAAAAACATAGCAGGGGGTAGTGTACAAGGACCATCACATTTTTACCCAAAAAAAGCAAATGAATCATTTTACTTTTTAAAATAATACCAAAGGATTCTGCTACTCCTACACTAAGCGGTAAGTTTAATAGTAGTTTTTGGCTAAGTTCACTGCACTTTATCAAGCCCGCTATCATCTAAACCAATACGAATACCAGTAATTGTTATTCGCGATATAAGTGTAATATGAGCTTTATTAAAATGCGCATGAGAAATTTGCACGAGTGCGTAGCACGAGTTGAGCAATCGCATATGTTCGTAAGTAAAGCATTATCACACTATGTTGTACACATTTTTATCTACGCCCTTTAAAGTGAAAATGGAATGAAGTTATATTTTAAAGTTTACCACGATTCAATTGGAAAACCAGAACATGGAAGCCTATAATTGGGATGGCGGTTGTAAAGATCGGATGGATATGCTTTGTTCCTTTGATAACCACAATACATTTCTTCCCATTGTTCTCATTTGATGGAGTGGAAAGTGGTGAGATTAAAAAACGAGTGCGGTAATTAACTCTTTATCTCACAGATGTATACACAAATATTTTTCGATTCTGTAGCTAGTGCATCCTCGGATACATCAGCTAATAATTCTATAAAGATCCCAGAATTGACACTTGTAAAACACTCCCACACCTCAGTTATGGAATAACTGTCATGTTGAAGAGGAAATTTATTTATTTATTTATTTATTTAGAGTATACGTTCTTTACAATACGCTAAGAAGAAATTTTAAGTAAAAAAAAAATGTAAAATGTAAAATGTATACAAACTCATACATATCATAGCATAAATTCTCTGACAAACCATATATTAATGTCCAAATTGCACAGTCATTCGATTGCGTGTTGGGAACATTCGGGGAAGTCCTGTAGGTTTGAAACGATATGGCGGATCGTTTGTCTCATAGAACCACAGTCGAGGAATGAGAACGTTCTGGTATCCACTTGTAAAACATATCATGTTTTCAATTCGAATGAATATTCATGATGAGGGGAGTTAGTGATCACTGATTCATAGTTGTTCTTGATAATGCTGCTGATCGAATGAATGAAACAGGCTTAGGTCGACAAAACATTGATATATTGAACTTATCTTCATCGGATCTTCAAACTTTGACTTCTGTTTTTACAAAATCATTTTGAAGCCATATATCAGCATCAGATTGTGAATTTCTAATTTCCACACATATTTGATATCCTTGACTCAACAGTACAATTTAGGATTACGGTGCGAACTTGGTCACTGGAAACTATTCTCATGGGTACATAATTTACTGTCTACGAGTATTGAGTCTCCGATGTACTTTATTCTGCTTTAGCACATTAAGTGGTCACTCGTACTTTCAACTTAATTGAGATGTTACATAAAACGTTAATATTGTTCTAATCGTTCAAATCTATCGAAAGAGCCTATCATCGACAACAGATTGACGCACAGTATCCAATTTACTCCAAAAGTCGAGGAATAATTTACATAAAGGCAAGTAGAATAAAATATGAATAAATGTAGATAATGAGATTATCGCACCAATAACATTGAACTCACCTAAATGTGGATAATAGTGGTTCTATTTTTATATAATTTCGTATTCAATTTTGTGGAATTAATTTGGAACTGTCAGAATATACTCACTATGATGAATCTATAAATAGCGTTAGCCAATGTAATAGGAAATGTTTCCATTTATGCCATGTCAGCATGTTTCGTTATATTCAGTCGTATTTGCACGAATTGTATGTCTAAGTGGGGAAATTACATGCTTGTTACAGACCCTAGAAAATGAATGAATGGATCAATCTTCGCCGGGCCAGAAAGTAACATTCAGCTCACCACTTTGTATATAGATTCAGTCAGATCGAGCGGTGTATAGGATTGATGTGAGAGTATGAGAGAGCCAGATGTATCGTATTGTTAATTAGATAAAAAGAAGGAGAACTTGTGTTTTGGGATCCTGGTAGGGGTCGAATTGTTAGTTAGTAAAATTTAAAAATCGGTTGCTACCCAGCGATCAGTTGTTATTTACAACAGTTGTTTCATAAAGCAGCTCCGTGACTATAACATATTTTGTCCAATATCAAATAGCAACTGCTGTTTCGTACCTCTTATTTGAAACAGTTAATTTGAGATTTGAATAGGAAATAGCAGTAATAGCACTTGGTTTTATGATTATGATAATTCTATTTAGAAATAAGTTTCACCCATCTCTAGTAAAAATACTGGTCTGTGTTGTTAGTTGAAGGATACGTTTGATTTTACATTTGTTTTTAGCAAATTCGAGCCGTGCTCGTTCTCCGTTGCGGTTTTATTAAAAGCTCTTTTGCTTATTATTTTGGCTTATTTGTTCTTCATAGCCCATTTGGGCGTTAAGTACAAGGACCGTTCTTGGCTTCTTGTACTTTGGATTGTAGAGCGAGTCATATACCGCTGCGCCTCTGAGTGTGGGGTTTCTATGCGTTTCCATCTTGTGTCGCCTGTTTCCGAATTATTTCCTCAATTTCAGGTATTCCTGTATCTCTATGGAGCAGCTCCTTTGTTATGTAATATGGTGCATCTAGATTGGATCTGATTACTTTATGCTGTATTATGTGCAAATTCTTCAGTTGCGCGGGTGATGCTTGTAACCATATTTGGGCGGCGTATGTTATTGTCGGTCTTATCACAGAAGTACAGATTCTCAATTTACTTTTGGTACTTAGCTTGCTTCTCATGTAGAGTAGCGGATATAGGTGCCCCTTTATCTGATTAGCCTTTTTCTTTATGTTCCTTAGGTGAGGAATGAAAGTTAGCTTCTTAGTCTAGCGTTACTCCCAAGTATTTCACTTCTTTCCCACAGGTATCTTTTTGTTATTCATGTCAATATCCTTCGTCGGTTTGTGCTTAATGTCTCTCGTTCAGAACATTATCGCTTGGCTTTCCGTGAGGTTTACTTCCATTCGCCATTTGTTGAACCACTATTCGAGGTCGCTGATGTATCTTTTATGCCTTGCTAGTGAGTATTTTATTTGGATGTGTTAGCATAAGGCGCCTATGTCGTCTGCATATTGCGCCAAGTCTACTCCGGTTGTCTTAGGTATATCTGCAGTATACAAGTTATAGAGTACCGGTCCGAGCATCGACCCTTGCGGTACGCTTGCCTTGCTTGTCTTCCTCAAGACATGATACCGTTTACCCCAGTTTTGAATCTGTGACCCGTGAGGTACAAATTTAGTTAAGGGGTACTGACATGCACCTTATAAATCACGCCCATTTTGTTTCAAGTTGGAAATACATGCTATTCTCATCTGCGTCGATTCATTGTCACACTTATTGACGGGCAATGTACCGGGCTATTGGACTCTATCTGTATGTGTTTCAATGACAGATTAGATATCAGACATAAAATAAATGAATTCGAACCTCCTGTTTTACATGTATACAAATAATTGATGAGGATGTTATCTTCTACTCTTCGACTTAACTAAATCTCAAGGTGTAGTCGAGAAAATGAAGCACTAAAATAGGTCAAAACTTACATCACGGGCGCAGTTGGATAGCTTGAGATTCGGTTTTCTGCTTTCGATTTGGAAGGTTATTTAGAAATTTTGTGCCGTTTGTTTTTTGCGTGAAAAATGCATTTTCTTAGTGCACTTCTTGAGGTAATGAAAAAACGGATTCGAATTGGTTTCTCGAGGGTATTTCGGGTTGCTGATCACAAACATGATTTCAAAAAACTTCCCTGAGGTCTCCTTGGACCATCTCCGGGTTTACGAGGGTCCTGACACCCTGGATATTGATGAATTCCATCAAACATTACTTCTTATTGCTTGTCAACTGTGCGATCATTTCTTTATAGATATAAACATGATTTCAATAAGAAAAAATCCGTAGTTTGCGTTTTCAACATCACGACTACGAACTTTTTGAGTGTCACAATCATGATCGGCAACTCCGAAAACCCCTCACAACCAGAATTTGTCACATATTATGAAGAAAAATCAACGAATTTGTAAGGGTACAAATTACTCTTACTTATGGATGAACTATAAGTTCTATTTTATCGCTTGGTTGCCGACAGCTACATTGAAGACGGTCGTGAGCTATATTTTAGATGTTAAAATTTGGGCACCAGAGTATTTTAAGCAACAAATAAATTATGCTACTGAACTAGGGGATGCAAGCACTCGAAAGTCCCCAGGTTAAATTACCCTGAAAGTATACAAAAAAATGAAAGACTGTACTCAGAATGATTTGAATTTACTGGTAATCGAGATAATTATTGTTGTTACAATTTATCACAGATTTTAATATTAATGAGTTATGAAGTGTATGAAACTGAAGTATGAATGAAGTTAAATTTCTTAAATTACAGTGAATAACAGTTAAATTTACATATATCTAAATATTCAAATGATTGTTTCAACACGTTACATAACAAAAATTGGGTATCCTGACCTGGTAATTGCTGGATTAGAGGTTATACTTGCTCGACTATGGATTCTGATACAGTTTCCACTATTGTACATCACAAGTCAATATGCAACTTCTAACTCAGTTTTCCACAGCAGATTCAACAAACCTCAGAACTTCGTACCTTTGCTGAATTTTTTCCACAACATAAACAAAAAAACCCTGAAATCACGGAATGTTCAAACCTCTATTGCTTTATTGTTCTCAGAAGACAGACATGAACATAATACATAGCGATTGTTGAACAAAATTAGGACTAACCTACGTCCTGTCAGATATCACCTGGGAAGGCAAATCAATTCTTGAAGTTAGTGAGTAAATCAAATGGAATTTCAAAGATATTCACCTCTATCACGATAGGGTTTTTTACTATTCCTCTCAATCAAACGACTTTACTTCTTGTCCAAAACCAGTCACGTTAAAACTAAGTTTTAATCTCCTAAGGTGCATTAATTACAAAAATAGTTCCAATAATTTCAATCCAAATTGGTAATTGATGCCTTTGTTTTCAACGGAAGAATATTCCTAGAATTTGGTTCCAAACATAAGCTTGGTATCACCTCTCTGTTGAAATAACTCAGGAACACGACCTTCCACTAGAACGATTTGACCAGAAGTAACGCCATTTTCTCGCCTTTTCCGGCGCTTCGATGTCTCACAGAACAACCTCGGAATAGCAGCGGTAACTACAGAGTCTGACACTGAACAACCATGACTCGTATAATATACGATCTAGCATATCTGACGTCACAGGAGCTAACCGATTGTAGTACAGCGCACATTACTAAGCCGTTGAGTGGAATTTGCACGTTACAAATTCCTAGAAGATGACGTATATATCCGGTCTCCGGGTATCCCCAGGTATTGCAGGAAAGTTTTTGCATGTCGTAATTTTCAATAGCGACCTTTATATCCTCACTCGAACAGTTGACAAGCATTAAAAAATTGTTTTCCAATATCCAGGGTGTCAGAACCTCGTATACCTTGGGCATGGTCCAAGGAGACCCCAGGGAATTTCTTGGACATCATATTCGTGATCAGCGACCCCGAAAACCCCCACAAGGCAATTCGAGACCGTTTTTTTTTCTTCACCCAAAAGTGCACTCAGAAAAAATCCATTTTTTGACTGTAGAAATGCATTGTATTTTTTCACAAAGGACAAGAGTGGCACAACAGTAGTGAAGTGTATATACATATAGTTACTACGACGTTTTTTAATATTGTATTGTTCATGTTTATTTTTTAAATGTAGACAAACCATGTTGAAATAAAGATTATTATTATTATTATTATTATTAACATTTCTGATTCATCTTCCGAATTGAATGCAGAAGCTGCATCTCAATCCATGCAACTGCGCCAGTGTTCAAGGTGGAATGCTTTATTTCCTCGTCTAGTGGTATTCATATTAATGACAATGTTATCATCTGCTCTTCGACATAACTCATTCCCAAGTCGGTGTTCAAATTGATGACAATGTTATTATCTGTTCATCGATAGAACTTAGTCTGAAACGGGTGTCCAAAAATGACAACAAGTTATCTTCTTTTCTTCAACATGACTAATTCTCAAGACGGTGTTCAGATTGGTAATATCTTTATAATCTGCTCTTCAACAGAACTCAATCTTAAGTCGGTGTTCAATTTGATAACGATGTCATCTTCAGCTCTCTAACATAACTATATCTTATGGTGTCAATATTGATAACGACATCATCATCTGCTCTACAAAAGAATCATGACGTAGCACCTCGCCTCCCGCATAGGACACGAATTATTTCAGGATACTTGAACGCTAATTTTGAACGTGAGTGAGAAATAATTGGTCAATACAATAGCCATCCAAATCTCCACACTTATTACCTTCAGATTTCTACTTATGGGGTACACCAGAAATTATAGATCATGGAACGGCCTGGACAAGTAGGGATTCGCTTAAGGAAAAAGGGCGAACAGCCTGAAGAGTTATATCAACAAAAATGCAGGTGGTTAGAACAAGATTGATCATATCGAAACATTTTATAGTAACAGTCCTGTATCTCAAAATAATCTCAGTTCTCAACTATAGTCTTCTTTAATGAAAAAATTTCAATTAAATCTACATTTCATCTTTACTTTTGGTCCTACTGATTGTCAATTATGTTCACCATGGAACACTCGATTTTATTCCCGTTGGTTTGATTTCTTAAATGAGGCATTTTCTTTACTCTCGAGCAAAAATAGATAGAGAAAGACTTAGGAGATAAAAGTAATTCACAATAATATTGATAAGGAATAATCACCCTTATCCACTGAAAATACTATAGAAGTACTGAGGACTTTTCGGCTACCAAGTACCCACCATCAGAATGAACTAAACTATATATCAAAATATACCTGTTTAAATACAATTTGAGAATAATTATATGAACACTGGGTCACCCTCAGCTAGAGATGAATCGAAATTTATTAAATTGCTTTTTCGTTTATACATTTCCATCTCCCCTAAATTACTTAGATATTTATCTGTACTGTGTTTTAGAAGTGATTATATTGGCAAAATATTCTTTATAACGAGTTAAAATGTTCCATCTAGTTTGACCCACATAGCACCTTGAACACGACTCAAAATTGATTTTGTAAATCCCGGATTTGTCGGCATCGGGATCTTTATCAAAAGTGTTGCATATGCGGCGATTTAGCTTGTTCTTACATCTATAAACTAGTCGTATTGCAAATATAGAAAACAAACTATGAAATTTATTAATTACTGAAGAATGGTAAGTGAAACTTTTGAATTTTATTGAAGTATTTGTGTAAATGGCTCTAATTTAGTCAGTTGGGTACGTTCCAATTTCATCTCTTGTTTAGAAATTGAATAATTGATCGAAGATTCAACCATTGTTTAAAGCAATGTGCTGAAGTTTCTCAATTTCATTGTTATAATTTTGCTGGCACAAAGGGACGTTCAATAATCAATGAACAAGAATTTCAAATGGAGCTGTTTTATATTTTAATGCTGTAGCTGAATCCGCCAAGGTATACCTATTTGTCTTAGTGCAATTTCTGTATATGTTGATTAACTGTTTCAGTTTCGACAGCATATCTTAGTGAATCAAATTGGCTGTTGAGCGTGTTCATCTGAAGGCCATTTCTTCATAATGTTTACTCACAATACTAAGTGCTTTCCAATTGTGAAAAAATATAAGTATATCCCTGAGAAAAACTCATGACAACTTCATGATGGCCATTTTTTCTCTTTTGGCTGGAATTGTACCTCAGGCCCTCATATTTGCGATTCAGGTTCGAAATTTAATTACCTTTCTAACTTTTGTGCCGTAGTAGGCCTTGTGCGCCAACTTTGGACCAACCTGTACCTACATGATAGGAAAAATTCACTGGCTTTGATGGATTTTATCTCATATCAACTATGAAATAAACCGATGAATTCAGGAAGTATATTTCAAGATATTTCTGAGAGTCAGAACGCTGCTGCCCGTTCGAATTTTATTTACAGTCCTTTTTATAGCGGTATGAGAAACGCGTCAGGAATAATTGCGCTTCCACGTTGAGATTTCACGAATAACGAGCATATAGATTACGTCATCAGAACCAATTTAATAAAACTCCTGAACCCGAAAAAGCTGTCCCTAGGATGAACCGTCCAATTAATCACAGCTTCAGCATGGACGTGGCTCAGCTTACAATAAATTAATCATTATTGAAGAAACTTTCCACATTTATGCACTGTAACAAGAGGTAAAATAAAACAAGTTTTTTTCAGAACAGATTACTAATGAGTCGAAATAATCTACTGTCGGAACTCTGGTTAGCGTAACGTTAACAGTTGTAAGCTGAAGCTTTACGGAGAATTCTCAAATACTAATGGATGTTCCATGTTTCTCCGATTAAACATTCGGTTCACTTTGTTACATCTGGTAGTTGTTTTATATCGTTTGGCATATCAAATTTCAGTTTTCAATGAATATTTAGAGCTTGAAATTATTCTTTCCGTGTCCGTGGAAGAATATTGTATGCCCCTCTCGCTACTCTCCTATAGTACCTACTCCAGTGAGGTGTAATTTAAACTTTCTTTGATTTGTATGTCTCGAAGTATTTGCTTCCGTGAAGGGGGTTGCTCAGATGACTTATAATATGGACATCTTGCATGATTCATCAGTCAGTGAGCAAACTTATCGGTGTTTCATCCGCTCCCCTGCAGGATCTTGCCGTTATATCATTCCCGAAATGAATCCTGTTATGATTCTCAGATGATTCCTGATTCCTCTCGTATTTTGGATACTAGGACAAGGTTGAAAGTCTCTGAAAAATAAAACAGATAGCGCCACAATCTAAAATGTCATTCAGTTCTGTCTTGTCACCCTTTGAAAACAACCTTGAAGATTTTTGTAAACATGAAAAAAAGTGCATTTCGCGTCTTGATTAACCATTATTCCTTACGTGGAAACAACATTACGCAAACCAAAGAATCGCTCGTTAAACATCATGGGGACTCTTCACCATTATGGGGATCAACTCTTAACGACTGGGGACAGTTTGCCATAAGCTGATCGGTGGTCCTTGGGGGCACAGAAATTGAAACACTCACGTTATAAAAAGGGTTGCACTCTACTGAACTTAGAGCTCGACTCAATGTCTTACTCCGCGCAATTAGAATACTTATGACAATGTTAATAATAATGATAATGATAAAATAAATCCATAATCAATAATCCTATGTTTTAATAATAATCCTAGTATACAACGTGATTTACGTAGGCCGTGCATTAGAAGTTTTTCAACTTGCAGTTGGACTAGAAACTTGAAATTTGGTATGCTGTCATAATTGATCATGTGCGTTCTACCTCAAATGTTTTTAGTCCTACAATTATACAGGGTATGCCAAAAGTCGGTACCAACTTTCTTATTTTAAATAGAAACCTAATGTTTTTTGTCATGGTTCGATTGGCCTTCTGATTATGACTTTAGACAACTTAAGTTATGCTTACTCATCTATCACAGTTTTTGAGATATGTCCATTTTTCTGCAAAAAATTACGGCTGTAGTAGTTTACGAAAACACGTGTAGCTCGCAAACTGTTCAAAATTAGGAAACCAAATTTACGGAGCAGTTAGCTGGTAGTCCAGGCTAACACCTGATGTCCCATCGACGGTCCCGTACCATATGGGCGCAGGCGATTTTTGAATGTCGCAATATAAAATTGTCAAAAACTCAATTTTTTCAAATGGCACCTACCATTTTTTTTTAACCATTCGAAAGAAAATTGAATTTTAGGATAAGTTATTTCAGCATTCCCTATACCCAAGTTCCACCTCTATCGAGTTATTCAATAAAAATCAAGAAATGCCTTATCCTGCCGAATGCTTTTGTGTTTATTCAAGTATGCCATGAAAACAAAAAACAACTGTAAACAAGAAGGTGCTATTCTGTCAAAGTAAAAACGAGTCGTGCTAATTCTTAAATAAAATTGATTGGAATATGGAAAATTATACAAACGAAGTTGTGTTTGACTTGTTTGTTATCCACGGCATGTGTCAAAAAATTGTGCAGCGAACTGTCCGAGAGTTTAATTTGAAATATCCAAACTTACCGAGGATGACACGGGGCAAGTTCTCACGATTGAAAACTAATTTTATACATTTTGGGAAGATGGCTAGACCCGTTACGAGAGTCAAACCACTAACTGGCAATGACGATAATCAAATTACCATTCTCGGATATTTTCAAGCATATCCTCAAGCCTCAATACGAACGGCGTCTTTGGAATTGGGATTTTCATACTCTGCAATACAAACCATTTTACACCGCCATAAGCTACATCCTTTCAAATTTATACGATTGCAAAAATTACACCCAGGTGACTTTCCCCGTAGAGTAAACTTTTGCGAGGACTTATTACTGAAAATACAAGAGCACGCCGGATTCTTAGACAACATAATTTGGACTGATGAGGCAAAGTTTTGTCAGCAGGGAGTTTACAATAGGCGCAATCGACATTTTTGGGCTTCTGAAAATCCACATATGGTGTTCGAAGTTGAAAATCAAGTACAATTTCGAATAAATGTGTTTTGTTTGATAATGAACCAAGAGGTAAGCTACTTTATGTACGATGAAAATCTGAATGGTGACAGATATGTAGAAATTCTTCGAAACGTAATAGAAACATTTCTTGACAATTTGTCACTGGCTAGAGCTGTACGTTCATGGTACCAGATGGATGAGGCACCACCGCACAATACACGAACTGTGTTTACCACATTGACATTCATGTTCGAGCACCGTTGGTGGGGAAATCGAGGACCCTTTCTCTGGCCTGCAAGATCTCCAGATCTTACCCCTTTAGATTTTCATATTTGAGGTAGGGTAAAAGATTTGGTCTACTCTTCACCAGTTCACAATATAGATGAGTTGAGACTTAGAATAATACAGACTTTTGACAGTCTCGATCCAAACGAAATCAGACGTGCTACGCAATCTATTGAAAGTAGAATAATAGAATGTTTGAACAACAATGGTGGTCATATTGAACATTCACGCTGGAGTTCTGTCAATATTGTTCAATATTTTTGATTAAATTATTACAATTTTCTTTTGTTTCCATGGCATACACACATAATCATTCGGCAGGATAAGGCATTTCTTGATTTTTATTGAATAACTCGATAGAGGTGGAACTTGGGTATAAAGAATGCTGAAATAACTCATCCTAAAATTCAATTTTCTTCCGAATGGTTAAAAAAAAATGGTAGGTGCCATATGAAAAAATTGAGTTTTTGACAATTTTATATTGCGACATTCAAAAATCACCTGCGCCCATATGGTACAAAACGGGACCGTCGATGGGACATCAGGTGTTAGCCTGGACTACCAGCTAACTGCTCCATAAATTTGGTTTCCTAATTTTGAACAGTTTGCGGGCTACACGTGTTTTCGTAAACTACTACAGCCGTAATTTTTTTCAGAAAAATGGACATATCTCAAAAACTGTGATAGATAAGTAAACATAACTTAAGTTGTCTAAAGTCATAATCAGAAGGCCAATCGAACCATGACAAAAAAACATTAGGTTTCTATTTAAAATAAGAAAGTTGGTACCGACTTTTGGCATAGCCTGTATAATTGTAGAACTAAAAACATTTGAGGTAGAACGCACATGATCAATTATGACAGCATACCAAATTTCAAGTTTCTAGTCCAACTGCAAGTTGAAAAACTTCTAATGCACGGCCTACGTAAATCACGTTGTATAGTCCAGTCGTCCTGCAATTGAGATACACTTAAAATGATATTTTTTCCACATCTCTATCTTATGATTGATATTTATGTTTTTTGAGTCGCTGATCACGAATATGGAGGTTAAAAGATCGTAGACCCATGGCGTTCCGAGATATTGGCCATTTTCGACCCAAAAATGGCCGTTTTTCCGAGATTTCGTCGTTTTTGGCGATTTAAAAGGAAACAACACATTTTATCGACTAGACATTGAGATTACAAATTTGTACAGAAATGAAAAATGCGTCGAATGGCGGAAAATAGAAGTCTCTAAGTTATTCGGGGCCTGATATAAGGCCCATTTTGGTGTTTTTTTTTTGGTAACATAAGAATAAAATTTCGTCATACAAATTTTCCTCTAAGAACTTTATTTTCTGCCCAATGGTAGTATTTCATGTGTATCTTCGAATCAATCTTGGTTTTTCGTCTACCTCTTTTTTTGGCGCCAAAATCCGCCATCTTAGAAAAAATTGTTTTTCATCATAACTCCGGTAAAATGGGTCTTTTGATCCAAATCAAAATGCGAATTGAAGAGTTTGATGTCTTCTACAACATCTCCAGGATCCAAGCATTTTGATTGAAAAGTGAAGGAATGGGACTGTTTTGAAAAATCAAGGTCCCAGAAAAAATTAATAATTTTTAGGTTGGGATACTCGTATGATAGTCTCATACTTTCACATGCAAATAGCGGAAAGTTCTACAAGTATTTCAAGCTTCCGTAGGTTTTTTTTTGATGAGTAGAACTCGAGATATCTATTGATGTAGCTTTGGGTCCACAGTGAGTCCAGTTTTGACCCTAATCGAAAAAATCAAAAAAATTCTTACAGAAAAGACTTCTGGCTATCTAACCCTGAATCGTCGACCTTCCACGTATCTGTAAAGAAATTATAGCGCGAGTTGAAAAAAGAAAACCGGAGCAAAAAAAAACACATGCGCTCGAAATCCGAGCATCAATGAGGAAGATTTCAAACAAAATTTCATTTTTTTTTCCAATCAATGTAATAATGAATTTGAGATTTATTGTTGATAATTTTCATAATAATTAAAATAATATCTTTTTTTTTACGATAATGGTATTTTGAAAGTTTAAATGGTAATTTAATCGAAAAAATTAAAAATAATCAATAAACTAATAATAAATATGAATTTTATTATTGACGAATTGAAAAATAATTATAATAAAAATAATAATTTATGTATTTTTTTTTTGGATAGGACAATATTGAAAGAAAAATATATATTTAATTATGAATGACATTGTTATATATTATACCTTATATATTGTTTCTTTCTTACTTAAAAAAAATAGAGTCATCAATAATACATTTCCGAGATTTCGTCGTTTTTGGCGATTTAAAAGGAAACAACACATTTTATCGACTAGACATTGAGATTACAAATTTGTACAGAAATGAAAAATGCGTCGAATGGCGGAAAATAGAAGTCTCTAAATTATTCGGGGCCTGATATAAGGCCCATTTTGGTGTTTTTTTTTTGGTAACATAAGAATAAAATTTCGTCATACAAATTTTCCTCTAAGAACTTTATTTTCTGCCCAATGGTAGTATTTCATGTGTATCTTCGAATCAATCTTGGTTTTTCGTCTATCTCTTTTTTTGGCGCCAAAATCCGCCATCTTAGAAAAAATTGTTTTTCATCATAACTCCGGTAAAATGGGTCTTTTGATCCAAATCAAAATGCGAATTGAAGAGTTTGATGTCTTCTACAACATCTCCAGGATCCAAGCATTTTGATTGAAAAGTGAAGGAATGGGACTGTTTTGAAAAATCAAGGTCCCAGAAAAAATTAATAATTTTTAGGTTGGGATACTCGTATGATAGTCTCATACTTTCACATGCAAATAGCGGAAAGTTCTACAAGTATTTCAAGCTTCCGTAGGTTTTTTTTTGATGAGTAGAACTCGAGATATCTATTGATGTAGCTTTGGGTCCACAGTGAGTCCAGTTTTGACCCTAATCGAAAAAATCAAAAAAATTCTTACAGAAAAGACTTCTGGCTATCTAACCCTGAATCGTCGACCTTCCACGTATCTGTAAAGAAATTATAGCGCGAGTTGAAAAAAGAAAACCGGAGCAAAAAAAAACACATGCGCTCGAAATCCGAGCATCAATGAGGAAGATTTCAAACAAAATTTCATTTTTTTTTCCAATCAATGTAATAATGAATTTGAGATTTATTGTTGATAATTTTCATAATAATTAAAATAATATCTTTTTTTTTACGATAATGGTATTTTGAAAGTTTAAATGGTAATTTAATCGAAAAAATTAAAAATAATCAATAAACTAATAATAAATATGAATTTTATTATTGACGAATTGAAAAATAATTATAATAAAAATAATAATTTATGTATTTTTTTTTTGGATAGGACAATATTGAAAGAAAAATATATATTTAATTATGAATGACATTGTTATATATTATACCTTATATATTGTTTCTTTCTTACTTAAAAAAAATAGAGTCATCAATAATACATTTCCGAGATTTCGTCGTTTTTGGCGATTTAAAAGGAAACAACACATTTTATCGACTAGACATTGAGATTACAAATTTGTACAGAAATGAAAAATGCGTCGAATGGCGGAAAATAGAAGTCTCTAAGTTATTCGGGGCCTGATATAAGGCCCATTTTGGTGTTTTTTTTTTGGTAACATAAGAATAAAATTTCGTCATACAAATTTTCCTCTAAGAACTTTATTTTCTGCCCAATGGTAGTATTTCATATGTATCTTCGAATCAATCTTGGTTTTTCGTCTACCTCTTTTTTTGGCGCCAAAATCCGCCATCTTAGAAAAAATTGTTTTTCATCATAACTCCGGTAAAATGGGTCTTTTGATCCAAATCAAAATGCGAATTGAAGAGTTTGATGTCTTCTACAACATCTCCAGGATCCAAGCATTTTGATTGAAAAGTGAAGGAATGGGACTGTTTTGAAAAATCAAGGTCCCAGAAAAAATTAATAATTTTTAGGTTGGGATACTCGTATGATAGTCTCATACTTTCACATGCAAATAGCGGAAAGTTCTACAAGTATTTCAAGCTTCCGTAGGTTTTTTTTTGATGAGTAGAACTCGAGATATCTATTGATGTAGCTTTGGGTCCACAGTGAGTCCAGTTTTGACCCTAATCGAAAAAATCAAAAAAATTCTTACAGAAAAGACTTCTGGCTATCTAACCCTGAATCGTCGACCTTCCACGTATCTGTAAAGAAATTATAGCGCGAGTTGAAAAAAGAAAACCGGAGCAAAAAAAAAAACATGCGCTCGAAATCCGAGCATCAATGAGGAAGATTTCAAACAAAATTTTATTTTTTTTTCCAATCAATGTAATAATGAATTTGAGATTTATTGTTGATAATTTTCATAATAATTAAAATAATATCTTTTTTTTTACGATAATGGTATTTTGAAAGTTTAAATGGTAATTTAATCGAAAAAATTAAAAATAATCAATAAACTAATAATAAATATGAATTTTATTATTGACGAATTGAAAAATAATTATAATAATAATAATAATTTATGTATTTTTTTTTTGGATAGGACAATATTGAAAGAAAAATATATATTTAATTATGAATGACATTGTTATATATTATACCTTATATATTGTTTCTTTCTTACTTAAAAAAAATAGAGTCATCAATAATACATTTGTACATGGCAGATTTTACTATTTGAGATGAATAACAATTAATTCTTATCCTTAATAAACCAAAAACCTATAACATCATAATATATAATTCCTATACTCTACGCTTTTTAGGTGCAATGCTTTTCTCATTTTCAGTCGTAGTCGAATCTGTTGATGTCATATCCTCAGTTTCTTCATCACTTTCGTAGCAAGTTGCTGATGTGATATGATCATTATTGATATTATCATCAGTTGCAAAATCACTATCAGGTTCTTGATCATCATCATTTCCTACTGATGAAGGAATTACATTACTACTATCATTATCATTAAGATCATCATTATCATCATCATCGACATCGTCTTTTATTGAAAATTCATTATCATCTAATAACGTAACTTCTGGTTCAACGCTATTTGCACAGTCTTTACCCTCGCAGTGTTAACATAGAATTGTACATGGTATACCTACTTTCTTACAAGAACATTTGCCACTGCAACTGACTTTACAACCACATGCAGTTATTTTTAGCAAATTTTTAGGTGCAGCTTCTTTATATGTTTGAATAGGCTCAAAACCATTTTCTGTACTTTTCCAACCCCATATGGTTGAGTCAGTGGTATCATTGCCCATCCAAAGCTGCACTTGATAATAAACACGTAAAATGTGTAATTTAGTTGCATCATCAGTTGGTGACAAACATTCAAGTTCACATGTCGACTTTCGAACTCTATTGGTATAACAAATAAAGCGCAAGTGGCCGAGGTTTTGAATATTTTTCTTTTGTTATTTAGGAGCATATATTTGATACAAAATACTTCTACCAGTTCTGAATAATTTCTCAACATCTGGCTCAGTTTTATAAAATTCATTCAAATCGTTTGGTAAAAAATTGACTTTAAAAAAAATTTTTTTACCTTGCCTGTAAAAAGCGGATGTTGGGTCGCATCCACTAAAAGCATTTCAAATAAAAATATAAGTTACACGCGTACAAAGTGATGATCTCTGTGGATCACCATGGTAACAATGAACATCTGCTCTTCTAAGAATAAAAAACTGTACGCGTACGCATTCTATGGAATTTTTTGGGGCCATTTCTCCTAATTGACTCGACATCACACGAGATTATATTATGATGAATAAATGTTTCAATCAATATTAAAATCTGCAATAATCACTTTCCTGTTCATCATTATATTGATAGTGTTTTTTTTCTCAGTTAAAACAGTACATTCAGAATGAAAGAAAAATATTATTATTTCAATTATCATGAAAATTATCAATAACAAATCTTAAATTCATTATTACATTGACAGTATTTAATATTTTTATGTGAACAATACATTCAAAACGACAAAAAAAAATAAAAAAATTTGAATTTTTTGCTTAAAATCTATATTAGCTCGGATTTCGAGCGCATTTGTTTTTTTTTTGCTCCGGTTTTCTTTTTTCAACTCGCGCTATAATTTCTTTACAGATACAAGAAAGGTCGACGATTCAGGATTAGATAGCCAGAAGTCTTTTCTGAAAGAATTTTTTTGATTTTTTTGATTAAGGTCAAAACTGGGCTCATTGTGAACTCAAACCTACATCAATAGATATCTCAAGTTCTACTAATTCAAAAGAGACCTTCGGAGACTTGAAATACTTGTAGAGCCTTCCGCTATTTGCTTGTGAATTTTTAATTCCATACAAGTATTCTAACCTAAAAATTATAAATTTTTTCTGGGACCTTGATTTTTCAAAACCGTCCCATTTCTTCACTTTTCAATCAAAATGCTTGGATCCTGGAGATGTTGTAGAAGACATCAAAGTCTTCAATTCGCATTTCGATTTGGATCAAAAGACCCATTTTTAACGGAGTTATGATGAAAAACAATTTTTTCTAAGATGGAGGATTTTGGCGCCAAAAAAAGAGGTAGACGAAAAACCAAGATTGATTCGAAAATACACATGAAATACTACCATTGCGCAGAAAATAAAGTTCTTAGAGGAAAATTTGTATGACGAAATTTAATTTTTATTTTCCAAAAAAAAAAACCAAAATGGGCTTTA
The DNA here is from genome assembly GCA_958510875.1 of Endomychus coccineus. NCBI lineage: Eukaryota > Metazoa > Arthropoda > Insecta > Coleoptera > Endomychidae > Endomychus > Endomychus coccineus. Next base: position 36,547,367 of record OY294068.1, read on the forward strand.
TATCAGACCTCGAATGACTTAGAGACTTCTATTTTCCGTCATTCGACGCATTTTTCATTTTTGTACAGATTTGTCCCCACTGTCTAGTCGATGAAATGTGTTGTTTTCCTTTAAATCGCCAAAAACGACGAAAACTCTGAAAAACGGCTAATTTTGGGTCAAAAATGGCCAATATCTCGGAACGCCATGGGCCTACGATTTTTTAACCCCCATATTCGTGATCAGCGACCCAAAAAACATAAATATCAACCATAAAATAGAGACGTGGAAAAATTTCCAATCCAAATTCAGGACGACTGGACTAATAGCCTTATCAACATCTACCTTAGCTACAAGGTTCCCACGCTCGTGATGTCAGGGTCCCTTGTTGTGTAGCTTATACTAAACGTATTGTTTGTGTATTACTCATGCATTTATAAACATATCGATTATATGTATTTAATAATAGAGATAAGGTTGTATTCGCAAATTGAGGGATTTTAGGTAATATTGTAAATGGATGGAAGATTCCTATACTACAGCTTCGATTGGTACGATTCACTAGTGGTTTACTGATTTTCTTTGTGATAGTAAGACCACAGAGGAGGTTGAACGTTCTGGTCATCCCATTGAGATTAAAACGCCAGAAATCGTCGATAAAATCCAAAGTATGAAATTGGACGATCTGCGAGTTGAAGTGCACGAGATTGCTGAGGATATGGGCATCTCAACCGAACCGGTACGGAACATTTTGAATAAATTTTTGAATATGAGAAAGCTGTCTGCCAGATGGGTGCCGCATTTGTTCTCTGTTGACAACAAGCGCGACCGTGTGATAGCTTCAAAGGAGTATTTGGCGATATTCATGCGCGATGAAAGAACTTTTCGCGCCAATACCGTGGACAGAAAATTCTAGGTGTAATGTTTTATTTCCTCGACTAACTGGTGAAAACTTTCAACCAGATGCGGAATTTTCAAATGCCGGAATAATCACACTTGGGATATTAAGAGCCTCATTCTACTAAAGAATACATTTCCAGCACGAATTTGCAATACATGAGTGGTGTGATGTAATAGGAATTATATTAATGGGTCCATGTAAATTATCCTCCCAATTTAAATGATGAATCATATATTTGCATCATGTAAGTAATGAATTGGTGAACATTTTGGAAGATCTTCCATTACAATTAAAGGAGAAAGATGTTGATCATGTATCTGGTCACCTCGTAACCCTGATTTTATCCATTGGATTTCTATATGTGATCTTACATGAAATCTATGTTTCTTTCTGAACCAAACACATGATACAACTTATGGAATATAATTCAATTCAGAAAGAAATTATCACGGCGCATTTTTCAAAGTCACACATTCTTAATAAACTGTTGATTGTGCGTATAAGAACTGGTGTGGGTCATGCTGAGAATAGTTTGCGTTAGTGATTTAACTCACTGTTAACAAAATTTCAAGAGAGAAATATTGCTGAAAATCTTACTTCCGGATGAATTAGGCATCACAATAGCGCGACTCTTTTCCGACGTTTCGCCAACTAGTACAGGTGGCATCTCCAGAGAAAGCTTGACACTTGAACTGAAATTCAGTTTCAAATCAGCCGATCTTAAGATATCAATAATTATTCTTCGTAGTGTGTTATATTTCAATTAAATGTTGCGTATGAACAAAACAGAACTACATGCTGAGGAATGGAATGATTGTGACCTTGCAAAAATTCACATTCGAGTACCTATCAAAATTCCGGAATGTGTTATTGTACAGAGTGGTCCAAATTGGACACTTTTGATAGGAAACACCAATTTCTAGAGAAAATAGAGAAAAACTAGCCTACATGTTACGAGGTCGATTTTTGAGAGAAAATGAATGCCGAAAACCGCACTTTGATATCTTGATTTGTTCAAAAGATACAAGGTGTTTTTCAATCTTGTGCATTTCTGACCCACCCCCGTAACTTGTTTATTTATGAATATTTCTGATTTCTGTGAAAACATTCTTGAGACACTTTTTCGAAAGGAATCTAATGGTGTTCCTTGTTTTTTATCGAAAAATATAGTTTTGAAGTTATGACATAAACTTGTATTTTTTCTCATGGACCACGCTGTATATTTTTACATATTCGTGTTTGAAATAAAATTCTCTTTTCAAATATATATAATAGTTGCTATTTCTCTTTCAAACCATTTATTTTGTGGCTGTTTTCGACTTATTTTAGATGAATAATCAAAATCTGGGTTGCCATGCCTGAATACGAAACAAAATACCTTAGCAACTACAGTCTATGCGTACTGTCAAACAATTATTAATAATTGCAGTTTGCTTTACAAGTTTAGTGTGCTTCTTTGAACTGAGTTTTGAACTTACGACAATATATTTATCTTCCTGTTAATACAAAATGTAAGAAAATTACGAAAAATGTGATATGCTAAAGTGTTATTGGGAATCACATGAAGATGCACAGGCTGCCAGCAATATTACTTTGATCGATACCCTGAAAGGAGACAACCGTTTCGGGATATGTTCACTAGATTGCAGCAAAACCTAGTTAATTACGGTTCTTTTTCAAAACCAAGGACAAGAGTTTACGAAGCCAGGAATAGAGACAGTGAGTTAGAAGAAATAACAGTTTTGGGGGAAATACAAAATCAACCCAATATTGCACTACGCAAAATGCAGTTGAATACAGGTATTCCAAAGACTACAGCAATGCGAATTCTAAGAAAAAATAAATTCAAACCGTATAGAGTAAGAAAAGTTCACAAGTTACTACCAAATGACCTACAATTCCGGCTCGAATTCTGCCAATGGTGTTTAGGAAAATGTGCTGAAAACTTAAACTTTGGACAGAACATCATATGGACTGATGAAGCATGCGTTAGCAGCGCTGGTATTTTTAATGGATACAATACCTACAATTGGACTTTGGAAAATCCATATATTACAGTGAAGACACAAAATCAAGGCCGATACAGTTTTAATGTTTGGGTCGGTATTTTTAGAGGAAGGTTTATCGGTCCCCATATCTATGAGGGTAACCTTACAGCAGCCCGATATGTGGAAATATTGCGGGAATTTGTCGAACCTATAATGGATGATTTGCCATTACAACAAATTGGACACGTATACTCCCAACAAGACGGGGCACCGTGTCATAACGCACACATTATAACGACGTATTTGAACGAAATATTTGAGGACAATAATTGGCTTGGCAACCGGGGTCCTGTTCATTGGGCGGCAAGATCCACCGATCTTACGCCTCCAGATTTTTACCTCTGGGGAGGAATAAAGAACCTCACATATAAACGGCATCCTGATTCCCATGCCTTTCGTTCAATACCTGCGGTAGAATTAATTAATGCTGTCAATAATGTTAGGAAGCGAAGTCAATTATGTTTCGATTTAAATGGTGCTCAATTTGAACACATGTTGTAAATATGTAGTTTAAAAATGTAATATTTTTGTTCTTGTCATTCTGTTTTTTGATTAAATTAATGAGTTATTATAAAATAGGCACTAATTATTGTTTTCAACAGCAGTTATGTAGAACTATTTTGTTTCGTATTCAGGCATGGCAACCCAGATTTTGATTATTCATCTAAAATAAGTTGAAAACTATTATATATATTTGAAAAGAGAATTTTATTTCAAACACGAATATGTAAAAATATACAGGATGGTCCATAAGAAAAAACACAAGTTTATGTGATAATTTCAAAACCATATTTTTCAATAAAAAACGAGGAACACCATTAGATTCCTTTCAAAAAAGTGTCTCGAAAATGTTTTCACAGAAATCAGAAATATTCATAAATAAACAAGTTACGGGGGTGGGTCAGAAATGCACAAAATTGAAAAACACCTTGTATCTTTTGAACAAGTCAAGATATCAAAGTGCGGTTTTCGACATTCATTTTCTCTCGAAAATCGACCTCGTAACATGTAGGCTAGTTTTTCTCTATCTTCTCTAGAAATTGGTGTTTCCTATCAAAAGTGTCCAATATGGATCACTCTGTACATGAAAGAAATGTGAATATTGGAACAAGAAACATCCATACAGCCTTATTAAATAATTCATAATATAAAACTCGACTCAAATTAACATCAAAATACGGAATAAACATTATTATCGCTTTTAACAACTTTGGTCTCAAAACTTTCCACAAAATAATGGATTAAATCAACGCTTTCCGACACCTTATATTCGCTGTTTTGTGATATTCGAGACATAATAATGAACAATCGTCACGAAAAGTTGTACTTTATTTGTGTGTTATTATGATGAACTTTCACCCCTATTCAAAACATTTGATATAACCCTCTGTTCCTCGATCTCATTACGAGTTTCAACCGTAATGTAAAGTTAATTCGAATTCGACATGAAAATACTGAAATACATGAATTGCTCGAAAATATCCCAACCGCCTCAAATTCAGAATTAACTGATCCGTAGATCACTTACTTCACTCACTCTTCTTTTTCCAGCACAATTTTTTCTCATCTTTACGTACATTTCGGTCTCACCACCATCATCAGAAGACTCATTATGTCTAAAACTGGATTGCTCAAAACTAATTGTATTACACAAAGCGCATCAATCTCAAATGCCCACGTCGCCAAAACGAACAGAAACACGAATAATCGAAATGGTAACACATCAATGTTATAAGTATTATGTATCAAGAATTCACTGTTAAGCAGTACTCTTAATGAATGCGAGTTCATGTCAACAAAGTCTATGAACGACTAGAAACGAGAACATCAGGTTCAAGTTTTTTGTATGACTCATACAAAAAAAACGAAAGAGTTCTTAGATGCTAACCCTCAAATATTAGTTTTGAACGCGGATAAGTGTAATAAAACCGCCATAATGCATAGAAATGACTACGAAAACAAAATAGGAAACCTTTCAAATGATGAAACAACTTACAAAAAATTAAAATCTGACCCTACATTATCAGTACAAAATAACATAAATAAATTAATGAATAATTGGCACAAAAATAAGATAACCCCTATTTCCCGAGAATTTATATATGATTCATACCTGGGTCAAGAATCTTTATTATTACTTGTATTTTATCCAAATTTCATCACAAATTTTGTAATGCAAAAAGTGTACGTTGTTATCGGAATTTAATTGACCTGGATTACCATTTGATATCTTATTAATAAAACTTTGAAAATTCCACATTCACAACTTTCTTCGACTTACAAATTACAAATGTTCACTCCACTTTCCAATCAAATGCAATGATAAAATCGTTTTCACACTACGAAATAGGAAATTGAAAGGTGAACAGTTTGGAAAGGAAGTTGAATGGATACCTTTCCTTGAACCGGACATATTGACCAATATATATTGATCTGCTGGAACTATCGATCTTACCGTTATTTTTCCTATGGTACTGATGAATCCCATTGCCACAAGAAGCTCTTCCAAACGAGATCAAGTGTTCTAGATTCGGTCTAGCCAAACTAGACATATAGAAGTTTTTAGAAAGAGATGTTTGAATTTCCATCACCATTATATTTTTAGAAATAGATAAAAATAAGAAACAAAAACATAAGGTATCAAGCATTAAAGTACATATATTTTAAATATCGCTCAATAAGAGAAAATACGGAGGAGAACAAATTTTGTATTTAATCATACTATCATGTCCCTTACACCCCCTGGCTTTCGTAAGCAGACATCAACAGGAGACCTACTTGTTTACGTGACACATGGTATGGCAGAAATCTATCGAAACCATGGGACATCTCTAGCTGAATCATTTAATATCTCCAAAGCTCATCTAGAGCCTCTATACCATCCAACGAGGTCAGAGGAGGGAGACAGAGACAGGTTGACGCAATTAATGGAGATCTGGCAAAGATTTTAATGATCCAGTGAGTTCAATTTAACCAAAACTCAAGCTTGCGTCTTCTCCAGGAATGATCCCATAAACCCTAATATGATGATGTCAGGTAAAACTATCCCTATGAAGTCTTCCAAAACAATGCTCGGGATCACCACAAATAGCACCCTCTCATGGGACAATCATGTGAGGTCCATTGCCAAATCCGCTTCACAAAAACTTGATTTTCTATTCCGTGCCACGAGCTACTATACATCGCAGCAGCTCGTCATAATCTACAAGACACAGGTTCGAACAGAGCTATTCGTTTGATTGATAGTCACACTCACGAGTTCATTTGTTCCTCCAGATCATAGTAGAAGGGTGGGGAATCTCTTCTTTTTTTATAGGTATTTCCATGGTCGGTGTTCATCAGGGGTCTCGTCTGCCTAGACGAGCACAAACTACTCAACCCTTCATTGTCAAGCTCTAGAGCTGCCAAACTTCTTCCTACCAGACTAAATTTTTTATCGAACAGCGAAGTTGTGGAACTCTCTATCTAGTGAGGTATTTCTCTATGCCTATAACCTCTGACCTTTCGAAAATTCGAATGTCCATCTCCCCTCCCGACGTTTTATCCTCACACGATGTTCTTTCCGAATATTATAGGTTTCTCTCTCGTTCAGTCAAAGTATAAAAAAATAGCGGTCATTTTACAAACGAGAAATCAATTTCAAGCATTCCCTTTTAGCTACTTTCATTGAAAATCGAACGAGCACTGGCTATTAGTTTTTGAGATACAGCTGGCGAACATTATCTCTAATTTGGCCACCCGGTATATTATAACGTTTGGATGTGGTTGGTGAAGATTAATTCAGGGTATATTTTGCAGAAATAGAAAGTTGGTATCTATCCCAGGAATATACTATATGATACTAAACCATCATATAGGGATATCATACAAAGTTTCACTTAAAAATTGTGAGTACGTCGTAAAAATATTAGCGCTATTTCATCTTAGGTGTAACTCGAACACAAAGTATTTTATAAAATATTTCATATCTTGAAACCCAGACTCCCATTGTTTGTTGCTAGAATGCTTGACAGTTAGATCATCCGAAGAAACGTACATTTCCTAACGGAATAAAATTGTTTGACGGCAAATAAAACGTTTAATAAAAATGCTGCCATAAAAGTAGGAAATTGCAACAACTTTCGCAATTTCAAGAATATGAGTTTAGGAAGCTGCATAATAGGAATAGTACAAAACTTATCACTGTGACCTGAACCGAGGTCAGTCTATTTGACTTATTGGAGTCAGTTTCTGCGAAATATTCGGTTATTGATTCTGTTTTAAGGAACTCAAATTAATATGACTGAGAGTTCTGAAACAATGGGAATGATGAGTAAATGCCAATTCCTGATAGTTCAATTATCAATTTATTGTTCCGAAGAGTTCAATAATTTTATTGTGGTATTCACCAGGGAGGACTTCTGCGGAGAGGTGCTTCTGAAAGAATTCCGCGTCACGATAGCACGTCTTGATGCCGACGTTTCGCCAAACATTACAGGTGGCATCTTCAGAGCAGACTTGAGGCTTGAACGGGAACTGATTCTACTGGTTTCTGTAGCCGTATATATGGTAGGAAAAATCCTCCAAACTACGCAGTTCACTTCCTTTATTCCGGTGGTTAACTCTGTTCTGGCACCTGACCCTGTCGTTGTGTGATCATGTGCGAAGTGGAATTTTCGAGGATGGATTTCCAAATGTTGGATAGGTAATATCCTGATTCGCGATTCAGATTACTTGAATATTTTGGGATTTCTATCGCTTCAAGGATTTTTAGCTGATGGAAGTTAGGGAGTCGGGTTAGAATTTTAGTATTTTGGAAAAGGATTCAATGATTGGTGTCAAACTTGTGTACCACAAGTGCAGATCTACTGGTGTCACGAAGCTTTGTACAGTCTCATGTTCTTTCACACGAGAAGCTACTGTACGACCTGTTCCACCAATATAGACTTCACCGCAAGCACATGGAATGCTATAAACACCTTCTATCTGGAGATGAGAGAGGGGACCTTCGATAGGTTTGTTAAACTGAGATAGTTGTGGAAGTGTGGAAAACCGATTAGAAATATTATGTTTTATTTTCAATATATTGAAGATAGGCAGTGGATAAGGCAGGCGTGGGTTTGGAAGCTCAAATTGGTTAGAATTTTTAGGAGAATTGTATTTCTCCATGGCTTTTTGAATGTTATAATGGGAGAAATTAATTGATAATAAGACAGATGGAAGATATTTCAATTCTGATTTGAAGGATTGGGGTTGAGATAGGTTGACAGCTCTGTCGACCAAAGAGTTTATGACAGATTGCTTTTGGGCAAGGCGGTGGTGAGAAAGGCCATTGAGGTATCTATCGGTGTGAGTGGGTTGTCGATACACAGAATGTCCCAAAGTACCGTCAGTCTGTCGACTAACTAATATGTCTAGGAACGATAGTGAACATTTCGATCCAACTTCCATGGTGAAACGGATATTGAGATATGATGAATACAAATGATTGAGAAAAGGAACAAGATTTTTGCGAACATGTTGCCAAATAGCAAAAGTATCGTTGATATATCTAAACAAACATTTCGACTTGAGAACCATAGCATCTTGCTCAAAAGTTTCCATGAAGATATCAGATATGACCCGAGGACTGCTCGTGTTAATGTTAGGCTTCACAAGGGCAGGGCCTCTAATTGGTATTAAGTGGCGTTTACATTTATTGAGTCACTTCGACCAGTAATTAGTTGCATCGATATCCGAAATTTCAAGCGTCTCCATGAGTAGGTAGAGAGGGGAGGGTATTTGCCTATCGTAGAGCCCTGTTGAATATGGGGTTCCACAAGGAAACACTATGGGTCCCTTGATATTTTTCTTGTACGTGAATGGACTTCCTGAAATCCAACAACATGACAAATCTGTTCAAATTGCAGATGACAACTTAAAGGTCATACAGGTTAACACAGAGCATCAATTGATGTGTGACGTTCGAGTTGGCATTTCCAAAATGGAACAGTGTAAACCATAGAAAAAACTGATCTTGTTGATTTTACAACACAAAAAGAGATGAAATTTGTAATCGATAACTTACCCATTAAATCTACAGAATCAGCAAACTTCTTGTGTTTAATCATAGATTCTGAGACTAGCTCACAAATTTAGTAGTTCCATATCTGCACTGAGAACTTTAGCTCAGTGTTCTACTATGATAGCAAGTCTAGAAGTATATCATGCATACCTACATCTATTCCGAAATAAATATTCAAGCATCACATGGTGAAACAGTGCAAACACAAAGGGAATATTTATAATGCAAAAAAGAATAGTGCTATGATCAATCTTTCGAAAAGACAAACATGAAGAAAAACGTTTATAAATCATACATACTGTCACATATATTTCCTTAAAGCTGTTTATTCTGTTAGTGAGCATCGTAAAGAATCCAAATAGTATGAGATATGTACGAAACAAAAGTCAAAAGTAACGGTAGTTCCGATAAAACACTACTCACATCAATCCAGAAAAAAGTTGTGAATTCCCTGAAACCCATCAATAAATAATTTTCGTGATGAAATTTCGAAAAATTAGCCAGGACCAAGTTAAAGGAACAAATTTTGAAGGGGAAATCTTTTCATCACCTAAATGAATATTTACTGATCACTGAATCTCTTTTACCAGTGTGCTGATCATATTCGAATATTATTACAACATAATTCCAATTCCCAAATTTGGTACTGTTATCTACTTTTATATTTCATCTCTTTTATATCCATGCGTGGATTAATTACGCTAATTTTGTATTACCTAGTTAGTGGAAAATAAGATGAAAGAGTATGTACCATTTATATATTTCATTTGATGCAATGTATTGACGTATTCAGTGCCATAGTGGCATAACCGAATGAATAAGCTCTATTATATTATATTATTCAATCACATAACCTACATCACTATCCTTTGTGCTCAAAGGAAATGAGAATGAAAACTGAGGAGGGGAGAAGGAAAAACCAGAATTCATGGGATGACGACTCGTATGTGCCGTCCTGGACCAATAAATCATATCTATATATCAATACTGATGTAGCTTCTTGTAATTTGTAACACAGCGCATTTAAATGCGGTCATAATCTCATTGACGTTCCAACGTCAGAGATGAGGACGTCAGGTTTGAATGGAATTTGTAATGAAAACGCATCCAAACTGTGAATCTTTTTGCTCCAATATTTTGAAAACATCATTGGGTGTGTAAGGAGTTGTTCCAGCAACTAGTTGGAATGAATGGAATCACTCATAAAATTAATTCAAACTATCGAGTTTAATACTTGCGTGGTGTTAAATAATATAATGAAATCGAGGAGCATTTTATTGAAATTGCCATGATTAAAAAGATTGCATTAACTGATAATGGCAAGATATTATGAAATAATAATGCTAATAATGACTGGTTATTACTCCCTGTTACCTCAACATGGTACATTCCTGGAAACATGTTACATGTTAGAAAACAATAAATTTTATCAGATGCCAGTCGGTATGTTAATGAAAACTAAAACGATATCGAACATGCACTCCTGAATTAAGAAATATTCGGAAATGAGAAAGCATTTATGGTTCCACTCAATTTATTCGATAAAAATAAAATGCTTAAATGTACAGTACAATTTGGCATGTTAATATTCAAACAGTTTCCAATCAGGGAAATCAGACCTTGATAGAGGATAATTCATGATATTCCTGCGGAATGAACACACACACAAGCTTTTTGTCAACCTGAATGGTGCTAGCTACTGACCTGCGTTATAGCAATCGATTTTGTCAAAATTTAATGTTATCAAGTTCCTTGGACAGGTTTTATTTTACGAAAGGCGTAGGGAAACGTGTGAATACAATAATAGACAAATGATATTGCATACCAATTCCAGTACCAAAACACTTTTTACTCTGTTTTCATTCACTTCTATTATAGAAACACTAACGTGACTATATTTTCGACAACTAGCGTGTCATCTTCAAAACGGTCCTAATGTAAGAATTGCGGTTTCGGTTTGAATATGCGGAAATATATTTCGGGGATTCAATAATTTCCCCCCCGCCCACGGCGAAAAATCTTGAAACTTGGAAATTGCAACTCGGGAAGGTTGAAAACTTATTTTAAATATCCTGACTATTTTTTGTTTTTTGTGTATACAGGGTGCTTATTAAGAACTTGTACAAATTTCAAAGGTGGAATTTTTGACTAATTTCAAGATAAAAAGTTCATATAAATATGGGTATGTAACGGCTTAGTTCTTGAAATACAGGGAGTGAAAAAAAAGAATTTGATCTTATTTTTTTTGTTGTATTTTTGTTCAATAACATGAAATTCGAGATACTAGGAGCATCAGTGATGAAAAACCCAAATATTCACTTGGTTTTTTGTTTAATGTTAGAGGGCACTGTGGTGCCCTGAATTGGAATGATCATAACTTTTTTTTCTGTCACACTATATGTAATTTTCGACTACACAGACTTATTACACATTCAATTTCACATACAAAAGGTACTCTTAGTATTTGTCGCCGTTTCAAATGGGTTTAAAGTTGAAACTGCGTTGGAATTTTGTAATTTGAAGTTTGAGAAATAAGAGATAAAATGTGTCTTTTATTGATTGTAATGTGATGTGAATAACTCAAATCATTCCACAAACTAAGTATAAGCTACTTCTACAAGTAAGTTAAAAATATTTACAATAATTGCTGAAAATTACCACCGCCTATTGCAACGCATGCATCAATTCGCTTTAACAACGATTAACGAACTCTTTCGAATGTCTAATTGATGATGACACATGATTCAAATTGATGATGACACATCATTCAAATATCATGTTTCTTAGATACTGTTAATTTTGAAAGGCACTTTAGTTTAGTTGCGTAGCGATTTCTGAATACAAATTACCCTAACAGTTGGATAGGAAGAGTGGGACCGCAAGCTTGCCCTCCCAGATCACCAGATCTGAATCTTTGGATTACTTGACGTCACCGTTCTACAAGATTCCAGTCCAAAATGGACAAGATCCAAGAAACAGGATATTCAACTTACAAAATTCCAACGCAGGTTCAACTTTAAACCCATTTTTTTCCAACACAGCTGCTTCCAGCGACAAATACTAACAGTACCTTTTGTATGTGGAGGTAGATGTAGAAGAAGTCTTTCTAGTCAAAAATTACATACATTGTTATGGTTATTTCAATCCAGGTAAATCACTGTATGTGGCGCCCTTTACCATTAAACAATGAACCAAGTAAATATTCGAGTTTCTCATCACTTATACACCCAGTATTCCAAATTCGGTCAAACTGCCATGTTATTGAACAAAAATATAATCGAAACATGAGATAAAATTACTCAATTGGAAGCCATTAATCTAAAGAAGCAAGCCGTTGCTTGGATGTTCTATGAACTTTTTATCTTGAAATTAGTCAAATATTCAGCCTTTTAAACTTGAACAAGTACTCTATAAACATCCTGTATATAGTGATTTATACACGGTATCAGTTCCTGTAGTAGTAGGTAGCATAGCAAGTTCATATTATGATTCAAATTTGATATTTCCCGCCTATGCGTAATTGAATTTCTTCGAATAAAAATGCATATTTTTCAACAAATTATTTGCTTATTCATAAAAAGCATTCAATACACGTTCATAACATATTTTATTTATTGTGAAGAGGCTCAAAATATTTAGCATATAGAGATACATTGCATTTCACGCAATATGATGTTGGTCTGCTTTTACAATTCACTTACTGATAACCGTCGTTGTTGATTCCGAAAATTCAGCATGTGATTCAATCTGGCGTATCTTGCATCCACTACTATCCCGATCGTTTCTGAAATGAAATTGTCTTCAGATAGAGAATAGCCACGACTTTTCCTTATTCTAAGCAGCTCAAACTTGGTTTTCCATGTAACTGGCATTATAAAAAACCGACCGTTGGTGAGAGCCATGTCCATAATTCCTGTAAATATGGGCCAGTGCCATTCGTTTTCCTTGGATATTCACCCGATATTATCCTAATACCCAGTTGTGTTGATCTACTCCTCCCATTTATTTGTTGTACTGGTTTATCAGTAGAGCTCTACTTTTAATTTCTGATTTCTAGCGTAACACATCAGTTAATGGCAACATAAACATAAACATTTGTTATAATGCCATTGTACCATGAGGATGTTTGATGTAACGTTGATTCTATATTCGAATGATCCACGTGGTTCTTCAGATGTATATCCAAAGGCTTTCCGAGGGCTCTTATCAGTTATATCTTCTCGTGCATTTCTTGTAATTCGAAACCCTCATAGTTGCAAGGTACAAGTAAGTCCCGGTTGGTGATAAATTGTCAAAGAACAGCATGATCATTTGGTTCTGCTACACATGATAATAATTTTGTCACAACACACACCTAATGTCAACCTAGGCTGCGTGTTTGTCTTCCTCCCCGTGTAAGAATTGAATTCGGAACAAAATCTGTCAGATCCGTACAATGCCCATAACTTATAGACAAATCGTATAAATGGTTTCAGACCATGATGTCCATAACATTTTACGATGATTTCGTTGATCGATAAATATAATGAAAACACGCCAAACTGTTGGAACGTATTATTCGCCTTTTCGATGAGTGGGCGAACCTTGATACATCTGTCGTCTTTATCCAGTTCGTCGTTGTTGGCAAAGTTCAACATGCATTTTATCTTTGTGAATCGGTTTCTTGCATAATTTCGACACCCAAATCTTCATCAGTTGATCAATATAATGTTTCTGACGGAAGCTGGTGGTATCCGAACATCATACAATTCACATGAAGCATTTCAGTTCAAGTCCAAAGTTGTATCGATTTTTACGTCCATGGTATAACGTAATGTTTTTTTCCTGATGTGTTCCAGGATAGTGGCGTTGACAAAACACTCGAAGAGTTCCAATAAGATCATTGTACTGTACTTGTTCCTCAGTTCACATAGTTTATATTTTTGAAGCTGATGGAAATCGACATCAGCAAAAGAACATTGCGGATCAGCTTTCCCCCAGTTTGTTTCTGGAGTCAACAGTATCTGACATTTATTAGAAGATAGTACAAGATGTAAAGTAATGTTTTTGACGATATCGTTGCTGCACTGATGCACCTCAAATTGACCAGGAACATCTTCTACCTCAACAACACTCACATCGTCATCTTGTTCGTCTCATCAGAAGGAAATCAGTGTCAGGTGAAATCACCATTACATCTATAGTTGCACTTTCTTCATCATCATAATGATTTTGAACGTTGATGATGTCCTCTAACTGATGCATGGTCAAAACTTTACGTGAGTCTCAAAGAGAATCTATTTTAGAAACTAACGATCAAGAAAATGTCCGCACTGCATCGAACTTTAGATTACCACAGATTTGATATATTATACTGAATCTACGTGAGTTCTAACCACAGATTTCGTAATTACCTCATACTAAATCTATGCAAGTCGGGAATTTCGAAGAGTAATAATGATAATAAGATATTAGACAATCTACAGGACTATACTAATTTATATCTTTGAAACATTATGTGGTGATCAACGCAAGTCGGTCAATTTCAAAGCATGCCCCTCCTGTGAAGTTTAGATACTACGTCTAGCCGGTGGCATATACATAGATCAGTAGATTGAGTTGTTCATAACATTGTTATTATAAGCAATTGGGGAAAACAAAATACACTACAATGCACAGGTACATTTTACTAATACTATTGCAAAATATGAAACTAGGACGTTTATCAAAAGTATAAACATGAAAGTGTTGTAAAGGTTCGCAAAACACCTATTTTGAAAAATCAGTAATAATGATAACATAATTTATCAAAAATTCAAAATTATTATTATTATTATTATTATTATTATTATATTGCAATGATAAAATATACTACAAATAATGTTCTGTATACCGAAAATATAGCTTTTGAAAATATTTCTATTGCTTATAATTATTTATATCCAGTGATATATATCCGCTATATGCCACTAGGCATTAATGGGTTTGAGGTATTTAGGAAATTTTAATGTGTATTCACTTCAAAACGTCTACTACGATTATGCAAAATTTTAACTTTATCTAAATTTTGAAAATTGTGCTCTGTTTCTAAAATATGATTGGAGAAAGATGAATCAGTTTTATTGAGTCTGAAGGGTTCAAAATGACCTTATCTTCAATTTCTATTTCACGACATGATCTAACAGTTAACACACTCTGAACAAATTAATTTGTACACTCCAGACTTGTTGAGATTATTCGTCTTTTCGTCTTATCTTTAGCATTGAACAAAATATAATATTTTGGACTTTGAAGCTAACTTCTAGATTATGTATTCTGATTTATGCAGCCATATCACATATGGTAGGAAAACGTATTTTGATGACGAATCAGTCTTTTGTAAAAAGACAAGAACTTGAGTAAGTCAATTTCTGCTTCTTCCATTAATGTGCATATGTACATATGTAACCCCTTGAAGAGAAAATTGTGCCATTCCTATTGATCGCAGGGATGTGAAATTTTGCCAATCGTTTGAAATTGGCGTTATTTTGTGACCACGATTCTCGAGACTACGGGAACGAATTGGACTAGCAGCATTTAATTCCAAAAAATTCAATTTCCTCATCAAACCACTTTCTCTTACATATTTTGATGCTTTGAGTAGAAAAATCGCACACATTTCATCAAAACATAATCTTAAAAATAGCTTTAAGCCCCAAAATATATCGTCTTTCATTTTGTTCACTAACAAAGATGGAACGAATAAGTTTAATAAGCCTGAAGCACGGTCGTACATACAGTTCTGGGAACTCTATTGTTTGACATGAGTCTCTTACATGTAGCCAAACTTCCAGTCCCTCGCTCAGCCACCAGCTAGCGCTTGGATCGAAGTATGGCAACAATCACATTATTAAGTAAAATAATTTTTCTTGTAACCCAATATTTACTATCCTGATTTGAGAGAGGAATGGAACTGTTACTCTTGTCAAAATGTATTACTCACATAAAAATAACTTCCCCTTTTTCGCACACATAAAAGACCTCGTTAAAACGATTTCTTTCCGAAATCGCAAGCATCCACTTTTTTGCATTCCCGCATCTTTCGGCACTTTAAAAACAGAAGTTTCTTGCTTTACACCTTTGTACCCCGTTTTGCATTTCGGCACAATGCACCGTTTCGTATTTTTTTTTTCTAAAAACGCCAGTATTCCTTGTGCTCACAAGTCAACAATGACAGTCGCCAGAGAACACGGTCGTATACGTGCCAGAGATCATTTCTCGACTCATGCGCCACCCTTTTGGTAGTATGCAACAGCTGACGCTTAGCGGACTCACTTCTCACATAGGAAACATCCTCGAGTTCCCTGACCTGTATATAACACCGTGGCCTGAAGTGTATGAATTAATTTCTACAAGAGTGCACTGACAGATCAATCGTGATATAGAAATTTTTCATACTCAATAAAATAGATTTACCTCTCTTCAATCATATCTTAGAGATAGGGCACATTTTTCCAAATTCAAATGGAGTAGAAATGTTGTATAATCAGCGTAGAGGTTACAAATTGAACATACTAAAATCAGTAGAAACTAGTAACAGTAAAATTTTGAATGATCAAGTAGACTTGTCTTAGTCAGAGTTTATCTGCCATATCAAAGGAGCTATGAGAGATTTTTAATTATGATTAATCACAATGTACATCAAAAATAGAACTAAAATGGTTCAAAAATAGGATAATCTACATGTATCTCACCCTTATCAAATTATGGAAGGATAATATATTTTGAATACTGATGAATATGCTGATAGAAAGAGAAATAAAAGAAATGTTTTACAACTGGGACGGTTCGATCAAGTATAGTCGTAAACTATTAGATCTACATCTGAGAACTTTTTCTAGAAGAAAATTTCAGGAAATGGGTAGATAAATTAAATGGTAGATTCTCATCATATCCCTATTTCTCAGATAAGTCTAGGCAAGGGAATTTAGTTCACACGTGCTCCAATTAAGCGGTTTGTAATGGATGCAAAGCACTAGAATATTCAAATATGAATATCAGATTTCACTGAATTTTATAATGATCCACCAGGTTCCGTTCTAGAAGACGCTGTTAATTCTTCGCACCATCTTCGTTATTATTGCGACGGTATAATGAGTAGCTTTCAAAGCACATATTAGATTATTCCAAAGCAAAATAAGCAGTTTATATTGAAGCTATAATTGATGCTTGTCAGGTGACAATTTATGTTGAAAGCCCACTAATTTGTCTCATTGTAGCTACCAATTATTTCCGTTCTTAATAGGGCTTTCTTCAAGCGAAGGAAGATTTACGATGTAATTTGAGATGTTATTATAACTTTAATACGCGTTTCCGTGATTTTTGAATTCGTATTTTAACTTCCTGAGATTAATCCAGCTCACAACTCAAGTCATCCATCATCAAGAAATATTATTTTAAGTAGGAAGTATGAACTGAATAATTGAAGAATTTGATTTGAGATAACACTTCACTTTTGCCTTTGTAGAGAGTTTTCTGAAGAGATTTCCACAAGCTATATATTTTGGATGGATCGTTATAATCGAATAAGAGAGAATACAAATTATGGATAATTGAATAGAATCAGCCATTACGTGATGAAAATTCATTCCGAACTCTAATAAAATGAATATTAAAAGTAAAAGTATTTTGTAATATTGGTTTGAAGAAGTTACGGTGTTAGCGAACCTGGTTGGTTTCATTCATTTATCACATTGGTGAAAATCGAACTTTTAAGAGTTATTTTATTTAGATTTAAAAGTTATAGATAATTCTTGGATTTTTTATTCTTTAGTTGCTGAAATTCTCTGCCATTCTACTCTATTTATTAGTATCATTGGATATTTTCTAACGTAGATACTATCAGCTTGTGATGTTAATGATATATTCCGACAAGAGAGACTTCACCATTAAAATATGGCAGAATCAACAACAAATAAATATTCATTTATTTCTCAATTGTTACATTAGTTCGGCTGTGGATTGACATCCTTCTTTTGTGAAGTTTGTCTGTAAGCCAATGTTATACAATGATTGGATTTCCTAGTGGAACAACTACTATCATTGGTAGATGACATTAGGTATTGTAGTTATCTGTAGCATCCTGTTAGTAGAGTTATTTATATCTTCGACAGGATGATCATTCAGTAACATTGCAAAGTTCGCCGTTCTTGTGATGAGCTCGATGAGAAAACCTTGTCATGTTACTGATCATACTAGAGAGACCTTACCATAAGAATTATCTGACAACTTGATGCCTTAATGATAAGAAGGATTTTTAATATCCATATCGCGCTGGACATGGTAGACATTGACTTGGCATTCTGCCAACAGAGGAAGGTTTTCACTACGGCTGGCTTATTCTATGACCATAATCAAATCACGAGGAAAATCTTTGGAAACCTTGGTGTATATCTTCCTGATCCTGTCTTCAAGCATGCCCAACTGTATACTGCTTTGTCTAGAGTCTTATTCTGCAAAAGTTCCAACCAAGTACGGATCTTTATACGAGATTATTTCAAACATATATTCCATTGAAATAGCTTCAGGAATGACTATGTTCTTGCATGACATTTACTAGATCAGTTTGCTAACCTGTCATCAAGAGTTGTAATATTATGAAAATCTTTCACACTCGATCCGTGCTGCTTCTAGTTACGCAGAAAAATCTGCGTGAATAATTATTGACCTGCTAGATTTTGAAACTAAAGCTACCATGCACAGCAATGGAAATTGGTGAATATCTTCTTGATCCCTCCGTTACGCATGTCCAACTGTATACTTCTTTGTATGGAGTTCTATTTTGCGAAAGTTCTAACCATGAGCGAATGTTTGGAGGAGATTATTCCAAATATATACACTATCGAAATAGCTTTAGGAATGATTGTGTTTCCGCTCAACATGTACTGTATGATACTAGATAAGTTTGCTAACCAGTCATCAAGAGTTGCAATATTACGAAAATCTTCCAAATTCGGTTCGTCCTGTTTCTAGTTATGCAAAAAAATGTGCCTGAATACTTATTTAGCTACTAATTTTGGAACAAAAGCTACCCTTCACAGCAATGAATATTGGTGTATATCTTCCAGATCCTGTCTTCACGCATGCCCAACTGTATACTGCTTTGTCTAGAGTCCTATTCTACGAAAGTTGCAACCAAGGGCGAATGGTTGAAGGATATTATTCCAAATTTAAATAATATTGGAATAGCTTCAGGAATGATTATGTTTTTGCATAACATGTACTGTATAATACTAGATCAGTTTGCTAATCTGTCATCAAGAGTAGTGATATTACGAAAATCTTCCACATCCTGTCCGTGCTAATTCTTGTTACTTAAGAGAATAAGCCTGAATAATTATTAACCCACTAGATTTTGAAACAAAAGCTACCATCAGCAGCAATGAATATTACAAATTTGCTAGGAAGATTTCAGAAGCAAGTCGCTCCCATTCATCTATATGGTAATCTGAGATGGTTTATATGTTGCTCCTCTTGGAAGTATTGACTTATTTTTGCTGAGTCACTCCAATAGGTAAAAGCATTGATATATCTCTGGATATAGCGACATTCAGAATATCACCATAGACAGAAGACATGTTTGTGTTTCAATTGCATCCTCAGCACTGAAATATAGTAATACTGAAACATTCACTAGTGGCGCCAATGCGAGCCAAGAAAGAAAGCAAACAACACGAAACTGTGTCCCGGTCGTACAATTCGTACAAACAGTTTCTAATGGCGTAGAATCGCTACTCAATGTCGAATGTAAACAACGCTATTCGCTTTTACGTAAAGCTGTAAGTCGCGTGATTTTCATTTCAATGCACATTCACAGAAGTCTAAGACAATGATGAAAATCCCCGCTGCTCACTATCTCTCTCGAGTCGCTTCGTACGCACAAGAAACATAGACAGTGCATGTTCTAGTATTACTATATATTTCTGTGATTAACAGTGACAAGACGACATAGAGGAGCGTTATGAATTCGAAGGATAATAATGCAATCGATCTGAATGAAAAATACTCGTATCAAATAAAACTAGAAGAAAACTCAACATCGTTCATGTATCCCACAGATTTTAACTTTATTTTTCCTAAAATATTCAAACTGAGTAATTAGAATTACATCTTTCACGATTCTTATAACGCTTCATGAATTATCCATTTAGTAATCAAAAGTCCAATTTCCCTGATTCTTATTACCTTTTCACACATTCCGTTATTTACAAATTTACAAAGTTTAAAATTGAAACTTAATCGTATATCACTTTATAAAACATCACAAATTAATTTTTCACTTATTCGAGTGTCTGTCCTAATCACGTACCTGGGAGTACGGGAAATAGTAGTATGATCAAGACAGCACATTTCACCAGGGACTGTGACGAAGAAGAGTTTGTATTAGCATGCTGCATCGCCGCTGGCTTCTCCTCTGTAACAAAAATTTGGAATTAAGATCCTTTAAATACCAGAACATTCATTTATTCTGGCCAACATTCTAGGTAACTTTTGATAAGTATGGGGTATTCACATTAATATATCCAGTTCAAAAGTACCTAATGTTGCAGTCAAACAAACAACGCAAATTCATATTCATAGATTGATTTTTTCTAGTGATCGTGAATGAATCCAGACATATTTCCTGGGGTTCAAACTGATTTTGAGCTCAAATTAAATTTTTCTTGAAGTATTGAAAACCTAACAATTTTAACTTTGTACCAGATTTCTTACACGTTACTGCCCAAATTTGTAAGCTTTTCTCACACGGTTCAAGCTTCCCTCACTTGTAGATAATTGATATTCTATTTTTTCGTTACTTTATGATTGCCGACAGCTTCAGTGAAGATGAGTCGTGAGATAGTTAGTTTTGAGCACCAGGATATTTCTAACAAAACAATGTACCGGTCCTGAGTGATATTTAATTCTTGAGGGTTACTCTTGACCCATCTCTTAGTTGAAACTATCACATATCTCAACTTAGATCCAGACTGAACAGCGTGTGCGGAGTGATACAGGCTATTCTATTTTTCATACGTTCAATTTATCATTAACTATGGAATCAAGTTTTGGGTATCTTCCGGAGAAGCTTTCTGAGGTTCCCATTACACAAAAAATTATTATCAGATGTTGTAACGAAGCTCTTAAATCTTGAATGATTATGTAATGGGAAACACATAGATTGGTCATAAATCTTAGATTTCGTTCATATTAGTATTTAAAATTCATAATTCTGAATAATTATACTGTTGTATAGGAATATATATATAGTACCGGGTATAGACATCCGTGTTGGTTCAGAATCTACGCGTACTAAATTGAAAGAAGTGCAGGATGAATGAATCTTGGTATTCGCCATTATTAAAAAGTTCCCAAAAGATTACTAACATTACGCGGGCGTAGTGAGGGTATTGCGGAGGAACCACTACAACTCATAACCTGCGTTCACTTGCTCTCCTTGAGTATCCCATGCAGGATAATCAATTTTGCTTTGACTATTTGTTTGCACGGCTATAATAAGGAAATAGCCTGCTTGGACCGCTTTCCTCGCGATCTTTGTTTCTGAGCTTCTTTGTGCTTCCCTCGGGTCGAAATGAACTGTTATTATATAGAGAGAGTCAAATATTTACGGATGTCAATGCTATAAATGATCTTATTATTGGGAATTTCCGTGTTTGTCTAACATGACTTTCTGCAACATCATATAAGTAGTCAAGGAGTAACCAAGTATCAATTGTAATTAAAGCCCGCAATTCTAATAATATTCACTCTGCCCTATTGATCCCCGATTACTGACTCCACTGAGACAAGGCTATTCATAGATAGCAATGTGATACGATTTGTGGTGAGGGCCCCACCTGAAGTCCTCAACGAGTAGTAAACCTTAACAAAAAGCTGGCGCCCGAGAATTCAACATCAAAATCAATTGGATTCAGATCTGAAAGACTTCAAGGAGTATTGAAGCCGTCGTAAGTAATTATCGCCAAAAAAGTAGCAAGGTACGTCACAATTTATACTAACACTGTATTTCAGAACGTCCGGCAACAGTTATTCAAAAAAAATGGGATTTTCAACTGTTCCTTCTATGTATATAATTATCTTTTGTGCCCTGACTTTTGAATTTCCAATAGGAACCGAAATTACTTCAGAATTCCACATCACTCCTCTTTATTTCATGAAAAAGGACCTTATTATAGGGCTGTGGAAGCTTTCAATTTCATACCCAGCTAAATCAGAAACATTCAAAGTATTGAGTATTTCAGATCAGAATGTATAGCTTTTCTGCATGATAAATGTTATTATAACTTTCCACCTTGATCCTTATTTATTTTGGTACTAGATACTTCAATTTAATGCGCTTGTTGGCATCACGCAATATGTTGTGATCTATTTTGATTACCGAACTTTCATTTCAAATTGCTTAAATACGAGAGCAAGGTGAAAACTTCCTAAAAAAATAGCACAGATGGCGCCACAATCGGAAATACCTTGTGACATTTGTGTACCATCTTTAACTAGAACGCATTGAAAATTGCAGACTGATATGTCATTCATATATTTATAAACATTTACAAACAAAAAGGACAAACAGAAAGCAGAAATAGGTATTGCAAAGAATCGTTTTAACTATCATACAAAAATAACAAAAGAGTTTTCAGATGATAACTCTCAAATATAAGTTTTGAACGCGGATAAGTGTAATAAAACCGTCATAATGCATAGGAATGATTATGAAAACAAAATAGGAAACCTTTTAAATGATGAAACAACGTATAAAAAATTAAAATCTGACCCTACTTTATCAGTACAAAATAACATGAATAAATTGATGAATAAATGGCACAAAAATAAGGTAATCCCTATTGAATTAAAAAATAAATTAATTTGCCATAATGGGCTTGCACCTTATATCTATGGGCTTCCGAAACTACATAAAAATGATATACCTCTAAGACTCATTGTAAGTAATATTGGAGCGCCTACTTACAATTTATCAAAATTTCTATCAAAATCTATCAATAATATAATAGGAAAAAATGAGTTTTATGTGAAAGACTCATGGCATTCCAATGAATTTATAAAAAATCAATCCGTACCCGTAAACCATCAACTAATTTCCTTGGACGTTGTTTCTTTATTTACAAATATACCTGTCGTTTTGGCATTGAATAGCATCAAAAAACATTGGGCAGAGATTAAGAACCACACACCTCTTGATCAATCGGAATTTATGAATCTAAAGCCATTAATACCTAAAGATAAACAAACCCACACAGTATACAAATTAAATTGTTTAGATTGCGATGGAACTTATACTGGAATCTCTAAACAATATTTACAAAAAAGGTAATAGGTATAGCACAAAAAACAAAAACTTAGAAGATTCCACCGCCCTTGCTAAACACTGCTTTGATTATAACCATCAATTCGATTACAATAATGTTAATATTCTAACTAAGGAAACCAATTATTATAAAAGATCTATTTTGGAGATGATTCACATAAAACGTGATTCCAAATCTATAAATCATAGGACTGACGTTCAAACACTAAGTCATATTTATACTAATTTGATTAATTAATATTCTTGCAAATTCCTACTTGATTCCTTATAATGTTGATAGTTTACTTTAGGTAGATTTGTCTAATAGTATTTCTCAGAGGCCAGAGACCTTCTTTTATCACCTAATAAATCATGACATCTGGTTCGTAAGTGTACACTTGAGATGGTCTCGTCCGTCAGTCTCTTGTAGACAATTATGAAATGTGGTCGTATTTGTTGATGATTCTACTAAATAGTGGATTTTTAATATTACGCATTGTAGTAACATTGCTGTGTTATAATTCCGATTCTATGTTTCTGTTCGTTTCGGCGACGTTGGCATTTAAACGAGATTTGTGCGATAAGGACGCTTTGTGTTAATACAATTGTTTCTAATTAATCAGGTTATTGAAGTAATAAGTCTTCTGATGATGGTCGTGAGACCGAAACGTACGTTAAGAGAAAACATTTTAAAACAGAGTGTTACTGTGACCTATTTCCCGAGAATTTTTATATATAATTCATATTGGGTCAAGAATTCTTTATTATTATTTTATAAACATGAGAAAAAAAGAATTTCGTGTCTTGATTAAACATTATTTCTTGCGTTGACAAAACATTACGCAAACCAAAGCATTGCTGGTTAAACATTATGGGGAATCTTCAACATCGATTGGAACGATTCACGAGTGGTTTACCGATTTTCGTTGTGGTAGTATGACCACAAAGGACGCCTAACATTCCGGGCGTCCAATTGAGGTTACAAAGTAAAGGTAAATTGTACGAGATTGCTATGGGTATCTCAACCGAACGAGTACGAAACATTTTGCATTAGACTTTGGATATGAGAAAGCTATCTGCCAGATCTGTGCTGCATTTGTTCTTTGTTGACAACAAGCGCAACCGTGTGACAACTTCAAAATAGTGTTTGGTGATGTTCAAGAGCAATAAAAAAATTTTTTGCGCCGTTCCGTAGCCTTGGATGGAACATGGATCCATCACAACACACCAGAGACCCAAGAACAGTCGAAACAGTGGACTTGTCTTGTCGAATCGAAACCGAAAAAGGCCAAAGTGGGTTTATCGGTCAACAAAGTCATGGCGACAGTTTTTTAAGATGCACATGGTATCGTTCATATTGATTACCTTGAAAAGAGCAAAACTATCACCAGTGTATATTATCCAGAGCTGTTGGATCAATTCGACGCCGATTTGAAGCGGAAGCGGACGTATTTGGCAAAGGAAAAAGGGCTCTTCTACCAGGATAACGCACCGGCGCACAGATTCGCAGTCGCGATGGAAAAATTGCATGAATTGCGCTATGAAATAGTTTGTCATCGACCTTTCTCTCCAGATTTGGCCCCTTGCAATTTTTATTCATTTTCCAACTTTAAGAAATGGCTCGGCGGAAAGATTTGGCTCCAATGATGAGGTCATAGCTGGAACAAATGCCTATTCTGAATAATTGCCGAAACCGTATCATTTGGAAGAGATCGGGAAATCAGAAGAACGTTGTACGAAGTGTATCGGACTACAGGAGATTATGTTGAGAAATAAAATTAGCTTTGACCAAATAAATCATTTCTTGTTTAATTTTTCATCTTGCCCTCGTACATACACACTTCAGAAATAGATACTTAATGAAAAGAGTGAATATTTAAGAATGACTAGAGTCCATGACAAAGTAGAAAATGTATTTAAAAATGCATCATTTGAAAATTCATTTACATTATGTTAATATTTAGTTTCAAATAAAATTCCTCAGTCTGGGTTATAATAATTTTATCTGCTCAATTTGTTCAATCGCACTTAGTAGGCTATATGCCCACTAAGTTATACAACCATACACCCTTTCTTGATTTATTATTCAAATTTGCTTCAATAAAGATTATTCATCTATACATAAACAGAGAAGGAAACGATAAGACTAGATATATTTTATTTCTTGTTGCAATAGTAATCTATTGGGGCAAACTGAATTCTCTCAAATAATTACATTATGGCACAATATATAGTGAGGTAATGCGTAGTGAACATTGATAATATTTATTTTATCTGATAAGGCTGTCAATTGTAGTATTGCATGAAACGCCTTTGACATTCTTTCAGAGATCTGATCTAATTTTGTCATTTTTATCGATATTGACGTGATACAATGGAAGGAGTTGAATTTGAACAAATTGAATCTCCTTATCACTAAAATTTGAGGATACGTGAATTGAACATTTTTGAATACATATTTTCATAGTGTAGAAATTACAAATACGGATGAGAGGAAACTCCAATCAGGACTTTTATTCAACACATCAATGAGTCCTCCCAACAGAAAATATTTGTTGTATTGAAGTAAATAATAATTGACTGACATATTTAATCAAGAATGGGCATTACGTATGAATATTTTCTTGGTGTCTAGATCTGCAATACAGCTCAACTTTGACATTATCACGTCAGGTATTGTGTCCATTCAAAAAAGACGAGCATTTTCTCATATTCTGTATATTCATCTGTCTGTCGTATTCATGATTAAGCTCAATCTTGATTTGAGAAATATCCTTCGAACATTGTACCTATACATAATTTCGAATTGGAAGAAAGCTTCAATTATTAATATTACGTATTGTTCTAATCAGTTTCCATTAGTTCGAAGAATGAATCAAGACTTATGCATAATGTTCAACTTCAGATTGAATTCAATAATTGAAAGATCCATTGTGAGACATTCTGTTCCTTTCATATGAACAAAGCTTTATTTCATTTATGTTTATTCCTAGCGACCGTATTTTCACTTGATGAATAAGTTTTGTTCGAAAGCTCGTTTAGAAAATGCATCAAATTAAACTTGTCAGTTGAATTAAATGGGAAAAGTTAGCCGCTTTCAACTTTTCTCTTCAATTTAGACTTAACCGCTGTATTTATCTACCCTGTCTTGTACCTGCAATAATTAGGTAGACAGACGGTGCCGTAGCTGAGTTGTTTTATTCTGTTGAATCGGACTTGATAAGTTTCTGTACTCCATTAGATACCAATCATGTATAACGATAAGTTAACATCATTTCGTTACGATATCTTTGGCCTCATAATGAAGAAATATGCTGATATTTCTTTTTAGCTCCGGGAGAAATATAGCAATGGTAGGTGAGAATTCTCTACATCAAAAAGTATCATTAGATTAGAATTAGGAACAATATTGTTCCTGTCAGGTCTCATGCTCATTAGCGGAACGAGTAAGATATACTATGTGGATTATTTTAAATATTGGCAGAGTTATCATTCAGTAGCATCGCAACTCACTCATTCCGATGATGAGCTCGAGAGAGGGAAATAGGTGTTTCAAAAGAAAAGCCTCACTTTATGCGTTATGCAATATTTTAAATGCATCTGGCTGAAGGTAGTGAGAAAAATCAGTTCATTTCTTGATCATAATATTGGTCTGATGCCGCCACCTTGCAATTAAGTGCTTGCTTTAACATTCCCCGTAACTTGTATGAAGTTCCAGAAATCCTTTAAGCAAGGTTACATTGTTAGATTTCTTGGTAGGACATTTATTCTTGAGTGGGGTAGATTGGGCTTTTTGGGTTCTCTAACATTTTGTCAGTAGGGTTATATATACTTTCACAGAGTAGTCATTCAGTAGCTTTACAGCTCACTCGATTCATTGATGAAGTCAAGTGAGCGAAACAGCTGCCGTAATTATTGGTTGTAGTATCAATGCAGGTCTTCCATGGGCAAAACAGGGAAGTAGTATCATGGGCTAGTTGGGGAAACTAAATATGAATTTTAGTAGCTACGAACAATTCACTCAGATACTTTTGAAGCATTAAATCTATCAAGATCATATGCAAAAGATTGTATTGATTAAATTATGCTTATCCTCCAGTACTGAACAGTTCTTTCACGGTTTTGATCTGAGGCACTATCATCTCTGCATACTCAGAAAAACAGCTGCTGGTGCAGAGCTTGAAAAATTGTGATAAGTATTGATAATAAATCATAGTTCACTACAAACGGTCTTGTTACAATAGTTTTCAACTAAAACGGTTTTTTTTTCTCTTTCTAATTATGTATCATATGTCGGGTCGCTTTAAATGTGTAAGTCTTCAATAGCGAGAATGATATTTCATCATATTATTACTTCTTAGTAAATTGGTGAATTAACGATTTTATTTTATTATTAAAAGTGAAGATGTCTCACGAAAATTACGAGAAATGTGATATGTTAGAAAGCTCTATTTAAAGTGATAACAATTGTGATTTTGCATCAGAGAGCCAAGACCAAAAACCTGTAGCATTAAAGATGCTGAAGAAACTAGTAATTGGAATGATGGTTGCAAATCCTTTGATTTCAAGTCGTCCGATGTCTGAAATCTGGAATTTCAAGACGTCGAGCTTTGGGTATTTTGAAGATATACAAATTTAAGCATTATACAATGAGGAATCAACATCAGCTGCAACCAGCGAAAATTAGACTTTTGCATATCGTATTGTCAAATATCCTTTATTCTGTGGAAAAAGTACTTTGTACAGATGAACCCTACATTAGCAGTGCTGGAATTTTCAACAGGCATAACGAGCACTATTGTTCTGATATGAACCCTCACCATACCGTTCACGTTCGATCTCCAGTGTTTGGTGTGATCAACGGGGCAATCTATGTTTTAATATATCACATATATGTAGAAGATCTTAATGCCAACGGTACTGCGAAATCTTAAACCAGGGAATTGTCGAGGAATTTATGGACAATCTACCCTTGATTGAGGCAAGAAATCAGTTCTTCCGACAAGATGGTGTATCACCACCTAATATCAGGACTGATCCAGAACTATTGGGTACCAATTTTAGAAATAACTGGATGAGAAGTAATGAACCAGTGAGCTGGCCACCATGATCACTTGAGTCAATGCGCTCTAGTTTTTCTCTTGAGGCTACATTAAAGAGAAACTATACAAGAAAACTAGTAATGACCTAAATGAGCTCGAACAACATTTTATAGACTGTGAATTTCGTTTCAAATCTTCATGTTTATTATGCAGTTCTGAATGTTATGAAAAGGTGTAATTGATCTAACTAACAAAACGGATATCAGTTCAAACATATACCTTAATTAATCATAAAATTAGATACAGAAAATCGATTTTTTGGTTTTGGCTTGATGAAGGATCCACAAATAATGAGACTTCCTTTTGACCTCCTGAAAATAGCTTTATTAGGTTGTCTTCTTTTTGTATAGCGAATGAAATCTATTTCAGATGCAATATCACAATTTTTATAACTTTGAATAAAGCTTTAACATATGTTTCTCGTAATTTCCGTGAGACATTTACGATTAATTTGTATTGTGACGAAAACAAAATCTTTAATCTGCAATTTACTAACAAACTGTCATAGATGATACCCGCCTACTTGTAATAAATATAATAAAGTCCAGAAGTAATATAGTAGGTATTCTCGCTACTGAAAACGCGACTCTGCACTTGAAGTTAGGAAGGGAAAAATCCGATTTAACTAAACTATAGCCAACTATGATTCCCATTTGAAAAAACACAACATCAGCTCGAAATACCACCTTTTTTCAAATTTTCTCGACGCCACTGGATTATGCCAAAAAAGTGCCTGAAGAATGTGAGAGTAGTTTTCTTCTAACTTCACAAACAACCACGATATTCACATGTGTTTATACCTTGAAAACAAAATTCTTATTATCGTCAGTGAATTTGTCTCAAAAAATAGATCGTGAATGTGACAATTTTCTCGTATCTCCTATAGTTATCGAGTTACCCTATACAAATATCGAAATTCGCTCACCCTCTACATTAGGGTGAGTCGAAAAAAATAAAGTTTTTTTTTCGAAACGCTATACCATGGAACTTGCCTCTGGGGTAGTTTAGTAAAATTCAAATTAATAAAAAAATTATTGAACCCCCAGCTAGGGCATTGTCCTAAAATTTCAATTTTTTTTCGAAAATCATCATCTTATAAGTTTTTTTCCAGTACTCGGCCAATAAAATTTCAAGCTGCTATAGCGAAAATCCTTTATTAAAAGGGTTGAAAAACACAAAAAAAATTAAAACTGTAAAAAGCTTTCAATTTCTTCAATACTCAAACTCACTATTTTTGGCTGGGTAACTTGAATCTGGCAAACTTTGGCATCGAAAATCTAGATGCTAGATGAAACCATCTCGGTTCTTGGCGCCTACGAATTTTTGAGATGCTTCAGTCACTAACTCCAAGCAGCGTTCAACAGCTTGAATGTGACACACAAATTCACCAAACCTCCATTCATCAGTTTCAGCAGTTCCACCGACAGTGATTTCAGCCCAAACTTCTTAATCAAATACTCTTCGTAGCAATGGTGGTGTTGTAAGCGCAGTGCAGCAATTATTTCAGTATAGTCGGTTGCCTGAAAGTTAATTTTTGGAGGTCGAAAACACCTTACTGATTCTGTTTTGGAGACTAACATTCTTACTTTCATAATTCTCCTGAAGCCTAACTCTCTGATGTGCTTCCGTTCATGCACTATCATTCTAGGGAGCAAGTTTTCTGGATGAGCAAAAAATACGTTTTTTTCGATTACAGGATCAACCAGTCGAACCAAATTCTCTAGTAGGAACCTTGTGAATATGATAATCTCGAAAACGTGTCCAGGACCATCTGTGAAATACTTTCTTTCCTTTATTTTGAACCATACAGGCATGTATGATTTGAGAATGATAGATACTAACATTTCATGTTCATCTGAAGTGGTTTCCACACTTACTCAGTCTCAAAACACTGTTAGCTGTTGTCAATCATCGTGAGCGGGAACAGGGCCTGGTTCACGAACAGATGAGTTCACAGGGAAGTTGCCTGACTTTATAGGTGAACTTATGTCTAGCGAGTACTGTTGATCTTTGCTCAAAATGTTGCGATCAATTTCTGGTACTTCACAATCAACATTTCCAAAATCCACTATTCAAAGCTTTTCACACTTACTAAGCCAATTGGCGGTCACTGAATGACTTTGGCCCAGTCGTTCTACCGTCTAAAGTTTGAAATAAATGCCGGAACGGTAACTCGTTGGAGTGAGAAGGCAAACTCCCCACTTTGGTGGTCTTCTAACTTGTTCTTCAATAGAAAGTATAACACCAGTTCTCCAACCCGTATCAGTAACTGTACCGTCACATCCCATTACGTCAAGTTCGTCCAAGGAAAAACCACCGTTAGTCAAATGAGAGATAATGCGATGTTCCAAGCAGATCCACTTGAGGGTGTAACGTGGCCAACGTAAACAGCTTATAAAATGCAATAATTTAACGATTTTCAAGTACTTTGCGCCACCGCAAACTGAAAGATTTTGTCTGTTTCAAAGTTTTTTTGGATTTTAGAAACTTTTAGTTGAAGGATTTTCACTATAGCAGTTCAAAATGTTATTGTCTGAAAACTGCAAAAAAGTTGTAAAATAACTTGATTTTCAATAAAATGAAATTTTAAGTAGAATGCTCTAGTTGAGATTTTTCCAAGTCTTAGGCGCATTACATTGACTATGCTTGTATGATTATGTTAGCGTAGCTGGCAGATTGCGTGAAGAGTTTTTAAGAATCTACACTAGAAATATGATTTCAAATCCAGATTTCTTTCAAATCTTCAACATCAGAACTATCACTGTTCATCTTCTCATCTTTTTATATGAACGAAGCTCCATTATATTGTCAGGTTTCTTTATATGGCATACATGAGAAAAAGGAGTGAAATTATATGCACATTATACTAAATCACATTCAACTCCACATTCATGTGTTATTCAACATATAAGGTGTACAGTTATAATAAGAGAGGATAAAACACACTTCAGTCTCTAGGGAACAACTTCAAAATACATCCTACAGCGCTAAAGTTCATTGAAATAACAACACACAACCCAACTTATTTTTCGACTCCGGTTATGCTCTATGCATGATATACTCTTCATATACTAATTTATTTTAATTACTTACGAATGCCTAACTTCTGAAACTCGTTGTACGAGGGATACGTCGTCGAAGTGCAAAGTTTCAATTTAACAATTAACATCAAATGAGGAATAACTTTGAGTTAACATTTCATTTAACACTGGGAGCAAAACATCCAAAGCGTTAGTCTGGAAGCAGTTTGCAAACAACAGACCTTCTAGATCTTTCGAATTGGACCGTCGGCTTCACTCGTCCGGGATATCCATTTTCAACAAAACTTATAGCTTACTGTTCATAAACTGGGATAACTGAATCAATTTCCTAATTACAATACCCATTGGGTGGAACTTATCCAGAAGTAGTCTGTTTTGACTAGAAAGTTGTAAGCTCAATGAACAGATTAATGCACTTAATTATTTCAGTTTGCTCAAGGAACATTTCCCATTTTTCTCTAATAGCTTTCGGCAATTTTTCAGTTACGTTGCAGTTATTGGAATGAAGGTATTAACTCAGTCTCCCATATTCCATTCCTGATATTTTCATAGTAATTGTCTCACATAAAACTTAGATATTGTATTATTATTCAGAACGTAAAAAAAAGGATGTTAGCAGACACGGAGTTCAAAAACTTTTTAGACAAATATGGGGCTGGAGTAGTATTCTTTATGTTTATGGAAAATTATTCTATCTAGAAAATGACATTTAATATCTTGAGAAGAAAACAAAAATCGAACAATAATAAGCACGAAATTCAATAAAATACTGTTAGTACTTTCAGCTACCAGGTAGCCATCTTCTGAGTTAGTCCTGTCAACAGTGTGAGAAATATCTAAAATTTCATAGACAACACGAAAATGCAAAATTGTTGATGATCTGAATGTTGACCCGATGGCACTATGGTTTAGCGTTAGAGGACGGTTCAATGACCAACTCATCTCACAAATCGAATTTTCGCCGGCTACTAGATCTCGTGATACAACCTCCGCAGATTGTTTATTTTTTGACTGGAGGTTAACCCTTTTCACGTTGCGATTACTTGAAAAGCATGCCATTCCTATACACATCGCCCATGTGCCATAGTTTTGTATCGTGTCCGTTTATCAGGCTGACCAGTTAAAAATTGGACCGAAAATGGACTGCAAGTTAACCCTCCCAAACCTGGTGGAAAATATTCATTGGTGTTGGCAATTGCTAAGATAACCTGTGCCATCGAAATCATTGGCCATTATTTGAGCCAAAAATGTTTTTCTTTATTTTGTGGCTAAACCTTGCGAATTACGAGATAACATGATGACACCATGTTAAATAACTTTATTGAAGGTCGAATAAAAATTTAAAATTATTGCCATTACTCCTTGCCTATTACAACCCCTCAAAACTCCCCAACGCCCACTAACACCCCTCCCCCCCGATTTTGAAAATTGGTCATGTTATCCATATTATTCATATTTTTTGAGAAGTGGTTTTAGGGGGTTTTGGCGGGTTGAAATACGCAAGGATTGATGACAATAATTTTAAATTTTTATTTGACGTCCAATAAAGTTATTCAACATGGTGCCATCATGTTACTTTGTAATCCGCACAATTTATCCACAAAATGAAAAAAAAAACATTTTTGGCCCAAATAATGGTCAGTTACTCGATAATTTACCGATAACTTTTGATGGCATAGGGTATCTTGACAATTGTCAACACCAATGAACGTTTTCCACTAGGTTTGGGAGGGCTAACTTGAGCCTGATACGATAAAAAATTATGGCACATGGTGGATGTGTATAAGGATGGCATGCTTTTCAAGTAGCCGCAACTTGGGGAGGGTTAACCTTCAGTCAAAAACTAATTTGTGGAGACTGTATCTCGAGACCAACGTGTTTTTATGTTACTCAATGCCGGAAGGACTGGTATATTTGTAAATAAAGACACAACGTCCAAGGATATTAATTGACGATCTATGGGTACGATTTGATTTTTTTATAGATTCATTGAATGTCATGAGTCTTTTACATGTAATAAATTTCTTCTCATTATATTGTTGATAGATTTTGATAACAATTTTAATAAATTGTAGGTAGACACTTCAATATTACTTACAATAATGTGTCTCAAAGCCGCACTTCTATGCATTTTAAGAAGTCCATAGATATAAGGTCCTTGCTCACCATGGCAAATTAATTCATTTTTCAATTCAATAGGGATTATCTTATTTTTGTACCATAAATTTATCAATTCATTCATGTCATTTTGTCCTCATAATGTAGGGTCAGATTTTAATTTTTTGTGAGTTGTTTCATCATTCAATAGATTTCCTATTTTGTTTTCGTAGTCGATTATCAGTGTATCTGTTTGTTTTGGTGACTTGGGCATTCTCAATTGAAATTTGTGGCTTAAGGACGTTTTGTGCTAATACAATTAGTTTTAAGAAATCCCGTTTTAGACACTGTAAGTCTTCTGATGATGATCGTGAGACTAAAACGTGCGTTAAGACGATAATGATAAGCATACGTGTTGATCTGACCTATTTCTCAGAAATTTATATGTAATCCGTTGAAAACTAAATAACGCGTGCCAATGATGACGGCACTTTGGCAGGATGTCCATGTAATGAAAATTAGCAGTACCCCCAAGTCCAGGTAGTCTTAAGAATTGTTTGTTTGAGTATAGAAATGAAAAAACGCTTCTGAAAATATATATCTAGCTAAAATTATACGATCAACATTAATAGCGCGAATCTGTTTTGCAATAGTAGTGATGTTGAGCATGATGAAGAGAATCATCCGTTCACCCTAATGCTTAAAAATAAAAAATGGAACGCATAGGTCTATTTATTAGCTCAATATATTCAGTTTGGTGAATGAATTCTCTTTTATGCAGAATAATAATCAAAAGATATATTTGGATGAATACTATAATATCCTTGTGAACATCAAACATGATGAACAATAGCTTTGATTTGATATTATCTAGGTACATGTGATGAATTGTGAAATTCAATTTCACAAGAGATTGAATGTATTCTGCAGGAAAATATTTGATGGCAGTATCCATCAATATGATGATTATGTCATGCATGATCAATTATCTTGAGAGTCGGGTCAATATGATGGTAGAGTAATATTTAATTAGATGTAATTACTTCCTGATAACCTGTTTGTATCTAACTCAATGACAACATTTACATTTTCTCTCGAAAAACATATTGAATCACAATATTACTGCAGGCCTAACCCTGGTGGTGGGTTGTTAATTTGCGCTTTATTTGATAATGGGGGTTCTATGTGGAATCTGTTTAACGAATGATTGATAAAAGCAGTCACGTATTTCTGAATTGACGCAAAACGTGATAGGATAATGACAAACTGAAAGCTTTTAGAGCAATTGCCAATACGTTTACATAATACTAGTATGAATTAGTGGATACTTGCTTCATAATGTATTTCAAATTTTTCAACCAATCAGGCTACTTCTTGCCATTTAAATCAATAGCTTCGTATTTTCGGAATAGCAGATTTTATTCAGTGACTTCCGGCTGCTCTATTTTCAACTGAATCCAAAGTTCAGGGAAACTCAACTTGGAAGGTATTGGCAGATGTAGTAAAAAAAATCCCTGGAATATGTTCGCTACCGGTTGGTTTCCCTGATATATTATGAATATTGCTATGTTCTCCAACTTAGCACCTGGATCAAAATCATTAATCAAAAAGTATACACATAGAACATTTTGTAGCACACGTACCTTGGAGGCTGCTAATCAAAGACTTCAAGGTATAGCAGCAACATGAAATTTATAATTGAATGTCGAAACATATAAGAATATAAACTGAACTATATACTGCTAGTTCGACTAGGCTATTTTTATTGTTTGATATTTGAAAACCAAATTTGATGTTTGGGTTCTTCAGAGCTGAAGTATCCCTGTGTGTAGAAATATAAATGGAATTCACTGCCGCTGATGGCTTCTATTGCTTCATTGGATTATATAGGCGCCCTAGATGAGAAAATAGTATAAAGTGTATCATCATCCGCAAAGCTGTGGACAGGGCAGAAGGTTATTTCTGACCAATCGTTGATTTGGAGTAGAAACGAAGTTGGTACCAAGAGAGATCCCGGTGTAATCCAGTGGCGGCTCCTCGAAGGAGGCTAAGGAGGCTCAGCCTCTTATTTATTTATTATTTATCTTAATGATCATTCTCCATTTTATTTCCTGTTTCTCTGATAATTCTTTAAATTTTACTATTAATTCCCCGTTCTCAGTAGTTATTTTTAATCTGGCAACAGTGGCCAGAGGCTAGATTCTCCATATATCTCGAACGCTAAATACGTGTGGTCAACACAGTTGCCGTTTTTCAAGCAGTTCAATTGCTAGATAGGGTAAAAGAGCGAATATGGCAACACCCTATTGAGGCTAGCTTCTCGTACGGAATCGTCGGTCGAATGAAATACGATTACTTGCTACCGCCCTTCCGCTATAAGAATGCGACACGTGTCGTGTTCCGTTAGTTCTCTTTTTTGTACCGCGAGGCGAAGTAAGGTAAAGTAGTTAAGTTATAATTTATCTAATCGGTGAACGTTAAAATGATGAGTGACTTAGTTGCTGAGTTCTTAGAAAATCCATTTAGTGGATTAACATATGTTTTGTTAAAAATAAACGGCATTTACCGGATTTGAAAGGATTAGTGGTGACGATGACAGGTTTGTTTCAAAATCGAAATACACAATAAATTATATCGCTTGCTATTTACATCTGAGACAACTTCATGTTGGGGACACTCGGGTTATGATGATTTGAAAAATTCAGCTCGTGGTATAGATAGACATGAAAAATCGCAGGAACATATTACATCGAGTATTAAGTTCAAATTAACCGGTAAACAGAATATTGTTAAAGGAGGAAAACATATAATTTGGTAGACAAGAAACTACATTATAAACAACTTTTTTTATGAAATTTTAAATACTATTAAAGGTCAAATTGAGATTCGATTTTCCGATTTACATGAATTGAAGTTTTTCGACTTGACGAATAGAAGATTTTTCGAATCTTTTTCAAAAGAGTTTCCCAATACACTTTTAGATAACTTAGTTCTAAAATATAATTTTTTTGATAAAATAGCACTGCACAATGAATTATGGGTTATATACCTACTCGGATGAAGATATTTTAGGCCAGTACGACATTCACGCCGATATGATAAAATATATGATAGACAATGATTTGCGACAAGTTTTACCTCAGTTTTATAAACTACTTTGTTTGACAGTCACCATTCCTGTCACGTCGGCATCGGTGGAGAGATCATTTTCTACTCTCAAACGAATTAAAACTCACATGCGAAATACAATGGGCCAAAATCGTTTATACAATGTTAGTTTGATATCTATTGAAAAAGATTCAGTAAAACACTTAAAACAAAATGATACATTTTATGATAATATTATTGACCATTTTTCGCAAACTAAAGACCGTAGAATTCCGTTAATATATAAAAAAAGTTAATAAAAATAATAAAAAAAACAAAATATGGAAAATTAAAAAAAAAAAGAAAAAATATCAAAAATCCAAAGAAAAAAAAGCGAAAAAAAAAATTTTTTGCCAAGAGAAACTCTACACCTCCACGTTGGTTCTTGATTGGCAACAATTAATTTTGTTACTGAAGTAGCTGGTACGGTCGCTGTGCAAAGGTTAAATTTATTGGCTGAATAGAGTATATTTTTACAAAAACGTTTTATGTCCAGCCTCCTCTCTTAAAAAGTTCACGAGCCGTCACTGGTGTAATCCTATCGTGGATGGTCATTGTATTGGAGAAGATTCCGTCGACCACCACATCGAACGATCTTTCTGAGGGGAAACTCGATATTGAACGATGAATTAGAGGAGAAATTCAATTATACAGTAAGAGAGGATGATTCCGAAAAACCTGCAATGAGAGCACGGTATCTTCTGGAATAACAACTTGTCTGATGCATCTTCCATTCGCATATTTCGGAATCACTTTATCTATAAGAACACCATCCGGCAGAAGAAAAAAATACTACCTACATATGTTAATGATCAGAACAGAAACTCCTTTTTGAACGTCATTGATCCGTGAATCAAACATTTAGCTTCTTCCACGTAAACTAGAAATGCCAGGAAAAGCACCAACTTTCGAGAATGAGAAAACCTCGATGAAAGCACTATTGAGTGCATGAATGGAAACATTTTGCAGTTCTCCTTCAATAAAAACGAGACTGGTTGTTTCGTTAACTTTGTTTGCCTTGCCTTCATAGTAGAATTCATGTCTACTCTCCTTATAATTCAGAATTTGGCATGTAGTTTGGAATGAACGAAACAAAGGGCCAGAGCTTCATACTTTGTGGATAATTCAATTATGTGAGCCAACATTACGGATTCATTGATGAATTGTACTAAAATACAATGGTGGAAGCCATTAGTTTGTGATGATTTATCATATTGATATGATAAAATAAAACACTCTCACTTTGTTTTCTATCACTTATATTATAGAAACAAATCGTGACTATAGTTTCGACACTAGCGTGCCATCTTCAAACGATACTAATGTGTTACATTAGTAGGTGTCGCATAACCCGATATCTCGTATCTGGAGTACCGACTTCTGGACCAGCAAGAAAGTATGCTTAGTTAAGGTAATCAGTGGAATCTTTCCCTGAGTCAGGGGAAAACCACATGGAGTTGAGAAGAACCTTCACGGGCCGTTATTGCGCCTCGTCTTATAGTCCAGGCAACGAACCGAAAAATAAAAAATAAATATATAGTAAGCTGGAATTACGAATTTTTTTTTTGCATTTTGATCCTAATTTCCCATAGATCATTCGTAACTATCAAGACCGTGGGGGTAGAAAGGTCGACCCCCACGGTCTTGATAGTTATGAATGATCTATGGGAAATATATTGTTTTCTGTTATGACCTTTTTCCCGGCCTTTTGCCTGGACTATTATTTCTATAGGTCGCTCTAATAACGTATGGTGAGGTCTGTCTCCGATGTTCTGAATTGAAAATATTTTCTTAGCTTTGCGCGTGGGGTTGCCGCCGCTTCAATGATTTCATGAAGTAATTACCTTCACAAGGAGGAGCGTATTTCACCTCCTACTGGTTGGATAAGCTAATCTTCTTGTCCAGTCTGTTTTCACTCCCTGAGAAATGATCCATTATTATTGTATTAATTCAAGTCATATATATTTCACCCAGATCTATTTCTTGTCGTTGCTGAGATAATTGCTCTATAAGATCATGAGTAATTTTCTAGTCGTGGCAAGAATAATTTCAATCCAGTTTAATCTTCGTTCTTGAGATTATATTTTTTCGGAATCGATTAATATTATGTGTTTTATATTGTATCAGATTCAATTCAAGTAAAGTAAAGTGAGATTGACTTTAAATTAAGTTAACAAGTTCTGTCTATCTAATTTGTGTTCATATTTATCCTTTGAATTCAATTGACTCCAGAAGAACGCGAACTACGTTAAATTTTGCTTGTAGTATTGTAAAATAGGAGAAACCTGGAGCTGTAGTCAGTTTGCGTAGGATAAGTTTGTATTGGCTCATAGAAAGAATCCAGTTGTGAAACAATATTGAAAGTAGTACTTATGCGATAGGAGATATTTGTTCGTAGGGGTAAAACAGCGATGGGCTAGTGTGTGTCTTACGCGCACAGTTAGATAAGACCCATAATTCAATCCGACGTAGAACTCGAGTGTGTGAATTCTCTGTCCCTTACTTCTTCTACAAGGGATTCGAGAGGAAATTGTGATATTAGACGAATAGGGTAAAAGTGCATTTTGGTTGCCACAGAACAAGTGGTAGAGAGAGAGAGAGAGAAAGAGAGAGAGAGAGAGAGAGAGAGAGAAGAGAGAAGATGTAAAGATATAGAGATACAGAGATATAGAGAGATGGAGGGAGAGGGAGAGAGGGAGAAATCCTTCTATCATTCTGAATATTATTCATCAATCATCGGAGTGGTGAAGCGCAAAATCAATCAGTGTTCGGAGTTTGTGCTCTCACTGATTACAACTCTCTTAAGAAAACTTACGCAGGTACTCGCTCGCTGGAGACAGATGTAGAACTAGCGACATTGGGAATTTCCTACTTAGTGTGAATCTGAATTGTACCAGTCTTAAAATTCATATCTCATAACCAGATTTTGGGACTCACCACATAATCGTGTTGTTGTGTTGTTAAATACAAAATTTTGTTGACTTTTATACAATGTATATTCATCATTTAACATGATTAACGAATCTAACCGGTAATTCATAATCATCTGTCAGGGAACGCATCCTCCAGAAGGAACTTCAGGATGAACGGTTGAGTAGATATAGATATATAATTATAAATTATCCGAGACGATCCCTGGGAAGGGAGAAAGGCAACGTAGTTATGAAAATTTCCTACGGGGGCTGAATTATACACCTAGTGGTGGCAGCTTAAGAGAACCTTAAGGGTATACAGAAACAGATCAACTGAGATCCTTGATACACGAGCAGGTTCCAACAAGAACTTCAATATAACACGTTGGTGAGGTGTCATCGTTACTTGAAATAACAAATACCAAGCAGACTGTTGCACTAATGAATCGAAAACAGATTCAATATTTTCGAATGTTTTGGTCTTGTACGATTTCTCTTCCTGCCATTAGTAGTGTTTGTTATTAGAATTTAGTTTCGGACCATCTCCGAAAGAGGTGGAATATTCAAGTTCAAATTTATAATGAACTTGATGTTTCGAATTGAAACAGCTTCAAAATGAGATTTGAATTTTAGAGCTACAAGATAAATTTCTTTGTGTCAATTTCATGAACGCGATGATTGCAATTAATACTCCATTGTTTCAAATGAGAGTTTCATAGTTATCAACAACATTCGGATGATTCTGAGTGAAATAGCAACACAATTATCAATTGTTCACATTGAATTCGGAATCTGTAAACTATGAATCTCATCAGCTATTATTAATGCAATTGAACAATACGTTTAATCTCTAGGGGCATAATTACATCATAATAGAGGTTAAAAATGAAATTATCATGATGCGATAGTAGATAATTCATTACATTTCATTCAGTATTCATTAATCAATAGATTGATCTACACTATGCATATTCGATTATACACATCAACACGAATTGAGGAAAATATGGCCATATGAATAATGTATTTGATGGAATTTATCGGACGGGAATGTAGGATGGATGTGTTGTAGCGGAAACGGAACATTTGTTATTATGGGAATTTGTTGAACTATGATCGAAAATATCAACCATAAGCTTGTTTGTCAGTATATTTATTGGAATAAACATGGTCTGGAGATTGCCACTTGAGTTTCCAAATATTCTGAAACTATATACTTCATTTCAAGTTTATTTTGTAGGTGGTTCAATTGCACAAACTATGAGCCTTATATTGGAAAATACTGATTGGAGTTCATTCTCCATATTGACACACTATATAATAATGTACGAGGGCAAGGTGAAAGGTCCCTGAAAAATTCATTTGGTCAAAACTTATTCTATTGCTCAACATAATATTCCTGTAGCCCGATACAATTCATCCAGCGTTTTTCTAATTTTTCGCTCCCTTCAAATAATACGGTTTCGGCAATCCTTTGAAATAGGCTTCTGTTTCATCAATGACCTCATCGTTGAATCTAAATCTCTTTCCGCTCAGCCATCCTTCAAGTTTGGAGATGAATAAAAAACGCAGAGGGCCAAATCTGGGGAATACGGTGGATGACAAGCTGATTCATAGCGCAATTCATGCAATATTGCCATCGCAAGTACGGCCCTATGCGCCGGTGCGATGTCCTGGTGAAATAGCACGTTTTCCTTCACCAAATGCTGTCGCTTTCGCTGTCAATCGGCGTCGAATCGATCCAACAGCTCTGCATTCCAAAAAACTGTCGCCATGACTTTGTTGGCCGATAAATCTACTTTGGCCTTTTTCGGCTTCGATAAGCCAGGACAAGTACACTGTTTCGATTGTTTTTTGGTCTTTGGTATGCTGTGATGAATCCATGTTCCGTCCACGGTTAGGACACAGCAGAAAGTCCTTCTTGTCGCGCTTGAACATCGTCAAATACTCCTCTGGAGTCGTCACACGGTCGCGCTTGTTATCAACAGAAAGCAAAGGCGGCACCCATCTAGCAGATAGCTTTCTTATACTAAAAATGTACGCTAAATGTTCCGTACCCGTTCGGTTGAGATGTCTATAGCCTCAGCAATCTCGTACACTTTAACTCGTCAATCGTCCAATATCATACCATAGAATCAGTAGACCACTTGTGAATCGTTTCAATCGATGAGAGGAGTTCCCATAATGCTCAACAAGAGATGCGTTGGCTTGTGTAATGTTTTTTGTACCCAAGAAATCATGTTAAATCAGTCTGAGAATTCCAATGTGTTCTAGTTGAAGATGGCACATCACAAATATCACATGATATTTTCGTTTGTGGCGTCATCTGTTTCATTTTCTGGAACTCTTCACCTTTCCCTCGTATATTTTCAATATTTTCCTTTCCATTGGAACGCAGTAGGCGAAGCGGTTTGCCATTCTTTCCAACTGATCAATACATCCTGTTCTTCTCGGCGGTCTTTTGAACTAATCAACTATTTCTTTCATAATTTTTGAAATAAAATTTTCTGATTTGCTTACATTTTTTAGGTCACTTCTTCCTTCAACAAAGGTAGCCAGTATGCTACTATCCAGGTTGTATAATTAAACCTGGTTAGGTTGATCTAACGCTGACAGCCGCTTTTTAATCAACTACCACTTTGGTTCTGAGACGCAGCACCTATGGCGACGGAAGTTAAATCTTACGGAAATTTAACTACCGAGTCTTCTCTATATAAGGTGGCTCAAATTGCTCTCAAGAAGACCATGTAACTACTGGGCTCTAGTTCATATTAGGATATGATATCAATACACCGATCTCTTGATCTCAACCTGTACATCATGTAGAGTAATGTTCTAAATGTTTTTCCTCCTTTTCCTCTGTTATCTGGTTAATTAGGTTGAATTAAGTGCATTCTTCATCAATCCAACCTTTCAAGAATTTACTTCGTAACCATTTTTATGAAAAGATAACTCAATACTTTCACTCATTAATTAAGAACTGAGTTCACTCGAGTACAGATGAAGGTACAGTTATAGGTAACACCAACTCATTTGATTCAGACACTGTCACGTTTCTACAACACAAGGAAGTCGGTATAAGACCGATATGTTACGATAATCAAATAATACTCATCCATAACAATATAATAAATATTTAATAAAATGGGAATGAAAGATAACAATCATAATGAGGAGGAAGACTAATTATTTGAATGTAATAAAAAGATTTAATACCAATTAACATTTTTCAACCAATATTTACTGAACTCTACTTCAATTTTCCACTTGAATTGACTGAATGAAAGAGTGAATAAACTTTATGAGCTCCAACTTAGGATGCACCGGAATTGAACTTGAAAACTAATATAAAAATGAATTAACCAAAGGAATTCCAATTGCAAGTATTTATGCTGATTTTGAGCGAAGTTAACCTGAATTGGAACCACCAGATAATAATAGAAAACTTACATAGTTTTACTAACAAATATTGAATGATTTTTTCAAAGTGAGGAACAATTAAAGATTCAGAATATTACTGAACCATTACTGTTTCGGCTTTGGGTTTCATCATACTGACTTGATATCCCTCTTAACCAGTAAACTTTAGGGGATGAATCCAACTCATCAAAGAGATACGCTTGTGTAAGACGGTCAAAAGAACCTTATCTGTCTGGTGAAAATGAATTAATTTTTCGTTATAATCAGAATTGCTCGTCAATCTAGTAATAATTGGATAAATGGGATAACTGTACTGACTACAAATTGAATGAAGCACTTTCATTGGTAGTCAGTATATGAAATCAGGAAAATCTTTGTTTTAGGCTCAGATCAAGTGCCCATAACTTGCTAGGTCATAC
Source organism: Endomychus coccineus (assembly GCA_958510875.1). Taxonomy (NCBI): domain Eukaryota; kingdom Metazoa; phylum Arthropoda; class Insecta; order Coleoptera; family Endomychidae; genus Endomychus; species Endomychus coccineus. The sequence continues at coordinate 36,590,796 of OY294068.1, forward strand.
AATGGTCATGATGAACAACGCTTGTGCATTAAATATCTTGACACTCATTCGCTTCCTTCAATCTTCCTGGTCTTTAATAATTGATAGATTTAGATTCATAACTTCCTATCAGGGTAGTAAAAACGAAACCCGTATTTTGTCAATAATCTGGATTGACTTGAAAATAACATTACTAGTACATTTAATCATAGAGAAAAATTGTACGAAAGAAATGTAAACGAACAAAATGAACAGCATACCGTCTTTGGCACGGAAACCCATGTCTGGGGATCAGAACACAATATGTTGAAGTCAGAAATATGTGCAATGAAACAATAAACGTTTCAAAATAGGTATATAGTGACTTTCGCCGAAGCAATTGGTAGGAATTTCACTCCCAGTGTATTCCTTCTCCTAACCAGAGATGATGACACACTGGCCACTACACAACAAGAAGAAGCCAAGCATTTTGCTGGAATGTTTGCAGCAAATTCAACTCTGGATTCACAAGGGGAGGAGCCTCTCAATATTGCTGCCATCGATAACCATATACCTGAAATTTCGTCAGCGCACAATTAGACTCATTCTGCTTAACCAACATTGTATGAGGCCAGAGGGAATTCCCACTGTTGTTCTCAATGAATGTGCTCCTGGGTTAACACCAGTTTTCTGTAGGTTGTAACCCTTCCATACAAACTTGGTGTGTCTCCTCCCAGCTGGAAGATAGCTACAGTGGAATCAATTCCAAGACAAGGTAAAAGGGCCCTTCCTAATAATAATAGACCCATTGCACTATTATCTGTGATCTTTTGAATGATATCAACTTCGAGCTCATCGAATACTGAGAGAGCTACAAAATTCTGAATGACCGGCAATATGGTCGTCAGCAGAGATCAACAGGAAACCTGTTTGTCTACGTAATATATGTAAGGCAGTAATCCATTGAAAGGCATGAGGAATTTCTAGCTGTATCATTGGATATCTCCAAGGCACTTGAACGAGTCTGGTACCAAAGCCTTCTTGAGAAACTTCCGTCATACGGTTTGCCGCGTCAACTTTGCGCTTACTCTCGAGTTTCCTCTGAGTTTGATCACTACATGTGGTGATTGTGGTTTCCCACAGGAATCTGTCATGGCACCAACTTCGTCTCTGCTCCATATGAACGATATGCTGAAAGTGACCACCTGACCCATCCACAGCTTTGCAGAGGATGGTACACCCCATACCGGTTTCTCATCTAGATGTTCTATACCATCCATTGAAGCTAGGGGAGCGATACAGGGACAGGTTGATGCAGATAATGGAGATCTGGCAAAGATTCTGAAATGGGGATCTGATAATATAGTAGAGCTTATTGCAATCAAAACACAAGCTTGCGTTTCCTCCAGGAAAAGGAATCCCACAATCCTTGATATTATGATGTCAGGTACAACTATTCCTATGAAGTCTTCCATAACAATGCTTGGGATCATCACCAACAGCATCCTCTCATAGGACGATCATGTGTGGTTCATTGCGAAAACAGTTTCACAGAACTTGGTTCTCTTTTCCGTGCAAGGGGCTACTTTACATCCCAGCAGCTTTCCATAATCTATAAAGCACTAATTTGACCTGTCCTGGAGTTCTATTCACTGTTTGGTGTTTTGTTCCCAAACATACTCTGAAGCACTTGGATTCTATCCAGAAGAGAGCTATTCATTTTACTGCTGATGTCATACTTACGAGTTCATTGACCTCTATAGATTAACGTAGACAGGTCGGAGATCTCTCCCTTGTCTAAAGATATACTCATGGTCAGTAATCATCAGACAATTCGTCTGTTGTTTCCCCCCGAGAGATTCCAGGTAGGTGAACTCGACGAGCTCAAACTAGTCACCACTTCACTGTCAAACTCGAAACCTGCCAAACTTCTTCCTACCAGACTTAAATTTCCTATCAAACAACGAAGTTGTGGAACTCTGTACCTAGTGAGGTCTTTCCCTATTACTATAACCTCCAAACCTTTGAGAAAATACGAATACTTATCTCTGCTCCCTACATTCCACTGCTGGCTCACACGATGTTCGTCGAACATTATAGGTTTCCCTCTCGTGTAGTCAAAATAATAAAAAAATTGTTATGTGACTTCTAACATTTTACTAAATCTTCTAAAATTAAATCTATTCAATCACTAATGAATCATCTTGTCAAAGTAGGCTAAGTGAATTCAATAAGATTACAAGAATTCAAAAAAGGCTGCATGTACAGTTCATTACTTTTAATGGTTCAATGAATTATCCACCATCAAAAATAATCCATCAATAAAGATATGTCTATTCAATATATTTACCTGCTGTAGCATTGAGGACGTGGACGTTAATGGATGCTGGAACGGCGTTGGAGGGGCTGCACGTATAGTTACCATTGTGACTTTTATCGGCTTCTTGTAACAACAACACACTAGATGAGCGACCCTCTTTAACCGACACTCCCGGGTCGTAGTTAATCATTCTCTGCTCGTGGTACCAGAAAAAGTAGGCGGGTGGCTCGGTAGACTGCTTCAAGGTACAAACTAAGCGCAGCAGGGACCCCGCTCGCAGATGTAAGTCGGGAGCTCCTTGTATTTCCGCCGAGGCCTCTACAACAATAATATTCACTTACATTTCATACTAAACTTGCGTTTCTATTGTATTTCTTTACAGACGCATCTCACAAAGGCTCTTACCAAGTATAAAAGTTCTAAATCGGTAAACTTTTGTTTACGAGAACTTGTTTATGACAAAAACGACCAATTAAAACATGGGATATAATAACATTAGCATAAAAGCGATGTGCACTCATTTATATCGTTTCCTTAAGTTTAATTTTCCTATTCTTACTAAAACTTTGAATCAAGTATTTACATTCTAAGTCAGATTGTATAAATAATGAAGTCGAAATGTTTGTGAAGCTACACAGAAAAAAACTCACTACTAGAGGAAATGAATGCATAAAATGACCCAAACCTCTTGATTTTTATTATATTGATGGATTTAAAAAATCTTTTGCATTCGCTCCATAATTTGAATAATAAGGAATGTCCATCGCTTAGATTGTGTTGGTCGCACCCCTGTTATTGCCATAGAGGTTGATAACACCCCTATTTTTTATCTCGCTGAGTTATCAATCCAATGGCTCAAAATTTATGTAAAAGGGGTTTTAGGGATCGCTGATTACTAATTCGTCGAAAAATTTCCAAAATTCCAAATGGCGGCACAAAATGGCGGTCTCAAATATAAAATTACGTTTTCTAGCCTTAGAGTTGATTTTGGAGTAAAATATGAAGAGTCAAAAAGTGTTCAGAATTCCTTTTTGTATGAGGATATTCTATTTTTGATATGATTCAACGACCACCCCTTATCCGACTCGTTAATCACCGCCACCCGGCTTATCGGAAATCATAATTGAAATGGAAAATGCAGTCAGGACTTAGATTTTAGAAAAAAATTTCAAGAGACAAAAAATGTTCCAAATTCAGGTTTTTGTAGGAATTGACCATTTTCAATGTCATTTACTAACCCTCTCCACTTTCCCCCTCCTATAAAATTTTAAATGCATTTTCTGGCAATAATATTGGTTTTAGGCAAAATTGACAAAACGCAAAAGTGTTCAGAATTCCATTTGATATAATAAAGGTATATTTAAAAGGTCACTTGCAACCCCTTTTTACCCTGAGAGAGTGAACGTCCCTACTGATTTTGCAAGAAAGCCGGATTTTTCCATGGAAATAGGGAAATAGTATATAAAAAAACGTGGAAATTATATTTGAAGTATATCCCTTATTCATTCTGCACCCTATCAGATAGACCTCCAAGGGAGGGGGGCTTAGTCACATGCTACATCGCTATGTTCAAGACGAAATATAATACCTATTTTTTTCATATTCAACCCACTTAGTGTGTTAAGGGGTATGTAAGTGACCATACAAACTTATTTATATTATACAAATAACTCAATACACAATAATTTGTATTATATATGAACGTTATAATTTAAGAAGAATTTTTCGTGATAAAATATGAAAAAAATAGGCATTTTATTTCGTCTTGAACAAAGCGATGTAGAATGTGACTAAGTCCTCACTCCTTGGAGGTCTATCTGCTAGGGTGCAGAATGAAGGGAAATGCTTGAAATATGATTTTCACGTGTTTTTATATAATATTCCTATTCTTTCTATCTATTTTCATGAAAAAATCTGGCTTTCTTACAAAACCAGTAGGGATGATCACCCTTTCAGGGTAAAAAGGGGTTGGAAGTGACCATATAAATATACTTGTGTCTTGACAATTTTGTCTAAAACCAATAGAATTTTCAGAAGATGCATTTAATATTTTATGGGTGGAGGAAAGTGAATGGGGGTAGGAAATGACATTGAAAAGAGCCAATTCCTACAAAAACCTGAATTTGAAACATTTTTGTATCTTGAAATTTTTCTCTAAGGTCAAAGGCCTGACTGTTGAAATTTTTCTATAAAATCAAAGGCCTGACTGCATTTTCCATTTCTATTATGATTTTCGATATACGGGGTGGCGAGTAAGGGCTGGTTTGTTGAATTATTTCAAAAATAAGGCATCCTTATACGAAATGGAATTCTAAACACTTTTTGACTCCTCATATTTTTCTGTAAACTCAACTGTAAGGCTAGAAAATGTAATTCTATTTTTGAAACCGCCATTTTGTAGCCGCCATTCTGAATTTTGAAATTTTTTCAACGGATTCGTATTCAGTGACCCCAAAACCTCTTTGACATAAGTTTGCCATTTCGTTGAAAATTCAGCGAGATATACAAAGTAGGGGTGTAGCAATCACAGGGGGTGCGACCGCCACAATCCAAATGATGACATTTTTTACTTATTCAGAACTGGAACGAATGCGAAAAGTTCCATTAAAATCCATCAATATAATAAAAATCAAGATGTTGATGCATTCATTTCTTCTACTACACTCGTAGCATCCCATTTCAGTAAACCCAAGATAATCTAAACAACTTGACCTTTGAGAAATGAACAACTGATCACCACAAAATGAGGGAAATTTCCATATTTTCTTAGTTGCGTACTAATAAAATGCACCATCCCAAGATGCATACATACAATAGAGAAAAATCTACTCACGTTGTTTCGGCCTGTGTACAATTGTACAGTGTGAGATAATTTCAATGTTTGTATAGGGTAAATACAGGAGATATAAAATAATAGAGTTATGTTCTATCTCTTTTTTGATACAAATTCACTGACGACAACAAAAATTTGCTATCCCCTTTTGTTTACGAATTGTAAACAAATGTCAATTCTTACACTTTAAGATACAATTTAATATTGTGGTTGCTTGTAAAGTTAGGCGAAAATAAATTTTTCACATTCTGAGGGCACTTTTTCTATATGACCTAAGTGTTTTTTCAAATGTGAATCATAGTTGACTATGATTTAGTTGAAATCGCTCATAAAATAATAATAAATAATAATAAAAATAGCTAATGTATTATAAAATTAGGTATGAATTTCCTTCTAACCTCTTGAAATTAGCTTTCTCAGGTTGTCTTCTATCTGTATAGCAATCGAAATATATTTGAGATGCAATATCACAATTGTACTTATTTTGAATGAAGCTTCCTATCATATCATCTCTCCCGTAATTTTTATAAGACATCTTCACATTTTTGATTAAATGAGTTAATTGCTATTATGATGGAAACAAAATCATTAATATGCACTACATTGACAAATGGATAAACACTGTCATAGATGACACCCACCTACTTGGAATAAATATAAAAAACGCAATTGTTATATTGTGAACTATTATTTTTTGAATAGTAGACTTCCGCGGATAGCTAATGCTGAACATTCTTTGCTTCCGGATGTATTCCACGTCACAATAGCACGAATTGATGCCGATGTTCCGCTAACTATTACAGGTAGCATCTTCAAGGCAGGGTGAAGGCTTGAACTAAAACGGTATTCATTGTAGGAAAAAATCCTTCACGCTACACAGTTCACTGTCTTTATTCCGTTGTCAGCTCCGTTCTGACACCGAACTCTGCCGTTGTTTGATCATGTGCGAAGTGGAATTTTCAAAGACGGGTTTCCAAATGTTGAAAAGGTAATATCCTGAGTCACGGTTTAGATTATTTGGACGTTCTAGGATTTCGATCGCTTCAAGGATTTTTCGCTGATAGAAGTTCGGGGCTCGGGCTGATTTTATTATTTTTCGAAAGGATTTGATGATTTATGTAGAAATTGTGTTACGCTAGTGCAGATCTACTGGTGTCACGAAGCCTTGTACAGCGCCCATGTTCTTTCACACGAGTAGCTACTGTACGACCTATTTCACCAATGTAGACTCCACCGAAAGAACAGGTAATTCTGTGAACACCTTCGGAGTGAAAAGCAGGAAGGGGATCTTTGATAGATTTGTAAAAGTGGGATAGTTTTGGGAGTGTGGAAAACCGAGTAAGAATTTTGGAAAATTGATCTGCTATGCTTCCAATATATGGAAGATAGACAGTGGATGAAGTAGGTGGGGGGGGGGAGTTTTGTCATGGGTTGATTTGAAATTTCAAGCGAAGCGTATTTCTTTATGGCTTTTTGAATGTAATAATGGGAGAAGTAATTTGATAATAAGACAGGTGAAAGATGTTTTAATTCTGATTTTAAGGATTGGGGTTGATATATGTTGACAGATCTGTGAACCAAGAAGTTTATGACAGATTGTTTCTGGGCAGGATGGTGATGGGAAGGCCCATTGAGGAATCTATCGGTGTGAGTGGGTTTTCGATCCTTTCCATTCAACTTCCACGATGAAGGATATTGTGATGTGATGAATTGATATGATTGAGGAAGGGAACCACGTTTCAGCTATGTCATAATTGATATCCAACATTGTCATATCGTTATTACAACAAACAAAAATGGTCTGGGCTCATCCGAAATCTTGTCTATTATTACACCAACGATCGACACCAGGTCGATTATAATGGAAAATTATGATGACTTTTTTGTTCGACAACCTTCCATTGCTGCCTAACACGATGATCTATGAACATCATGAGCTCCCCTTTCATGAAAGAGAATACAGGAGCCGGAGATGTTTCAGCATCATTTAGTCGATGCTTAAGTAAAGTATACTTTTGAGGATCTCAATATTAAAGATGTCTTAGAGAATACTAATCTGCTTCAACATACTCTGAGAATTTTTACAAAAAATTAAATCGGCAATATTGTAGAGAATTCAAGAGCATTGCAGATATCAACCAGACTTTTATATTTTATAAGATAGAGAAACAGATGAAATGTTTTGCTTTCACCTTCATAGTCGCTTCCTTATCTGGAACTATTACATGATACTCTATTAATTGGAATTGTCAACTTGTCTCACGATATCCATCAGTTCTGAAGAGGGTGTTCATAGGGTCTCATTATGTCTAGGAGCAAGCAACAAGGGTATTGTGGGGCCGCTATTCTTACAACTGAACTGTCAGAAATTAAATTACTCATCTCATATTCTACTATAATTATGTCATTTTCGCAGTAAACATATTAACTTGAGATAAACGTTAGGATACCAATACATACAACGTTATTTGTCTGAAAGACTGAAAACCCATGTCATATTGAATAAATTCATCATCCACCAACATCATGCTGGAAATATAATTGTATCAGAAATCTATATTCCAAATCTGGAGGACGGAGATTTTAACTGAATGGAGGAAACTAATCTACATTATCTAGATTCAATCACGAACGTCAACGCATGAGAAACGGAATATTTCGGAACGAACCTGATAAGCGGGCCTGTTCAAATTGTATACCCAAATTTTTAAATCACAGAGTATTTCCGATTTTGAAATCATCATTCTTATTCAGAATGGAAATTCGGCCTTCATATGTTTCATCGTATGACAATCTGTATAATAATAGTGTACGGTAGAGGTGTATCTAGAGTTCGATGAAGAAAAGTACAGAGGGTAGGGTGGTTGCTGAAGTATCGTTCGGAAGGGCCTAGACTCTATGTCGCACTGGGGGCACTAAAGTTCGAGGTTGCGAACTGAGGCAAAACACTTTATAGTCCAGGCAATAAGCCGGGAAAAAGGCCATAATAAAAAAAAAAAAATAAATAGTAAGCTAGAATTTCAATATTTTCTTCGCATTTTGTTCTTAATACCCCATAGATCATTCATGACTATCCAGACCGCGGGGGTCGACCTTTCTACCACCCCAAAACGGGGTTTCATCCCCTCAGAGAAGCATCCTTATAAAAACAATCCAAAAGTTTAGAAAATTAATGAGTTAAGAGCCGAAAATGACCCCCAGTATGTTTTTTGGGTCGCTAATCACGATTCCGTAGTTAGTTTTCTCGGAAAACTCCCTCCAGATGGGAAATTTGGGAAATTTATATATAATGCATAATTTATAATTTTGCTGCATAAATGACCCTAATAAGTTTTTTGGGTCGCTGATCACGATTCCGTGGTTATTTTCCCCAAAAAACTGTCTCCAGATGGAAAATTCGGGAAATTTGAGATTTTCCTGAGACAGCTATGAATAATAAAGTACTTATAATTTTGTTACAAAAATGATCCCCAGTATGTTTTTGGGTCCCTGATCACGATTCCGCTGTTAGTTTTCTCGGAAAACCTTCTCCAGAGTGAAAAATCCTGAAAATTGTAATTTTCTTTATAATTTCGGGGGATGAAATGAAAAACATTTTCAGGTATGTATTATTATTATTTCTATTTTGTAATAAAGATCTACTTTTCTAAACTTCATTATTCTACATATTTGTTTGCATCATTACATATATATTATCATTATTATTATTATTATTATTATTATTATTGTTATTATTATCATCATCACTAGAGGCCATTTTTGCAACAAAATTATACTTCATTATTCATAACCGTCTCAGGAAAATCTCAAATTTCCCGAATTCTCCCTCTGGAGAGTTTTTTGGGAAAAATAACAGCGGAATCGTGATCAGCGACCCAAAAACCTACCAGAGGTCATTTTTGCAACCAAATTATACCTCATTATTCATAACCGTCTCAGGAAAATCTCAAATTTCCCGAATTTTCCATCGGGAGAGAGTTTTTTGGGGGAAAAATAACAGTGGAATCGTGATCAGCGACCCAAAAAACCGACCAGAGGTCATTTATGCAACAAAATTATAAATTATATATTATATATCAATTTTCCAAATTTCTCATCTGGAGGGAGTTTTCCGAGAAAACTAGCTGCGGAATCGTGATCAGCGACTAGGGGTCATTTTCGGCTCTTAATTTATTAATTTTAATTTTATGGATTGTTTTTATAAGAATGCTCCTCTGAGGGGTTGAAACCCCGTTTTGGGGGAATAGAAAGGTCGACCCCCGCGGTCTTGATAGTCATCAATGATCTATGGGGTATTAGGAATAAAATGCGAAAAAAAAATTTGGAATTCTAGCTTACTATATATATTTTTTTCATTTTCTGGTTCGTTGCCTGGACTATTAATGTATACCTGGTGATAGGCCGTCCGAACGCCGAAGTCAACTGTCAACTGTCGAAGAGAAAGGAAGGTTAGTAGTGAATATTCGGAAGGGGATATACGGTAAATTAGCCTAACAATTGGATAAAGTTATGTTATCTGGTGTTTCTCGGAATGGGCACTTCAATGTATGGCGGGTGGTGAACCGCCTGGTCGCCAAAAGTCAACTGTCACTGGGCCAAGACGAAGGACATTTAGCTCTGAATATAATTGCGTAGTGTGAAGGGGTATCAGAGACAATAGTACTGAGGGTAGGATGATGGTTCAGGATTAGTTTGGTTGAGGAAGGCCACTGAAAACTAGGTAAAAATCGAATATGAAGCTTACTGTTCTTAAGATTCCTATTGCCGGGTACAATAATATATATACTCCGATGAAATAATCAATAAAGGAACGAGGGAGTCACATGGTAAATCTATGCATGATTCAACTGAAACATCATTGTGTTCATGCGATATTAATAATGTCATTCTATAGTATCATAATAGGGTAATCTTTATGAGGCAACGCAATCTCGTGAGATGAAAGGGAAGTAAAGTAATGGAAAGTAATTTATTGAGCTTCAGTAAACAATTTTAATGAAACAGTGAGAAGCAAGTCAGGTACAATGAGAATAAAACAATCATATCAGTATTTGAAAAGTTATCCATTAAAATTAAAACTATATCTAACAATGGCAAGAAACAACCAGTTATTGTAGAATCGAGTTTATTTACATTTACTAATTTAAGGGTGACTTATTTTCTATTTAAAATTCTCCAACGGAGACGGGTTCTGAAATACATATATAGTTATACACTTCACTCTTGAATCGTTTCTTACAATTAATTAATCAATCCATATAGACCCTTGTGTAGACATTTAAAAAATGAATGCATACATAATAAGGACTTGTTTTCGTAAGAATTAATCTACGATAAGGATAATTATAGCTATTTTTATTTCTCGAATTCTTGATCTTTTAGTTCCTGTGAATATATGAGCTGATATTTTTGCAAAAAAGTAGGCATACAAAAATATACAGGCCTGGTGTTGTTGAAAACTGGTTACTAGCAAATTTACCTTCACATGACTGATTGAATTTAATTTTTAGAACTATCCTTAGAGCTCGTTTTTGCAGCTTCAGGATATCTATTAGTCTTGGAGAGCCTCCCCAGATCATAATAGCTTATTTAAGGCTGGAATGAAAATTGGCAAAATAAACACTCCTCAACAAACTAAGACTCACCGTTCTGGATGAAACCCTCAATGCAAAGCATACTTTAGTCAGTTTTTTCGAGAGTGCGTTGAAATGTTCTTACCATTTTAGATGTTCGTTAATTGGGACGCCTAGGAATTTTGCACTTTCGGAAATAGAAAGGCATATTTATCGATAATCGGAAAACTGTGGAGCCTGATACTTGAATCTGTCTGTTCTAAACCATAAGCAATTTGTTTTCGCCTCATTGAGAAAATTTGATTTATATAGAACCAGTCCTTGAGCTACTCTCATGAGGGCGTACATGTATGTTTGATATCATCTAAGGATGAACCTTTTACAAGTATATTTGTGTCGTCTGCATAATTTCCTAACTCAGTATTTGAGCCAAGTGACACATTATAAATGTCATTGATGAATATTATGAATAGAAGGGGCCTAAGGACGCTACCTTGTGGAACTTCAACGTTTGTTGCAGGCACTCTAGTCTCAAATGTTTCAGCCTTGTCTTTCATTACTACTTTTTGTTTTCTGTTTGATAGGTAGGTCTTAAACCATTTCAGAGTATTACCCCCAATCTCAATTTTTGATGACTTAACGATCAGAGAAACAATATCAAGTCAAGGAAACCACCACAACATAAATTTCTAGGGCAGATGCTATCAAAAATTTACTGATATTCTGATATTTGCCTGAGTTAATGCCCCGAAAATTTGTAGCGGCGGTGAAAGAAAAATTGAGAATCTAATCAAAACATTTTCGTTATTTGTTCCTCTGTGAGTGACGTCACCCTTGTTATTTTTAATGGGCATCCTGTATTTCACATGATTTTCGAGTTTCAAATTAATGTATAATACCCTATACCCAGTTTAACTTTTTTGATTCATTCGATTTTTTCTGGAAAAAATCAAATGCAGCCTATTGAACATAGTCCACTTCCAATGGTAATTAAACCATTTTTAGTGATACCTAAGCAGTGGTTGGATCATGAATATTGAGAGTGGAATGAATCACTCACCATTATTACATCCACATATTTCAGATGCTTCGCAAAAATGGGGGTCCAGAAAGTGAATAAGAAATATGGAAGACGTCCAATTTTAAATGGAGGACCTATTTTTATTTTCATGATTCAATTCTATTATGTGAATGAGCCCTAGTTCTAATTCACCTCCCTATACTCAAAAATCATAATTCTGGAGATATTCCATAATGTTACTTAATTTTGCAAATTAATAACAGCCTGAAATTTTGATTTTTCTAGTATGCTGTGCATATCCACCGACAAACACCTAAGTAGTTTACTATCAGATTCTTTTTCGTTCTTGGATTAATCATTTGCACAGAATCTGTATGACATCTGAGTCCCTGTCATTCTGATTCTGGAATGTTATTTTCGCATGAACATAGAATATTGAACATGATGAAGATATCACGGCAGCTACTCCAAATGTTAGTAGAAATGAAATAGTTCAGCTGTTTGTTAAGTTATGGTGGAACATCAATCAATCAAGATTGGAAACCCTCATTGCAACCAACAGTAACAGTAATCGAATTCTAGAAAACCTCGTTGCAACCAAGATGTAGGAGGTAACATAACAAATAGATTTTCCAAGTTCACTCATATTCCTATTGAAATCTGCAATATGATATAAAATGAATGATATATTCTCAACACCTGCAGTAAATGTAAACAACTTTGAAATTGGAATCTTCCTAGACGCAGCTGCATAATATATAAAATTTGTCATATTTTCAAATTCATTTCTCGTATTTTCTTCCCCTCAGTACAATACATGTACTTCCATGATGAACAAAGCAATGTTTTCTCAAACAAAATTAGGTTACGACCTCCATTCCCAGTAATTTCCAATCAGCTTCAGGCCACCTTTCGATTGATTATGATTTTCAATTTTTCATATTTGGTTGAAAGAACAATTCATTATCGGAAGAACTAAATTTGGTTATAATATTGGGGAACATTCTTCATGTTATACAGGGTGACTCATAACTTTTGTATAGCTGAAGTTTATTTGGACCAAAATATGATGATTGAACCAAAGATGCGTCGACAGTATTGAAAGAGAAATATTTGATTCGTGTTTTGTTAATGTTTTCACATCGTCATAAATTGTTACCTGATATGGCACAGAAGAGGACCTTCAGTCAAGGAATGTGATTTTACATATTGATTGACACACGTCACGTAATGAAAAAATTCAAAATTTGGATCATTTTATTAGTGGATGGGTTTAAATTATTTTCGTAATATAAAAGTCGTGAAAATAGGAAAACGTCATGTAGAGAATTTATTTTGAGTTTGTTATTTTTTTAAGTTATTTTGTTTGAGATGCCTAACTAACGACCAAATAAAAACACTCGTAGTCTTGTCTACTGTCAGTCCTTTGAAAGCATGTTTCGAGACTCTGGGCCGAGGACTCTTCAATTGCATTTTCCTTCAAGGCGGTTTGAATTATCAAGTTCAAACAAGTACAACAATTTTACATGAAAATAATGTTTACATCATATTATTTTCTAGTCAATTGATAAAACATTTCGTCAAAAGAGTTATGACCTAATTTCGTCATCATCAGGTATCGCTCATGTGTGTGGAAAAGTGTGAAATAATAGACACTATTATATTCTTTGCCTAAAGGTACACCTCTTAGTCAAATTTGGTGAGACAATTGATGTGATATCGGCTTCTTCGAATTTTTCATTGTTCTTATTAGAAATTTGAATATTATTTTTTTCAAAACTCATTCAAAGCATCTAACAAAAGTTGAAGAATAATGAATGATTACTATTCTCTGTAATTATTTCAAATGATGCAATATAGAAAAAAAATGATTGCGTTCACGTCAAACATGTTTTGGATGTCAAAACCACCATCTTTTACTGGATCACTATCACTCAACTGTTGCAAAAAACTTTACCAAAACTCCTAATTCCGTGAAGTGCGATTTCATATGCATGCTATGATATTATTGAAGCTCTTGATGATTAGGTTCGCAAACTCATCTAGCAGCAATCATCAATTGGTACTTCATTGATTGAGGAATATGTTCAAGACGGGGAGGGCAATCACCTCTTTAAGCTTGTTACCAGATATTATTTCTAATAATTTGTTCAGATATTTAATTTGAGTTTATTTATCCATGAACATCTGTATCATTTGTGTTGCTACTAAATGTGAATTTTACACAAGTTGTGTATAAATTTGGTTGTCTGGGGTTGTACAATACCGTAAGTTTCAGCTATCTTAGCATAATACAAGATGAATGATTACATGTTTACAATCTCGTTTTTAAGTGTTACTCAGAGCTCTGTCAGAGTGATGGATTTTCACTAATACTATTATTATTATTTTCCCCTAAGCCTTATAATAAACATGAAAATATAGACTCCCATGACTCCCTGCTGATCTGATCTTGCGAATCGCATCAAAATGGCGAAGACAGAAACTGTATTGTTCGGGGAGCTGTAGCCTCATTGCAAGTGGAACTTTTATTATTCATATTCAGTTTTTCAGATGGAACTATAGTACTACATTGGACCATTGTGACAACAGTGCATTTCTGGTTATAAAGGTATATCATACGAAAATATTCAAGCCGCCTAAGTGTCTGAAATTCTTGATTTAAAATTTGTCATACGTCTTCGGTGTGTGATGTCACATGGCAATATCAATTGAAAATAAAAAGAAAGTCCTAGTATCAACCCTTGTAACACAGCTCGGGAGGTGCCATGGATTCTCAACTTTCTCCGGTCATAGCTTACATCTTCATGGAAACTTTTGAGCTAAATAATATAGACGACTTTTACTATTTGGCAACCTCGTTCCCTTCCTCAATCATTCGAATTCATCACATCCCAATATTCCTTTCATCATGAAAGTTGAATCGCAAGGTTCACTCCCGCTCTTAGATGTATCAGTTAGTCGACAGACTGACGTTACTTTGGGACATTTTGAATATCGAAAACCCTCTTAAACCGATAGATAACTCAATGGTTTCTCCCACTACCACCTGCCCAAAAGCAATCTGTCATAATCTTCTTGGTATAAAGAGATGTTAACTTACCCCAATCCTCAAAATCAGAATTGAAATATCTTTCACCTGTCTTATCATCAAATAATTTCCAAAAGCCATAAATACACTTTCAAATGAAACTGAGCCACTAACCCTCCCCCTACATCTTCATTCACTGCCATCCTTCATCTTCCATTTATTGGAAATATAACACATCGAATTCCCAAAATCTTTGAGGAGTATAACATTTTTACTCGTTTTTCCGCACTTCCAAAACTTCTCAGTTCCACAAACCTGTCAAAGATCCCCTCCATTCAGAAGGTGTTTATAATATCCCTCGTTCTTGCGGTTAAGTCTACACAGGCGAAACAATTCGCACAGTAGCTATCTATGTAAAATAACATAAGCGCTGGACAAGGCTTCGTAACACCAGTGGACCTGCATTCGGGGAACATCAGTTGGACAATAATCATCAAATCCTTCTAGGAAATACTGGAATTCCAGCCCAAGCCTCAAATATCAGCGAAAAAATCCTAAAATATCCAACTATTATTGAACGTCAAACAGGATAATTTCCACAACATTTGCAAACCCATTCCACTTCGCCCATGAACACAACGGCAGAGTTAGATGCCAGAATGCAGTGAACCACCGGAATGAAGGCAGTGATCTGTGTGGCTTGCAGGTTTTTCTCTCAATAAATACCGTTAGGAAACTTCAAGAATCAGTTTCAGTTCCTTCCTCAAGCCTGCCCTGAAGGTACCACCTGTAATGGTTGGCGAAAAGTGGAATCAAGTAGTGCTATTGTGAGCATATGATTACAGTACATATGTTGTCAACTCGAATAAACTATCAATATAATCTGTTTTCAATCAACCGGAATAGATTTAAAGTTCTTACGGGTATGAGAAGTTGGTAATCCATGGATAATAGTTAATAATTAAATAGTATATTTCTATTCGATCCATATATTTCATGTATAATAATGGCCCCGTGTTGTTTCCTACCAACTATATTCTATTATCATATGAAATTATATTGCAAGATCGAGGTATGAGATATTGAAATGAATTCCATCTCTGGGAATGATTCTGAATTAGCACATGACAGTTAAGGATTTCCAGCAATTCTAATATAAAACTTACTTGTAACTTTCAGCTCAACTAGAATACTGGTTGGAGGATGTGTAGATATTTGGCACTCATACAGACCCGCATCAGTAGGTTGAACGTGCTTGATAAGAAGACCCCAGTTCTGTAAATGTCGCACATGCTCAACCATAAAGCGGTCGTCGGTGTTGTAAGTTGCTAATCCGACTGTTAGGAGATGATAATCAGATTTACGTATCCAGGAAACCTGTAAAGATAGAAAGTTTATGTGTTAGATTCCATCATCACGTGAATACTAAGGATTTATGTTTATAATAATAACATGTATATATATCTTACTTCCTGACCCATTTATTTTAATAAACTATAAGAGAGTTCACACTGTGGATACACTATAACACTATAAATAAGAAATATACACCCTTATCCGCTAAAAATACTCTTAAACTACTGACGACCTTCCGCCTATTAAATAGCCATCATCAGTGTGAACTGAATTATAAATCAAAATTCCTGTTTAAATACTATTTGGGGATTACAATGTGAACAAGGGGTTATCCTCAGCTGGAGATAAATCGGTAATTAATGAATGTTTTCATTTTTATATTTCCATCCCTTCTTAATTACCTAGATATTTGTTCGTACTCTGTTTCAAAAGTGGTAAGCTCTCTTGAGAAATGGTGTGACCTGTATTAAATATATGTTCGGCCGACGCTTATGTTTCACCGTTATTTTTCTTTATTTGGGCTAAATGTTCTTTAGATCGAGTTAAAACACTATCGATAAGAAATAATAACCCTTAAAATACTATTGAAGTACTGAGGACTTTTCGGCTACCAAGTAGCCATCATCAGAGTGAACTAAATTATGAATCCAAATGTGCCTGTTTGAATAGAATTTGGGGATAATAATAAGAACACTGAGTTACCCTGAGCTGGAGATGAATCGGAATTTGATAAATTTGCTTTTCCGTTTCTTCATTTCCATCCATTCTAAACTACCTAAATATTTGTCCACACTGTGTTTTAAAACTGAGAAATGGTGTGACCTGTGTTAAAAATATGTTAGGCTAACAATGATTTTTCACCATTATTTTTCTTTACATTATGCTCTTCATACCGAATTCGAATGCTCCTATTAGTTTGACTCATATAGCATTTTGAACTCGTTCTAGCAAAGCTGCCTCAGTTATCTATTACAATTAATTTAGATATCAAACATGTTGATGAAATTAGAACTGGTCCTTTGTTGCCATTTATTACGGACAAGTCAAGTATATTAGTTCATTTCTTAGTACGACCGTCTCATCATGAATTGATACAGTTTGTTCTCTGAGTCTATGGGACGAAAACAAGATGTGTAGTTTCTGAATCCTTGTCAAGGAAACGTCACTACAATTCGTGAAGCATCAAGGTTCCTCAAAGTTTCAATAGGAAATAATGAATTACGTATTCAACAGAAATGGTTTTTAAAGAAGACAAGTGCTTTACGGTATATTTTTCGCTAAGACATATTTTTATGATCTAATTCGAAACGGCAAGTGGATCACTTGCTATGATTTGAACAAAAGTTTTCAACCTGTCTTTTCCTTTGAAGCTACAATCTATTCACGTAACCATAACACAAGATGTGCAGAACGCAGTCATTTCTTACTAATCGTGTGATCAGAACGGTAACTTGATATACTTTTTATCCATCACCCAATTCAAGAAAGTCCGAATAAGGTCATAAAATTAAAGTCCCTGTCAACAAAAATAGAATAATTCTTTTGTATCCAGCTCACTAAACTGGGGCAAGTCTATTTCTTATTGGGTAAGAGTTGCTACCCCCAAAATATATTGGTCAAGGAAGAGTGGTCATCCAAGATTATTAAAAACCAAACTCACCATACTAAAGTCAGTTATATCCTGACTTCTCGAGTTAAATCTTGTTTTGATTATTTCACGAATCACTTAAATCATATTTTAGAAAACTTTCTAGTTTTCTAGTGAAGCTATAGTTGTGGTGTTTATGGTAGAATTTTTGCTAATTTCATTTAGGATCAAGTCATATTGCTGAATACATAAAATTCAGAATTCCTTGAATTAAATCATGATAGTTTTGTTTTGACTCTTCACCTTGGTACATCCGGGCTTAGTTAAATCAGTTTTCACTTCATATCTAAGTTCTAATAAGGTTAGATTTAAAATTTAGGATTACTCAATTGTTTTCTCAATTTAACATTATTTCTTCATTATTATTAAATATTTTATATTTGTTTTGATTGAGAGTTTTTCCACTAAGCGTAGTTTATCAACTATCATCGATCACACAGTGCTTGATTAATTTGTTATTGTCTCAACCAAAGAAGAGTGAGTATTATATATAACTATTCACCGTATTGTTGCCTGATTTGCCTAGCTAATTAGAAACCCGTGATGTCGGGTCACTTCCTGCACGTACTGGAAATTATTGATATTAATTAATCAAGGCAAATGATATATAAGAATGAATTTGATAATATAAGTGAATTGATAACCTGCAGGAAACAGAGAAGGGATCGTTAATACAACGACTCACTATCGATTTTGTGAATCCCCGAACTTTACCAAAGGTGTTGCCTAAACGGGTTTCCAGCTTGTTCTTACATCTATAAACAGGTTGTGTTGCAAATTTAGAATATGTACAAATCATGAAATTCATCAATTACTAAAGGATGATAAATGAAACTTTTGAATTTTATTGGAGTATCTGGGGATGATGACTCTGATTCAGTTAGTTGGTTGCGTTCCAATTCCCTTTTTCGGTTAGAAATTAAATTATTGATCAAAAATTTGTTGAAACCATTGTCCTACGCTATTTGCCAGAGTTTCACAGCTTCGCACAATCACAACAATATTAACATTATAAAAGATGGTAATCACTTGGATTTTGATATATAAAGAAAACCCACTCAAACAAATAGGTATATTCAGGCGGATTCAGCAATACAATTCAAATATAAATAGCTTCATTCAATAAATTATTGAACGTTCCCTTGAGCTAGCAAAATTACAACAACCAAGTTGAGAAACTTCAGCAAATAGCGTTGAAACATGGTTTCGACAAATCTTTGATCAATAATTCAATTTCTGAACAAGAAAGGAGATTGGAACACAACCAACGAACCAAGTAATAGCCATCACCCTCAAATACTCCAATAAAATTCGAAAGCTCCACTTATTATCCTTTATTAATTAATGAATTTCCTAAATTTGCAATACAATCAGTTTATAGAGTAAAAACAAGCTAAAAAACCGTTAAGGCAACACTTTTGATAGAATTTCGACAAATCCGGGATTGACAAAATCGATAGTAAGTCGTGTTCTAAATGCTACGTGGATCAAACCAAAAGAAACATCCCAACTCGGTATAAAGAGTATAAAAAATAATGGTGAAAAATCAGTGTTAGCCAAACATATTTTGAATACATGTCACACCATTTCTCAAGAAAGTTTATCACTTTCAAAACACAGTACAGACAAATATCTAGATAATTTAGGAGAGATGAAAATGTATCAACATAAAAGCATTTCCTTAAGTTCTGATTCAACTTCAGCTGAGGGTAACCCCTTGTTTGCATTATCATCCACAAATAGTATTTAAACAGGCACATAATGATTTTGTAATCTAGTTCACTCTAATAATGGCTACTTGGTAACCGAAAGGTACTTTAGAGTGTTTAAGAGTGTTTTTAGCGGATAAGGGTGAATATTTCCTCATTTATACCATTTATTTTCATTAATTCTCAGTGTAAAGTTCCCTCACTACAGTATTCTATTTCAACATTCTCCTTCTTAGTAGTCATGTTTGATTGATAGGTCATTCTACATAGTTACTTTAGATTAGATTAGATGGATCATGATCAGGGGTCAAGTGAACATCTTCCTTGAAGAACTATTGTATCCCCTTACAGAACTGATTTAGGTACATATGATAATGATTCTCGACCCATGCATTTATTATGTGTAAATTCTTGAGAGATGGGTCCCATTAGCATATTGATTACTGGTGGCTGAAAATATGTCTCCAAAATGGTGATGTTCTTAAATATTTTCAGGTCACGTAAATTCCAATATACATTTTATATGTTTTCTATTTGCAAATATCGCTTTTTTGTTAATATTGAGAAAGTTCTATACGTGGCAACACATTTATGTATCGCCGTCTTCACTTCCAAATTAATTTGTATAAGCGGTGAGACATGTAAGAAATTTAACGTTTCCCAGTCTATTCTTGCAAATTTCCGTAAGAGGTTCTATTTGTTCAATGTACTTGCCAGAGTGAACTCTGAATTGGAATGCGCCACTATGAACTTGAACAAAAATAATTGCAGCAGTTGTGGAATTATATTTCGTATTTCACATTATATTAGTTTAATTTCAATATTATATTATATTTAAACAGGAAATCTGTAACGAAAGAAGGTTTCTGTGTTAGATTTAATCGTCACGTGAATACTGGTAATTTATGTTTATTATAATAACATGTATGTATATCTAACTTCCTGACCCAGATATTTTAATTGATTTTCAGTGGAAGGTTCCCTCATTTACAGTATTCTATTTCAGTCTTCTCTTTCTTTGTAGTCATGTTTGAGTATTCCTACATAGCTACTATAGATTAGATCAGATTAATCAGGGGGGTCAAGTATACTGCTTCTTTGAAGAACAATTGTATATCCCCTTTACAGAACAGATTTACATATAATAATAATTCTTGACCCAGATATGAATTATGTGTAGATTCCTGGGAAATAGGTCATATTAACACGTTGAGTACGGGCGTAGAGGGCTAAAAATATGCCCCGAAGACAGTGGAGTTTTAAGCACCTAAAGTCTATACATTATTATGTTTTTTATTTGCAAATAACACTTTTTTGTTAACATTAGGAAAGTTCTATACGTGACATTCCATTCATGTCTCGCTGTCTTCGGTTCAAAATTAATTTTGTATAAACGGTGAGACAAGTCAGAATTCTTGGCTTCCGGAAGAATTTCGCGTTGATGCCAACATTTCGCCAACTATTGCAGGTGCCATTTCCAGGGCAGGTTTGAGGCTTGGAATGAATCTGATTCTTCTAGTCTCTGTAGCGGTATTTATTTAGGGAAAAACCTTAACGCTACAGAGTTCACTGCTTTTATTCCGGTGCATAACTCCGATCTGGTCTAACTGATTACTTAGGATATTGTTATATGCATTTTTGGCACTTTTATATATCTCTACTGATTCTAATGTATTCAATCTGAAACCTTCAGTTTGACCATGTAAGATGCTCAGGCTATCTAAGTTAGGAAAACTTTGACTTGTCTGAAAAAGATGGTTAGCCAAGGTCGAGTATGTTTTGTCGAGTCTGAAAGAACGAAAATGTTATTGGTATCTAAGTTAACTCTTCCATGCGTTAGTTCCTAGTAGTCCAGTCAATAAGCTTGGGAAGTTTCTAAGAAGAAAGCAGGGGATCATAGTCAAAGTATACCAGGTCTGCCGGAGCCTCCCTTCTACTCTTTTTAAAATGTTAGAGCAATCTGATTGGTCGTTTATTTCATTTATTTAATGTCATAGACAAGGACATGATATGATGTTGTTACGTGCCGGCTACGAGCTGATGAGAGCAAGGCTGTGATTGGAGGAACTGGGTGACGTCACCCAGTTTGAGAAACGATGGAAGGGAGGCTCCGGTAGACCTGGTATACTTTGACTATGGTCAAATCTGAAAAATTCTTCTTGCATAATGTTTTGTGACCGATTTGAATCATTCGTAAGGGTTGAGCTGAGTCGACCTTCCTTTTCAAGATAACTTTGAATTTATAAAAAATGGGTTTTTTGGGTCGCTGAACATGAATCCGAAGTGATTTTCCCGGAAAAATCATTCTATGGGCTGGAAATCAGGGTAATTTCGTCATTTTCATACAAAATTGCTCAATTTTCACGCGATTATCGTTTTATACATGTAAACAGTCGTTCGATCCAAAGTAGACCAAAACTAGGAAAATTTGCGTAAAACTGTGGGAAACCTGAAAAGAAAATCTTTCCACGCCATTGAAATTATCGTGTGATAAGTCGCTATATAGGTTTTTGTAGTCGCTGATTACGAATTTGATAATTAAGAGATTGAAAAATATAGTTTTCTGGAAAAACAAATGAATTTTTTTATGAAATCTCATTTTTTTTAAATGTGTTATTTTTATTGTCGTGTTGATTAAAATTTGTGTTCTCGATGTGTATGTTAAATTACAAAATTGAAAGCAATGTGAAAATAAACAATTAAAATTAAAATTACTAATTTCAATATTGTAGCTTTAAATAAACAGTTACAGACTTGTATAAATTGAAATAAAGATGCTTGTATTTCCTTAATGTTCCTCCATGTTCCACATAATCCTAACGTTATTTTGATGTCAAATTCGTGATTATCGTCCACAAAATTCCCTATAGCGACTTATCACACGATAATTTCAATGAAGTGAAAAGATTTTCATCTCAGGTTTCCCACAGTTTCCGCAAATTTACCTAGTTTTGGTCCACTTTGGATCAAAATACGCGACTGCCAACATCTTTCATGTATAAAACGATAATCGCGTGAAAAATGAGCAATTTTGTATGAAAATTACGGAATTTCCATGATTTTCCGCCCATTGAATGAGTTTCCCCGGAGAATAACCTCGGATTCATGTTTAGCGACCCAAAACATTGATTTTTTCATAAATTCAAAGTTATCTTGAAAGAGGGTGAAAATAGGGTTAATTTAGCGTTTAGGAGTGATGTCCACATACCTGAACCCTTACGGATGATTCAAATCGGCCACAGAACATTATGGAAAACAAATTTTCTTGATACGACCTCTTGCTTCTTTTTAGAAAGTCGGCTAAAATCCCCAGCTCATAGACTGGACTATAATAACACTTGAACTGTTTCTTGTTTACTTCACAATTTTGTACTATTTGATATTGGCATTTCGATGTTGAAAGTATAGTAATGTTTTATGTTATTAGTGATAGGTGGCAATTTGTCGCGATAAATGGGCAGAGATCGGTGGAATATCTTGCTTCTCCAGGAGTCCCCCAAGTATCAATTTTGGGACGACTATTGTTTAACATCTTTGTCAATGATATTTCAGTAGGTCTAAGTGATTTTTCAGATATAGACACGCTCAAATTGTTGTTCATAACATTTGTGCGATCGCGGCTTTGGTATGCATCTGTGATTTGGTTTCCTGGTTATGCCGTTCATATAGATGCCCTGGAATCTGTTCAGCGCCGCTTTTTGAAGTAACTGTCCTTCAGGATAGACTGTTTTTATCCTTTCAGGGGCATTCCTGATTCTATCCGGTTAGATAGATTGAATATGTCCTCACTTTCTCGCAGAAATAATTATGTACTCCAGGCCAGTTTGTACAAGTTGCTCAACAACCTAATTAACTGCCCCATGGTGCTGGAAAGAGTCAATTTCCTAGTTACTCGGCTCAACTCACGGTCTGTAAATACTTTCTACCATGCCATATAACACCAATGACTAAAACACATTGCTCGCCTAATGCCAAGAAATAATATTCATACAATCGATGGTGGAAGCCGTTACTTTATGGTAATTCATCATTTTTGATTATATGAAAGAATATGTACTTTGTTTTTATACCACTTTTATCAATAATAACGTGAAAACGTAACTATAGTTTCAACACCGAAGTGCCTTTATCTATCTATGGCACTTCGGTGTTGAAACTATAGTTACGTTTTCACGTTATTATTAATAAAAGTGGTATAAAAACAAAGTACTTATTCTTCCATATAATCAAAATATTCATACTTTCCAGCTTTTTCTTTCTTCTGTTTCTCTTTGTACATTGCTGTGTTAAATATTTTTGGCTATTTTTTCTTTTTTTTTGATTTTGTCTTCTCTCGGATTAGTGTATAATTTAGGTTCAATAGATTTAATCTACATAATAATTGTTAATATATAAATTTTCTTATGCATTGTCCTGATCTTCAATTGGGTTTATACCTGTTGATCAGTGTAAGATTAAATAAATAAATAAATGAATAAATAAAAGTGTTATTAGACACTTGAACAAACAAAGTGATTATTCTGTCACTTAATCATGATAATTAATCACCATAGAGTAACGGCTTCTATCATTGATTTTTGGCTCGTTGAATTCGAAAATGTAGTGACTAATCGTGTGAATGATTCAATTCATTTTGATGGAAAGTAATGAAGAAACCTGTTTATGATGGAGAAAGCTAAATTTCCCAGACTTCAAATGGAAATAGTTTCACAAAGCTATCTTATATTCGGATTATGATCGGTTACGGCCTCTGCTGTAACTCGAGGGTGTACCGCCCATTATGAAACATAGGTTATAAAGATTATGTGATATTGGGTTACGAAGTGTGATAATATAAATACCGATTTTGGCGGTTGTTGTCCTTGATAACTTTCCACTATAAATGGAGTCTTGCAAGTAATGAAAATTTAGTACATTATCATAGAATATGTACAGGACGTTCTACCAGTTCACCATTTCCTTAGCTGCACTACTTCAACATTATTATTTAAATTTACGTCTACGTTCTCATATACTCGCATCGAACAAATGAGAATTTATATCGGACATTAAACAGAAAGGCTATAACAACTCGAAGGCAGTTTCACATTATGTCATAAAATGGACCTCATTCGAAGAAGTTGTATGAATTTACAGTCATTGCGATTTACCACCTCCAAGGGTGGAACTAACTACCGTATAGGTAAATGTCTAATTTTTCGTTAGAAAAGAATTGCATTTTGTGTTCGAGGGTATACTCGTGACAATTATCAGAATTTCATTTGATTTCACGGTCCTCTCTTCATTGTATGAAAACAAAACTCTTTCTGTACGATTGAGATATACAGTTGAAGTTAAGAAGGCGTTATCTATTCAGATTTGATTACTGTCGTCAGTACCTTATCTAGCGATAACTAGATGATGCATTCGATTGATTAATTTCAGTTGAAGCGTTTTTGGTAAGCATATATAATTCTCTAACATTACTGTACGATAACACAACTGTGTGCACTTTCCACATGACCAGGCCTGACCTTCTGAAACAGTTCATAGTGTTTTATCGTCTATGTTGTAAAACAATACAATGCGTCTGGCTTGGCCCAAAACTCACAAAATTGTATAGTAAGTTATGTACACTTTACAACAAACGTTTGTGAGAATAACATGATGCTTTACGGTCCATTTTTTTATATTCAATTTCCCTGTAAAATGTGGAAATGTTTAGTAATTTTACAGTTATTACAATTGACTCAGCTCAACAACTTGATTTCATTGTGACCCTTTACCGAAAGCACATTGGTTAACAAACTGTTCAATTCCAGTTATTATTATTATTATATTAATAACGTTTATTATTGAAGTAATTCTATCGTTTCAAGTTTCCACTCAGCCTTGTTTCTAAATATCTTCAATAGGTAGGGGAAATCCATGTTCAATTCATAAATGAATAATGATTTCATAATATGTATGGCAGCCTTGCCAAAGCATCCCAGATGAACGTACGCCGCATAAATCTACACAAAAGATAAGTGGAGTTTATGGAGCCATTATCGATATCGATATCAAATTTATAGCAAATATGACAACCGATTGATCGATATATGAGGTATTTTAATAGACTGGAAGCTTTTCCGTCTTGTGAGGTCAGTTCGCGACTCTTCATGTGTTAAACTGACAGGTCATTCAATCAATTGATTGCTTGAAAGATTAATCTTGAGGTTTGGAGCATCCTATACTATTCGCTCTTCATTTTCATATTCGTTCATATAGAACTGTTTTATGAATCCTATTAGAGTATGTGAAACATTTTGATCGAATTTTTTTTATGATTTAACGCGACTCCACGGAAAATGTTCGTTTTGGTGTATGAAACAAAGCTCTAAAATTTCTACATACTAAATTGACCGCAACCACTTTTTTTTCACCATTTGGGGTATTTTGGACATTTTAAAGGGTAGTTCGTCAAAAAAAAATGCTATCTCCAGTTGTATTAAGAATTGAGTAATCAAACTGGAACCCTTTTATTGCCAATGTTCAAGGAACTCCCAGTTCAAATTTCAAGTTAATCCGACCTCCCCCTTCCTCGAAATAGATGTCTATATATACATGAATGCATGGGAACTTGCGTGCCGGCTATCTCGGACAGTTTTCAACCAATTCAGCTGAAATTTGAACTGAAGGTAGGTTTTATGCCTTCAAAACTGCACTTCAAATTTCAAGTTGAAATATCGAACAGTTTCTGAGAAATTCGCGTTTAAGTCAACTTTTTAGCTAATTTTCAAATTGAGATATCTCATGTCCTTTTCATCCGATTGACATCTGCTTGGCGTCAAAATGTAGGTATTTGAATGTATTTTTACGCTGTAATCATCCTTTTTATACTTCATCAGCAATATGATACTATTTTAGGTGACACGTGACAGATTCTGAGGCAAGTAGTATTTCCAGCAGTACTTCCAGCAGTACTTCCAGTGGCGAGTTCAAGTGGTCGGAAGAAAAAACAGCAATAATATTGAATAAATATATAAGATAGGGTAGTTCATAAATGATAATTAAGCACCCTGAGACGAAACGGTTATTCAAAAAATTTCATAAGCATCTTACTGATGAGTCCACCTTTTTTTTTTTTAATTTTCTAATTTTTTTACATTTTTTTAAATTGTACATATCTATTCAATATTATTGCTGTCTTCTCTTCCGACCACTTGAACTCGCCACGCTGTATACACTGGAAGTACTGTTGGAAATACTACTTGACACAGAATCTGTCACCTAAAATAGTATCATATTGCTGATATAGTATAAGAACGATGATCGCCACGTAAAAATATATGCAAATACCTACATTTTGACGCCAACCAGATGTCAATCGGATAAAAAGGACATGAGATATCTCAATTTGAAAATTAGGAATTGACTTAAACGCGAATTTTAACGAAACAATTTGATATATTATTTTGAAATTTGGAGGGCAGTTTTGAGGGCATAAAACCTACCTTCAGTCCAAATTTCAGCTGAATCGATTGCTGCCCGAGTTAGCCGTCACGCAAGTTCCCATGCGTGTATATATATACATCTATTGCGAGAAAGGGGGAGGTCGGATTAATTTTAAATTTGAACTGGGAATTCCCTAAACATTGACAATAAAATGGTTCCAGTTGGATTTCTCAATTTCCAATACAACTGGAGATAGCAATTTTTTTCAACGAACTCCAAAATGGCAAAAAAAGGGGTTGCGGTGAATTTAGAAGGTAGAAATTTCAGAGCTTCGTTTCATACACCCAAACAAACATTTGCCGTGGGTCGAGTTAAATCATAAAAAATTTACCGATATCACTTATTTTTTGGTTTCACATATCCTACTATCCGTAATATGCATAAAATGGCAAATACCAGTGGTTCACTGACTAACTCGACACATCTTCGAAACACTGGTGCCTTCCAACTTGAAACTTGACAGTTATGTTAGTTATATGACGTAGGTACTTGCTAATAACATATTTTTGGAAACTCAAACCCAAACGTGCCGAAAGAGATTCGAAATTTTCTTGACGTTTCTGAGAACTTATATAATCAACAAACGGATACAACTCGGCCCGAGTATACATCCTCTTTAATAATCCATTTATACAAGGGCAAGAAACATTAATCAATTGAAAAAACATAGTTTGAAATAACCCACCAACCCAGTATTTCCAATTGTATATGAAAATTTGAGAAATGAGCCCTCAAAAATTTCAAGAAATAACCTGAGTTGACCTTGCCGCCTGGAGTCTCGAGCCTGCACCACTATCGGTAACCATAATATGAACCGCATCTGCCGATGTAGGTTGCAGATTGAATTCGCTATATCAACTGTTGATTTGCTTGCTGCTAGGATCGCTACTATGATAAGGGCTTAGTAAAGGTCAATTCCAATATTCAAAACAAAATCATTTTCAGAAAATTAAATTTTCAAGTACAATTAAAATGTCTAAAAGCAAAGTAACAAGAACCTCTACGATTTGCCAGATGTTTTCGGTTTAGTATGAATAACAAATGTAGCTTGAGAAAAGTAAAGGAATTTCTAGAATAAATATGAAACGATTCACACCCACTTCGAAAAGGGTGATATGAGGCCATAGCTGGCATGGCTAAGATAGTTCCAATAAATTTGCAAAAGTTTCTTGTTCTGAAGGAAACCATAAACCTGTCAAGATCAATAACCAATATAGGACGGAAAACGAATGCTGACTATGATAAATTTCAATATTAACGATTTGGAGATGTTTAGGTGGTGGGCTTCTCCCAGACCCGCTGTAATTAAGTATAGCCTTGATTATAGTTGAAATAATTAATAAAAAAAAGATTCAGCCAGTAATATGTAGAAATCTCCACCGAAAACATTCCGAATTAGGGTCCTCAAGAGAGGGGAAGAATTATTAACTATATCATTGGTTTTCGGTTAAGTAATTCGGAAATCCTTTCTCTAATTGTACATTGGTTCTTGAGGAGGACGCATTACAAATACCGGGGTCAATAACTTCAGTTATATTTTCTAACTTGAATTGTTCTCTTGAGAAATCACGTCACACTTAGTCAATTTCAATTAATTCAATTTCATAGTTTCTTCAGAGTGTTTCCGGTTGGGAGGGTGGATTTCGCTGAATCAGAGTTGTTTCAAATTTTCAATCAAAGTTTGTTGTTCTAGGTTTTTTATTCAAGTTCAAGTTCAATAATACATTCAAATCAGTCTATTTAGTTTTGATCCCCTACGTTCATCGTGATTGTGTATCAATTTAATAATCATAGTTTTATTTCTGTCTTTTATCTAGGTTTGTTTTATTTGACCTTAGATTCTGATGTTATTTTCCATATTCTTATTGATATGAAGTTAGTTATAATATTCTTGCATCATAAATTGTCATGAATATTATTTTATCATTAATAATTCAATTGTTGTATTCATTATTAAATTTTATCGTTGATGTTGATTACAAATTTATGTGATTAAAATTATCGTTTACTCTTCCAGTTCCTTCTAGTGTGTTAAATCTTGAGTATCTTGTGAAATAAAAGGGTAAGTGTTATTGATATTTTTCACATTTGCTCTGGCTAATCATTGTTCTCTAAATCAAATGATCACACTATCAATAAATAAATAGATTGAGGATTAGGAATAATATAGAATTCTTAGATAAAGTTTCATCAAGAGAGAGCCATGTTACACTACCATAAGGTCGGCCCCGAGTTGTACCCGCAGACGCTTCAATATAATCACGTTCAATTTACATGACAGAAAGTTCCATCCATTAATGAATCGTTATCATAGGTCAGACTGTCTATGGAAGACCAGACATAAGCCCCGAACAAGACAGGAACCGTTTACATGACAGACAGCTGATAAATTGACACATACTGTCAGTGCTAGACTAGTATAATTTCAAGTCTCTCCACAATTCTATCTGTTTTTACTAATCTTGAAACTTGGGGATTCATATTGCTACTTCACCTAAGGGTATTAGCTGTTTCTGCGTTTTATATAAAAACTATTCTCAGAGTCTCGTTATATCTTATTTGGTTCACAATCTATGGAAGAAAGCGTAATTAAAATCATTCCTTATTTCTGTTTCTCAGTCGGTTTTGAGAAGATTAGTGTCAATAACAAAATAAATACCACAGTTTAACCTAATCCTCAAAATAGCGCTGGGGGTTCGTTTCTCTTAATTGGAAGTGACTGGAATGGCAGAATCGATGTTACATTTAAGAAGAACAAACTACATTCCGGAATTTGGAATAACAGTTAAAACAATCAAGACTTACAACGCCGTTGTTGAATTTCCTAACGACACAAGGCAACGTCGCTGTTCCACCAACTTGTGCTACAATCACAGTACAGTTTTCCGTGGCGAATACTGGAGGTCGAATTCCATTCGTAATTTTGACTGAATTGAGATCCATGTTCTCGCTCCCTTTTCTCCTGAATTCGTAGCTTCTCCTGTGACGAAACGCAAAATGTTCCGCATTTTCTGGAAACAAAGATTATCAAATTAGTATCATGATTTATATGTTTGTTAATTAAATTTTGCTTGTGGATAATTTGAAATCAATCTGTGGATGGTCATAATGATATTAAGAAACAACACCATCAGTTACTTGAATCTATCCGTTTATCGGAGGTTTAGTATATTCAAGCACCAGACAATCAACGGAATAGAGAAGTCCCAACAAAAATGTTATTGTTACAATTTACTTCAATTCTAACCCAAGATTCATGTGGAACTCTCAATTTCTTAAATACCACAAAGTGTACAAGCTTCCAACAAGAATTCCAAATTCTGTTTATTCTCTCAACATTCTACCGTATGAGCCACACGATATTCCATGAGAATTATAGGTTTCATCTTGGATAGTTATAAGATATATAAGAAAGTTCTTCATAACTTCAATACGAGGGTAAGATGGAAAGTCCCTGAAAAATAGAACAGATGGCGCCACAATCGAGAATCCTATGTGACATTTGTGACGTACCATCTTCAATTAGAATGCATTAAATTTTTCAGACTGAGATGTCATTCAGTTCTGTTTTTACACCCATCGAAATATGATTCTCGTGAACATGGAAGGAAGGGAATTTTGCGTTTCGATTAAACATTATTTCTTGGGTGGAAAAAACATTACACAAATCAAAGCAACGCTTGTTAAACACTATGGGTGTTCTTCACCCATCCATTGGATCAATTCACAAGGGGATTACTGGTTTTTGTTGTGGTAGTATGACCACAAATGACGCCGACAGTTTCGGTCTTCCAATTGAGATTATGCCAGAAATCGTCTATTAAATTCATGCTAAGATATTGGACGCACGGCGAGTTAAATTACAAGAGATTGCTGAGGCTATGAGCATCTCAATCCAACAGGTACGGGACATATTCCATGAATTTTCGAATATGAGAAAGCTATCTGCCAGATGGGTGCCATATTTGCTCTCTATTAACAAGCGCGACCGTGTGACAACTTCAAAGGAGTGTTTGGGGATGTTCAAACGTGATTACAAGGCTTATTTGATAGCCATGGACGAAACATGGATCCATCATTACACACCAGAGAACAGTCGCAACAGTGGCCTTGTACTGGCGAATAGAAGCCGAAAAAAGCCAAAGTGGGTTTGTTGGCCAACAAAGACATTGCGACTATTTTTTGGGATACACACGCTATTGTCCAAATCGATGACCTCGTGAATCGCGAAACGATCTCCGGCGCATATCATGCAGAGCAGTTGGATCGAATCGATTTCGATTTGAAGCGAAAGCGGCCGCATTAGTAAAGAAAATAGTGCTCTTCGACAAGGACAACGGCGCACAGGTCTCAAAAGGTGAATAACATCAGATCATACAAGAGGGAGGCTGAGTCATACCCAGAAGTCAGTGCATTTTTATATCTAATATTCAGTTATCCTCGACTCATCTTTTACCTAAGCTTTCCAGCCATGTTTCTATGATGAGACTAAGATATTCGGGTGTGTTGACATGGGTCTATCCCTTCATCAATATTCATCCAAATATGTTCAATGAACCCATTTAGTGAAATCAGTATGAAATTATTTTCCGTAAAGTTAGTTTTCTATTTTTCTTATTGCAGCTCTGAATTTTATTGATGACTTTTGAAGTGTATTAGCTATTCCGGTATTATTTTTGCCAGTTTCTGTCATTTGACACAATCACCTGCAAAAGTATCAGTATCATTTTCTGGATCTAGGTCACATGACCTAGGACATGACTTGTCGGATTCTTGCTCATAGTATGCATTATCTCGAATGATTAGGAATGTCTTATACGAAGGATACTAAGATCAGAATATTGATTGGAAGGGATATATTTCAATTTATTTTGTGATACCGCATACCAAATCTTATTAAACACCTGAAGCATATCTAAGAATACTTCAAAGCCAACTCGTTTTCTTGCTAAGGTATTCTCTATTATAAGAGTGATTCTATGGACATGATCCATTGTCGAGTGTTCACTTCAAATAAGAACCGGTGGTCTGGAACTAAGTTTTTCATCTGAATGATTGGTTTTTTGATTTTTAATATCAATTTCTCAGCAGCTTGCATTTGCACATCATAGGTATCTGATCAAGATTTCGTGGTATATAAAAAATCACAATTGGCATTTTTCAGGATTTCGAGATCATTCCTGTTTTCGCTATTTTCCATTTTTTGGGTGCGGTAATGAGGTCAGCTTGACAACTGCTTTTCTCCAGTGATTAATTCACTCGGGGTTCTTTCATACTAATCATACAATCTGGAGATATCAAATTGATATTATCTTCTAGAATTACTCCCATAGGTTATTGATTCGAAATGTATTCCCTAAGTCAGTGGCAAAATAACCAATTTGTTTTTCACAACAGACACGTTCTCCTAAGTTATTCAAATTCCAGAAAAAGTTTATCCACGAGCAGGATCCGAACCTCCGACTTCTGGATAACCGGTCTAGCTAATTAGGAAGATGATGACCACTGATAACGAATGAGTTCTCATCCACCTTCTAACCTACGACTTACCCAACACCTTGTAAACGCCGGAGCTTATAGGTGTAATATTAACATTAATTCCTAGGAAAAACAAGCATGTGTTCTCGTAAGCTCAGTTGGTAGAGCACTGACCGGTAATCTAGAGATCGTAGGTTTGAATCCTGTTCTAGATGGAACATTTTTGTGGAATTTGAAAAACTTTACAACTTGTCCGAACGACACGAATTTTCTTCATTATAAACATATCACAGACATGAATTGTCCTTCTTATAATCACATACAAAATAAAATCTCCACTGCTTTGATAATAATGCGAAATAGAAACTACTTACAGAATACAAAAAGCCTTTCGGTAGCGGTTATGAATAGACTATTCAAGCATCGGGAGATATTGAGATAATATTTCCTTACTGTTCTCTATTCAGAATTGTATATAAATTTAGTGTTTAAGCAATACGAGCTTTTGAGTTAGTGAACAATTTTGGTTGAGATACTAACTCTGGGTTAGATACGGTCTGCTAAATTGATAGTTTTCTCTTCATAAACATGGAAATTATACAAACATACGAAACACAACAGCTTGATGAAATGGATCGAACAAGAGATATTAAACATTTTGATAGACGTATTTGCGTTTGAATATGAAACCTATTCTGAAATTGAACCATATCAAAATGATTCAGATATATTCATTTGGATTCAGCCATTACAACATGAAAACGCATTCACTACATCGTATCATGTTAAAGTAATTCATACAGTTAAATTATTAGTACTGCGAAAAATCGACTCATTCTCATGTTGTTGTCGATAATACACAGTCAGATAGGGTTCAAGGTTTTGAAATTCGAAACAGCAACAAACAGAAGCATTTTGATAATTTTCATAAACGCAATACGTTAATATAAAATCCATGCGCTCTGCATTCTGTCACATAATATCATAATCCATTGTACTCGTGATTCTGATTATATCTTGATTCACCTTTTACATTGTAGTTTTTATATGTTATAAAATAACTATAGAAATCTCTAATGAATTTTCCGTGTTTATATACTATGAATATGACATTCTATCACATTAGTTAGTTCTTTCAATGTTCTGGTAACACGATAAATTCTTGATATTGGATGTCCGAAAACTTATAGCTAATTATAGACAAAGAAATGAGAAAGAATGTGTATGTCCGGAAATTGTTCAATAAAGAGATACGGCGATTTAATTATCTATTGAATCATAAAATAATTATATCACAGATTAACCCAGATTATTTCGCACTGCCCTATTAAATTTTGTTGTAGATAACCCTCCCTCCCAGCTATTGGAACCGAGTGGATCATTGATTTAAAATAACCGCAAGGTAAAAATTATAGGTGTTTGAGTCGGGTGAACGAGGCGGCCACGCAACTGGACTGGTACGGCTATCCACTTCTGAGTGTGGACTTAATCTAAATGATTCCAAACTCAACACTATAATGAAGAGGTGTTCCATCATGCTTCAAAATATGAATGGGGATTTTTGCCTGTCTAACCTTTTTTATTTTGGAAATCCACAATCCATTCCCGCGTGAAGCCGGTTACACAGCAGGCAACTGAATTTTCCTAGGAAATAGCAGTCTGACTGAATTTAGAATCGCATCTCACGGAAATTCAATCAGAATCGAAAATTTTGCGGTTCACCCATGTTTGATGATGGTGGATGGGTAGGTAAAAAGTTTCCATTAACGAAATGTACGTATGTGGACAATAATAAAAATCTCCTCATGTGCATATGTTATTTATTCGAAATACATTAGGTTCTTTCGACCCAAAGGAAGAGAAACTCTAGTGATTTACGAGTGAGACATCGATGGAATATTTGAAGAAGAGATATCAATTGGTTACTGTTGGTACTGATAAGCATGGCATGCATATTGGGGACTTGTACCTGACATCATCATACTAGGGATTGCGAGAAGAGCCTCCGTTGAGGAAGAATAAGCTTGAGATTCCTTTGCACCAAACTACTCAATTATTAGATCCTCATATCAAAATCTTGCAAGATCTTCATTTATAGCATCGAACTGCCTCTGTTTTGAACCCCTGACTTCTTTGAATCATATAGGAGCTTTATGAGAGGAAGCGGTATGAAGTGGTCCATCAATCTCAGATTTGCAAACATCCAACATATTGGATGAAGCAGGAACAAAGTTGCTGCCAAGAAAGGTTCCTGTGAAAAATTTGCGTCGATAGCCTTTGTATCGGAGGAGCTCCTCGAGAAGGCCTTGAAGCCAGACTCCGTCAAATGAGTTGGGGGATCCAATGCTACAACTGGAGATTTCACATCCCACAATGTATGTCCGCCATATATGTATCACGTAATCAAGCTGGTCGTCTGTTGAATTCCGGTCACGAAGCGTTCATGATTTAGGAGCTCTCCAGATATTGGATGAGCTCGATGTTGATTGCTCTCCATTACTTTAGAGATTACAAATAGTAGTGTGATGTATCTACAATTATTTGGAAGGGTCTTCTGCTCTGTTTTAGTGATTGGTCAGACTAGAGCTGTCTTCCAATAGGAAGGAAACAACAAGTTTGTATGGAATGGTTAGCAACCGAGAACAATAGGCGTAATTTCTTCGGGCCCCATAGCCTATTTGGTATTGGGATCAAGTACGATGCGCCTAATTCTGAGTCTAGAGATTGAATTACAAAGGAGATATTCACGAATTGTAGAAAACATCACAAATATTCATCAAGCAAAACTATTATCACTCGAAATAATGTTGACCTCTGTAGCTACCCTTGATAACCACCATTCAACTCGTACATAAATTTTGATTAACATGTTGAGAGTTTCGAAGAAGGAATTCATTAAATTTTCAAGATAGGAATCTTGCTCTAGCAAGACCTGATCTAACCTATTCTACTTCCAATATTTCGAAAACTGGTTGTTTTTTTATTTGATAGTTAGGGTTTCTGATTATGAGTCTAATTATGTTATTACCATGTCCCTAATGGTGTGCAGAAACATTGCGAGAGAAAACTGTAGATATAACCATAGCACCCTGCGGTGGATGTACACGGCAATTCCGAGATCAAATTCATATGTATTCATAAGCATATGGGGTAGCGGTCTGAGGCAATAGGATTAATCCGGTTAGTTCAAGGTTGAACCAATCGAAAATCCAAAGACCAGCTTATGTCTGTGTATACATAACAGGTGGAAGAGAACATGCCCAACAGCTGCTGTAGGAGTAATCCTAAAACTCACACACTCCGGATGGTGGTAGTGAGTATGACGACATAGACAAGATATAGAATGACTGGAGAGGAAATCACCAAACGTGGTCATAAACCCCTCCATTAGCAAGAATAAGATAAAAAAAAGGTATAGTTTCCTGAGAGGATTAAACACGAAGCTCAGTCGCAAAAGCGAATGGGACAAGAACACCATCTCAAGACCCAGTAGAAAGGCCATTCAATCGTGGTACACTGATGATACTGAAAGAATATAACAAACTGGTATAGGAGTATATGGGCCTGAAACTGGAAGCTTAGGCAAAAACCAGTGCATTTTACAAGCTAAAACTCGTGCTATAGGAAAATCTGCCAAGTTCAATATAGAAAGAAACGTCCGTGGAGAAATAGTCATCATGTCGGATAGTCAAGCTGCCATCAACGCGCTGAACTCTCACGATATCAACTCTAAGATGGTTTGAGAATGCTTAGTGAAACTAAACCAATTATGCAAGAATAATGCAGTTACGCTACGCTTCTATGATTTATGGGTCACACTGGAGTGGAGCATAATTCAAAAGCAGATAAACTCGCTAAGAAAGGGGCCGAAATACCATTTCCTGAAATCTTCTGCGGGATGAGCGCGCCAGCACAATAATACTGGAAGATCTCAATAAAGAAGTAGACAACACAAGATTCCATCAGTGGACTGAGGCGGGTGAACATACTTCTGACAAAGTATAACCAGACAAGATCTAACGACTGCATCAACCGAAGAGAAAATAAACTCAGAATACTAACAGGAATCTCAAAAGGGTACTGTTAGAGACACCTTGAGAAGCCCGGATTAGTAGAGAAAGAAGAGTGTTGCTTCTGCGAAGAGGAAGACGAAACCTACATTCACATACACGCAGAATGTACTATCTTGCGAAAATTCAAAGATACCTCGTGGTGTAGAAGAAGGAGATTCACCTAATGTGAAACCATCCGGCATCCTGAACTTCCTCAAAGCTACAGGATTGGAGGAGCTGCTACAGGCTCTGAGATATCCTGAATACCGCAGCAGCAGAAGGTGACACAACAGATTCATTGGGTCGAAGTGTTCATTTGTTCAATTGGTAATTAGAGCTTCTGATTATGAATATCATTTTTCGGTTGTATTTAATTTTGTATCAAAATGAACTGATATGTAGAGTAATACTCACATCGTTCAAAAACATGCTGCTTATTCTAAATATTGGTATCACAAATAATGTCACCTGTGGCTATACGTTCACGTAATTCAATCCAGTAGATTAGAGAAGCGTGTTTAATTGAATCATCGGAACAGCTAGAAACACGATATCGATATTTCAGAAGATAAACCAAATGTATTGGTACTAGTGATTTTAGTTCAGCGATTCAGAAAGAAACCGAACAACTCAGAAATAAATTATTCTGCATTAAGTGGGATATGTCAACATGGGAAGTTCCCGGATACTTATACCGAATTTCGATATAAATTCAAGGAGGTTCATTTTCCACAGACTGAAACATACCACATGCGGCTCATAGGATTTCGATTCCCTGTTGATATTGGATCGAGATTGCCCGACGATATGTTTGAAATTCCATATTTTAAATCTGATTCCGCATCGTTCAAATTTGTATCACTTTATTAAATGAAACATTTTCGAGCAATCGTATTCGACAGGAAACATTCGAATTCTATTCTTATCAATCCGCTTAATAATATAACTCATTCTTATCACCATGTTCATGGAGTGGATAGAATTCGATTAATTCGTATAGGCCAATAATAACAATTGAAAATTAATTCGGGTGAATCCCCTTTAAAATTCTAGTTTATATTGTTGTGTCAAGATTCATGGTTCTATAATATGGAATGTTCCAGAAATACTAACATCAACGAAATAATTAGTAAGGTTCCACAAAATTCTTTCTTCGATATATTTCGCTACTTATCAGAGAGTATAAAAAAATTAATCAATGTTGAAATTAGAGTTTATATTGACAATGATGATGGATATGAAAATAGGGAAAAAGGGGAACTCCACGGACCAGATCTTGTTATAAAAATCTCCTTCATTAGGTACTTGCCGACTGTATTCTGAATAGTCCATGATAAACACTTCTCAAAACAATTAAGCCATCACCTCATTATAAATAAGAAATAATTACCCTTTATCCACTGAAAATACCCAACTAAACTATAAATCAATATGTGCCTGTTTGAATACTATTTTGGAATTATAATGTGAAGAAGCGGTTACACTCAGCTGGAGATAAATTAGAATTTAATAAATTGCTTCTCCGTTTATACATTTCCATCTCTTCTAAATTGAGTAGATATTTGTTCGTACTGTGACCTATATACGAAATATGTTGGGCTAACTCTGATTTTCCACCATCATTTTTCTTTATATGAGCGAAATGTTTATTATCACGAGCTCGTTCCAATTTAACCCACATAGCATTTCAAACACTACTCACAATCGATTTTACAAATCCCAGATTTGTCTAACGCAGAAACATTATCAAAGGTATTGCCTAAGCGGTTTTTAGCTTGTTCTTACATCTATAATATTAGCTGGTAGTATTGCAAATCCAGAAAACAATTTATGGGATTTATTGATTACTTGAGGATGATAAGTGGAAGGTATTGGCTCGAATTTTGTTGATTTCCTTTTCTGCTTAAAATATAAATTATTGATCAAACATTCGTCGTAACATTGTCCACCGCTATTTGCTGAAGTTTCTCAACTTCGTTGTTCGCTCAAAGGACGTTCAATAATCTATGAACAAGACTATTAATTGGAGCTATTTTATATTCAAATGTGTAGCTGACTCCACCTGAGTATACCCTTTTGTTTGAGTGGGTTTTCTGTATATGTCAAAATCTGAGTGATTACCATCTTTAATGATGTCAATATTAAGGAAAGGAAGCTGACTATTTGTTTCTATTTCGACAGTGAATTTCAGTGAATCAAATGGGCTGTAAAGTGTGTTCAAAATATGCCAATTTTTTGGAAACAGATTCAATATTGATTTTAAGGAGGTTCCAAGTCCGCTTAGAGAAATATAAAAATATTGGCGAAGAAAGGAGAGAATGGATTGCTCATTGCACATTCGCTTGTTTGTTCATAGTAGAGTTTTGTTAAAAGTGAAATAATTTAGCTTGATACATGAAGATGTAAGGATCACTTATACTGTGCAGTTTCCATCAAGGATATTAATATCTGAGAGCCATTCCTTCAGAATGTTTATCGACTCAGGGATT
This sequence comes from Endomychus coccineus, assembly GCA_958510875.1. Taxonomy (NCBI): domain Eukaryota; kingdom Metazoa; phylum Arthropoda; class Insecta; order Coleoptera; family Endomychidae; genus Endomychus; species Endomychus coccineus. Next base: position 36,629,740 of record OY294068.1, read on the forward strand.
GAGGTATTTGTAAATAAGATCAAATGAACTGAGAGCACTACCAGGCTCATGTTTGCAATTTTGAGATGTAATACGTAGGACGAATGTTTGAAATGGTTTTACTCGGTTTATCAGAGCAATCATTCAATAGGTTATTTATAGTGTTATAGTGTATTTATAGTGTAAACTCTTCTATAGTTTATTAGCATCTCCTAATATTAGGATATATTGCAATAGGTTGCATAATTTTTTGTACATGCACATAATAATACATAATAAAATTTTAACACTGTTGTGGAATATACAGCTCATTACATCTTATTCGTTTTCAGGAGAGGGGTGTGTTCGTTGAAAGATAATGCGTCTGTAAGTTTTGTATATTAGTAATTTAGTGCGGATTCTCTATTTCATTTTGTTCGCTAAATGTTGTTATGGACGTCTCTCTGCAAGTTTATTGCAACAAGTCTTTGGTACACAACAATCGACCATCAGTAGGATATTGGTATAATTCAATGATACAGAAGAGTATATCGGAAGATCTGGTCAGGTTTGCAACATACATACTCCCAGAGACTACAGGGGGCATGATCTAAATCATCATCAAATTCCGAGACATAATCAGTAGGAAACACACAACATCATAGCTGCCACTCTTTCATCAAAACAAAGAGATGATGCATAGAATCTGAATTAAAGAAAAAATCAACGATTCTGGAGTCTGTAAGCTCAACTGTGAAGATTGTGATGCCTCATATATTGGACAGACAGGCCGGAAGTTCCATCTAAGATTCAGAGAGCACTTCAAAAGTTCCGGCTCAAGAAACAGGATTGAATCTTGTTTCGATAAACATGCCGGCGAACATTCGCCATTGTATCTATAAGGAGACCCCACCCCACATGTTTGTCGCCGGGTTTAGATAGAAATGACGTCATAGTTGGTTACTTGTACCAATCAACTCATATCAACAATTTTCCTAAGTAACTGCCGCGATATCTTCGTCAAACCAGTTGTATCACATTTTAACAGTTGGCAACACATTACAGAGTTGCCGATATAAACTATTAATGTATTAAATTGACTTGGAATTAGATTAACAGTTCATAACTCGTAAATCTAGATTTTGCTTGAATCAAACTTCAAAACTGCAGAAATAATTGTTCAAGGTATTGTAATTCTACTTACATTCTCGTGGGCGTGTCTTGTTAGCTTCGAAACGTTTCTACATCAGTATATTAAACAGTAAACAGAATCTGTAGGTACCTCATAGTTTTTTAGGCATTTCAGTAATATCCATTATTTTGATGTGCTAGTGCAATAACTTAACTTAAAGCAGCAATTTTAATACTCACAACAGCAAATTCAATACAAATAAATGATATCGATTGAAAGCTATACGCTTCCCCTTCTGGAGTTTAATTTTTATACCTGGATTTGAAACCGTTAGATATCAGAATAGTTTAATTTTTCATATCGTTAATGAACCTCTTGTGAAATATATGCAAGTTGTAACCAAATTGTATCTTCTCAAAAATATTTTCTTCTAACATCCAGTCGGTTTTCTTCCCTATGACTAGTAAGTAGGTTGGCTCTTTATTTCATAGTATGTTGAACAGAATTTACCTATATCAATATCATTAATACATGAGTATGAAACAGAAAATAAAATACGCATCCACATGATCAAAGAGATTTACTATGAAAGATAATCTCTCAACTTTATGACTTCAAAAATGGATTCTACTTGAGTTTCTGTTGGAATATATATTGATTCTACTAAAATGATTCCTTTTGCCATTCACTACCTCTCCGTCATTCAATGGAAAAATATAATTTTGCGGTACTTTTGAATTTGTATTCGACGCAAGTAACAACTGTTTGGGAATTACATTTAGAATAACAAATAATTTGTATTATTTTTGCTGCACAGTTTACTGGATCAAATGGTTTGTTGTATTCAAAATCATTGAAAACATGCTCAACCTGACAACGCTGACTCTGAGCTATTATTCCACTCTTTACGTGAACAGGGCTTATGTTAGTCCTCCTGCTCCTTTAAAAACACTTGTACTTGTAGATGGTAGAGGGGAAGAAAAACTAAAAACCTAATTTCGTTTGGTTCTCTCAAAAAAACCCAATTACAGAGCTGATGGCGACGGTATTTTACGGTTGATCAGTTTTATGAGCTGTGCGCATTTTTTTCATCTAGTATCAATCGAATATCAGTCGTAAAGTGCAGAAGAATCCATTCGCTAAAGAAATCTCGTTGTCACACAGAACACAATCGTATCTGTTGAACAACTTTCGCGAACGAGCAATGTTTCACAGTAAGGCACTATATTCCAATTCAACGTAAGATTCAGAGCGTCGGTTAGGAAACAAATGACCTGTCAAGGAAATAAAACCAAATTCCAATTCCGATCATTCTGAAATGAACAAACAGAATTCTTTTTCAATATCATTAATTTGATTAAATACAGTCTTCTTCTTTCAATACGATAGAGAAGGAACACCGACAACTAACAGAAACTAAGTTATTTTCGTTCATTTATTAGGTGTTGGTTTTCAATTGTAGATTTTTTCATTATTAAACTTCCGAGTATGAAATTGAGTGTCAACGAACTCTATTATAGAGAAAATATGATGGAGAAAAGTAAAACGAAATAAGCGGACAGAAATAAAATCCATTAGTGAATTGAAATAGGCACACAAAGATGAGGAAATACGTTTGAATTTTCCACAATGAAATCCCATCGTTCCTAAATGTACACACCATTTTTTAGCAGTTCACTTCCACAGCACGCTTTTTGTATTTCTACTTTTAAAGGTCATTTGTCTATCATCGAAAGTGTCTCAATATTTTCCATTTGTCATTGAGGTTACTTATGATCTTGAGAGCAAAAGTTTTCATTAGCAATTCTTTTGAATGAAGTGATATTTAATAAAGTAGAATTTCTGGTTTTTAGCTTTAAAAATGGAATATCACAAAGTAACGAGCTCAAATTTTTTGTAATGTTGTTCGGAGGAGATACATACAATGTATGTTTTGATAATGAACTGTAATGTTCAGAATTGCAGTCAACTTTCTTTTAAGTAAAGTGATCTTCAACAAAGACAAATTTCTAGTTTTTATCTGAAAAAATGGAGTATCACAAAGTAACGAATAGCTCTATTCCACTTCTTTGTGATATTTGCTTGAAAAAGCTACTGTGTTAGAGAAACTATAGCCGCTCTTATTCATAAGCTAGTGAAGATCGAACATTAATTAGTTATTCTATTTGAGCTAAGAATTTAGCTTAATTTATTACTGTTCCAGTGGGTAACCGCTGAACACTTTTGGCGGGAATAATAAATGATGGACATTAGCAGAACTGACAAATATGAACCAGGATGACTTCCACATGTTACTTGAAGGAATTCCTAGTGGTTAACAATGATTTTAATGATGATGAAAGTGAATTTAATATGGGGAAACCAAATCTGTTTGACATCGAAAGGGTATTAGTTTTCTACTGGGTAGCAGGGCAAGCCATATCCTGTAGAATAGATGTGCATCCTTTATTAAATCTTTGATCAATCAATTGTTATTATTACCAATCTTTATTTTTCTTCATTATTGTGAATCATTCTTATTCCTATTTAACTGAATTATAATATTTCAAATATTATATTTCAATGAATTATCTGATTATTGAACTTATTCTAAATCATAACTTGATATTGCAAAGTTCAATACCGTGTGAACTCTAAACCGCAAGATTCTGCCATAAAGTCTATGTCACCGATAAAGTGAGAAAAAATAGAGATTCGAACATTTATTCCGCGGGTGAATTCTAAATAATGTAATAAATGTTTTATATTCACATACAAGGATGTTCTTATTTCAATATATTCATTCCCTATTCACAATTTATATCAAACAAATATTCAAATTACGTATCACAATTAATTGACGTACCATAAAAATGTATGGTTCTTATTCAAATATGTTTCACAATTACAAATTTATACCAAACTAATTATCAAATTATTCATCATTCAATTTATAGGTTATTTTCAATAGAGGTTATTAAGATTCAATTCCACCGTGCTGTTCTTATTTTAATATGTTCATTCACAATTATCAATCTACACCAAACTAATTATCAAATTATTTATCATTATATTCAATTTTATAGGTTATTTTCAATGAATTTTATTAAGATTCAATTTCACCATGCTGTTCTTATTTTGATACGTTCATTCACAATTACCAATTTATACCAAACTAATCATCAAATTATTCATCATTATATTGAATTTTATAGGTTATTTTTAATGAATTTTATTGAGATTCCATTCCAGCATGCTGTTCTTATTTTAATATGTTCATTCACAATCACCAATGTATACCAAACTAATTATCAAATTATTTATCATTATATTCAATTTTATAGGTTATTTTCAATGAATTTTATTAAGATTCAATTTCACCATGCTGTTCTTATTTTGATACGTTCATTCACAATTACCAATTTATACCAAACTAACCATCAAATTATTCATCATTATATTGAATTTTATAGGTTATTTTTAATGAATTTTATTGAGATTCCATTCCAGCATGCTGTTCTTATTTTAATATGTTCATTCACAATCACCAATGTATACCAAACTAATTATCAAATTATTTATCATTATATTCAATTTTATAGGTTATTTTCAATGAATTTTATTGAGATTCAATTTCACCATGCTGTTCTTATTTTAATATGTTCATTCACAATTATCAATTTACACCAAACTAATTATCAAATTATTTATCATTATATTCAATTTTATAGGTTATTTTCAATGAATTGTATTAAGATTCAATTTCACCATGCTGTTCTTATTTTGATACGTTCATTCACAATTACCAATTTATACCAAACTAATCATCAAATTATTCATCATTATATTGAATTTTATAGGTTATTTTTAATGAATTTTATTGAGATTCCATTCCAGCATGCTGTTCTTATTTTAATATGTTCATTCACAATCACCAATGTATACCAAACTAATTATCAAATTATTTATCATTATATTCAATTTTATAGGTTATTTTCAATGAATTTTATTAAGATTCAATTTCACCATGCTGTTCTTATTTTGATACGTTCATTCACAATTACCAATTTATACCAAACTAATCATCAAATTATTCATCATTATATTGAATTTTATAGGTTATTTTTAATGAATTTTATTGAGATTCCATTCCAGCATGCTGTTCTTATTTTAATATGTTCATTCACAATCACCAATGTATACCAAACTAATTATCAAATTATTTATCATTATATTCAATTTTATAGGTTATTTTCAATGAATTTTATTAAGATTCAATTTCACCATGCTGTTCTTATTTTGATACGTTCATTCACAATTACCAATTTATACCAAACTAACCATCAAATTATTCATCATTATATTGAATTTTATAGGTTATTTTTAATGAATTTTATTGAGATTCCATTCCAGCATGCTGTTCTTATTTTAATATGTTCATTCACAATCACCAATGTATACCAAACTAATTATCAAATTATTTATCATTATATTCAATTTCATAGGTTATCTTTAATGAATTTTATATTAAGTATCGTTTTCGCCAATGTTGTTTCTGTCAATTACATTCAAATTATCTCAAACAAGGATCCTCAGGGGTACGCCATTCTCGCCCAAGTTACTTCTCCATTCAACGTCATTCAGCTATACCAAAAATTGGCGCATTACAATATTTCAATAGCTTTTCCGGAAAACATAAATAGATATTTGTATTGACCAATTTTATGAATGTCGACACTGCCGCAATAAAATGGTATATTAATGATACCTTCAGTCTTTGATCAAACAGTAAAACTAGAACAATTAAGGACGGAAGCGTAGGAGTGTAGGTTCTGATGAATAAATATGAAAAATTTCAATGAATTCATAGTGGAAGTAAGATACAAGTAACATTAGCAAGTGGGGTACCGGTTTGAATATGAGGGAATATATTAGTAGGATTAAATAATGATTGAAATAGGCTAATCCGTTAGAGTTAATAACGTAATTAGGGATTTTTAATACTGATATATATAAGAAATTCCTAATTAGCTCATGAACTCTACCCTATTCCAATTATTATTCAATCCCAGTAATGTATTCCCCCATATTCAAACTGAAATCCTACTTGTTATTTGTATCTTATTTCGACTATAAGTCTCTTAAGAATTTTCATGTTTATTCATCTGTATCGTTTTGAAGACGACGCCAGCCGTCGGAACTACAGTCACGTTAGTGTTTCTAAACATAAGTAAAAAAAAACTAATTAATAAGTGAATTATATCAAGACCTTCAATCATCCATCGGACAGCTGATAATACTATGAATTATAGATGAAAGCAACTGTTACCGTGAAATTGGGTAAAACTGATCTAGAGGGATCACTTTGATAATTTTTCAAATTCTAATGAAACACCAAAACGTATCCGCGATCATTCGCCTAGCGGTCGTTCGTTAGTTTAAGTTCTAAGCGTGGTCATATGCGAATAAGTAAGGCGGTATGAGGAAGTGATTCTATTTTTATAAATTAATGAAGTAAATTTTGGAAATAACAGAGGTTGAAAAAATTCTTCTGAATTTTTGTTACTTTCCTCCACTAAACTGTTATTTCTTGTTTGAATTATCACATATTGTATTGCTAACCTCATTTTTCAACTTCTAACCTTGAATGCGAACTGTTTGATTCCTACGATCGAATTTAGACATTGGGGCACTTTGATACCACTTTTGGAGTGGAATTGATACTTCGATCAATCTCGCCGTACCTACATTGAGAAACTTGAAATAATAGGAACTATGAGCCCGAAATAGTAGAGCAGGTGTTAACAAAAGTCGCTGAGGAAGAATGGAGTATACTAAAGGCGTGCAGAAGATACCAAATTCCATACAGCACTATGATAAATATAAAGGCTTACATCGTAATTCACACGGTGGACAAACTGTCTTTCAACTGGAAGAAGAAAGGGCAATGAGTCAAGGCGTAAAAATATGTGGTGATTGGGGATTCGCCATAAATTTAAAAGATTTGCAGATAGCGACAAGGACATTTCTGGAGAGACAAGACGGGATGTTAACAAATTGAAGATTAATGTACACGGAAAGGACTGGGCTTACTCCCTATCAAAGATTCATGAGGGACACCTCACGCCACGTCTTGCAAGTAATATAAAGCGCGTTCAGTCACAAATAAAGCGATTGAGGATCACTTTGAACATTTGAAGACAACCATTGATGGTGTACCAGCATCCAACTTATTCAACTACGATGAAACCAACATGTCTGATGATCCAGGAAAGAAGAAATTCTGGTATAAAACAAAAATACCCTGGAAACTTCGTTATTCACACTAAGTTTCGGCTATCTCCGTCATGTTGTGTCGATCGGCCTCAGGGATATGCTACCACTCTACATCATGTAGGATCGCTGGACCGAAAATGGTCCTTAGGGGAAGCTTGTTATAATGACCGGTGTTGCAGTTTCGGGTCTCGCTACTACCGCATTAAAACTGGATGGGTAGATGACAGTTGTTTCACAGATTGGTTTCAAAGCACATTTTTATCACATGATTTGCGTTTGCCAGAGAGAAAAGTACTAATCTTCTCATTTTACAGATGAATTATTGGAGCTGTGCGAAGAAAACGACATCGCATTTGGTTGTTTCCCCCCAAACTCTACTCATCTAACACAACCTCTTGACGTTTGCTTTTTGAGCCTTTAAAAACTGCCTGGAGAACCGTTTTATTAAATTGGAAACAGCAGAACTTAATAGTGGCAAGTTCAAGAAAGAAGTATTTCTCAATTTAATGAAAGCCACTCTGGAGAAAATGAATTTTGCAATTTCAAATCAAGATGCAATCAGACGCGATCTGATAAGTGGTTTTCAAGCGACCAGCATTTTTCTCTTGGAACCACAAAAATTATTAAACAAAATCACAAGTGCAGAGGATGAAGCAGATGAAAACCCTGAAAATCGTTTCGGAAACGCCCTTGTTAAATTCCTTAAATAGGAACGTACGCTGGTATACCTGTTCAGGGTCCATTTAAATAAAGGAGCGTTTAAATGTGTCGCTGGGAGAAGCGTCCCTTAATAACGAAGAAGAGGCTTTGGAGGCCTCTGCGAGTTCTGCGTCTGAAACTGAAGTGGAAAAATGGAATTAAAGCGAGAATGAAGAAGTCAACGACGACGTGGGACTCGGGAGTATTCACCGAGGGTATTCACCGGGTTGACCCTAGGAAGATCACAGCGGGCGCGTTTGTTTCAGTGACAGTTTTTTCAGGGAACAAGAACTCTATGGTCTATCGTTATGCAATCATGGTGCAAGGAATCCCGCCAGACATGGATTGCAATCTGCTAGGAAAAGAAAAAAACATTTAAACTAGTTGAGAGCGATTTGTTTGCGGCTACTTTAACATGATATTTTGTCAATCCTAGACAAAACCTTGGTAAATATTAGAACCACCAGGGAAAGAAGCAAGCAGTCTATTTTTTCAGATAGGGTCGATGTTGCTGAACTTTAAACTTCTGTATTTGCTACCTACCTATCTATATTTTCATTTAATTCATATTTTTTACTTAGGTAGGTACACTTATCTTTAACGTCCAATTTCATGACTATTGTTTTAGTTTTGCTTACTTATTAAAATAATTTGATAATCGGTCATTATTTTATCAACCTATCAACTTATTAACATAATGAGCATGCCTAGTTGTTTATTGTATCGTTCCTTGGAATTATAAGCGGGTGAATTGGATAGTACACAGTTATTCATTATCAAAGTCACCCCTATAATGTCCGATATTGATAGAAAAAACACATTATCATATATAAAGTGGACAAAATTGATCCTCTCTATGACCAACACATGAAAGAAAATGCAAATATAAATAAGTTATCAAATTGACCCTCAAGCTCAGTACGACTTTGATGAGCTCTTTAATATGTTTTTACAGAAAGGTGTCAAAGAGATACTCTCATTAAAATCTTTTGGAAGCTAGAATAAAGGAACCCATAGTGTTTTTTCATATTCATTTCACGGAAGTCGTCTTGTGGTTTCTTCAAGGTTATTATTGAGCTCCTTCCAATATTTCTTAGTTAAGATTGATACTCGAATTAGGTGCAATATAGTTATCTCCAGGGGACAATTATTACCAAAGTACCTTCACTGTAATAGTTGCTGAAAATCGTAACCTTACCTGCTACATATCATGTTGTATATTATATGCAACTTGAAGCTAAACGAACGTTCAGTGGAAAAACATTTGATTCATTTCACCCTTAGCGGAACATTAACTATCTAAGCTTTTCCGTTTTAAGGCGAAGCATCATAAATAAATGGATTATTAACAAATTGTAGTCCTAGTGAAGATACTAGTAAACAGTAATTTGATACTCACTTGGGTAGAAATGAAATCCATTAGTGAATTGGTATAGACACATAAAGATCACGAAATGCGTTAGGAGCTTCCGAGAACAAACTGCCATTCTCTTTGAAGTTCTGCACAATTTCTTCACGTAGTAATCATTGCATGTTCATCCATTTTTCACACTTTATAAGTTTAATACGTCCACCGAACCATTCACGTGCACATTAAATATATAATTGCTAATTTTTCAAACCATTTCGCATTTCCTTGTATTATATCATTCCAGGAAAATCTAATTAAACATGGAGCAATTATCAATTTCTGTTCAACTCACAGATATTATCTAGAATTAGGTGATTACAAGCACATTCAAGAATTATCATTCCATCACTTCTCGTTATCATCTCTGCTATCTCAAGTTACGAAGTTGTTCAATATGAAAATAATGCATCATCAAGTATAATGAGAAATTGTTAGAAGGTTAGACTGAGGAAGGATGTGGTGATTCTTACCCTCATATAACAGATTCTAGGTTTCTATAGGTCGAAAAGTGACGTCACATTAGTTCCGAACAGCTGTTTTACTCTCTCATGAGCTCATCAGCGGAACGGAATAAGATGATGATATCACTAACCAACCAAATCTACCACTACACTACTAGAGAACCAAGAATTTTCAAGCTCCATCTACCTAAAGGTCTTTTTTGACTCCTCCCTCAGAAATATGTGTTTTTCATACAATGCGTGATCATACAGCAACATACAGCTATTTCGAAACTCATTTTTTCAAACGCTTTGTAGCTTAGCATGTGCGTATACCTTTCTTTGTAACCTTCCGGATTTTTTTCTTCAACTATCCCGATATTACATTTTGTTAAAGGGGATCGAAGCACAATATGGACTATCATAGGAAGTGACAACATGCCAACTTGATGATTATATTGATCAGATACCACAGCAAAAAGATATTTTATTGACGGTTCTCACCATCGAATCATCATAATTGGTCTATATAACAGACGAACATGCAAAATCAGGAATTCGCCCTCTGCAGATAATAATCCTCCTATAATTCATTCCAGAATATAGTCCACATGAGAATGGTGTCAGATCTGAACCAGTAATTCATAAGAAACTTGCTCAATTCATGTTTGTTCCAAGTTTCTGATCATTTACGTCCAATTGAAACATATATCCTTTACACGAATTAGAATAACTGGAGAACCAAACATGGTATTTGCGGTACTCCATGAGATGGTATATTTGACATCACATGGTGTAACGTTAATACTACCTCCAGTTGGTTTTATGAATATCTATACTTGATGTTCCTGATTTGAACTTTTTTTGAGGAGTAGTAATAATTATTAATCGTTCAACCCGTTGGCAGATTATTTCAAGTATCATTGAATTTGTCTAGTCGATAGTTTGAGAATATGGAATCATTTGAGCCCAATGCAATATTCAATTACTTTTCCCTCTTTTACAACGCGAAAAAGGATTCTTGGGCTACAGTGTAAAAATAAGCATTTCAGAGCCGAAAAATAATGCTAACTACATATGCAATTTTTTTCCTATGGTGCACTGTTACGGAGATACAGCGCTTCCATTTTTTGATATGTTCTACGAACATTTGAGAATTAGCAGACATTGTAATGGAGGAAGTATATTTGTTTTCAAATCGATGTATAGAATACGAGTATTATTGACTTGAAGAAGGCCTTATCAATAAACCATTTAAACATTAACCATCAATTGTTATTGTTGAAAAAATATGTTTCTAACTGCTGAAACTCGTGATTTCTTACTATGATTGTAGAGTTTTGTAGTGAAGTAGTCTATGATGATTCGTTTCTTACAATTTTCTGACTTGTTCTCTCAATTCATGTTTCTTCTTTGGCGGTTCTTCAACGGCCTGTGCATATACGATGATATCCTTGCCGTCGACTCAGTTCCAATTTCCTTTCCATTGTCGTTCGCCACGCGGATTTATGCAGAAGGCCACTGGACAAAACTTGTGAGGGAACCTCATTAATCTTAGTTTCATTATGTTCAATGAAGCCACTATAGTATAGGAATCTTCCATCCCCATACGAGATTACCTAAAATCCCTCAATTACAGAATACAGTCTTATTTATATCATCAAATACATGTAATCCATATGTTTGTAAATGCATAGATGATACATAAATAATATGTTCATTGTTATGGTTACATTGTTATAATATAAACTAAACATGATAAGTTATCCTGGCAGGATCGCCATGTGAACATCAGCTCTCAACGACTAGGGACGGTTTGACATAAGCTGATCGGTGATCCTTTGGGGCACAGGAATTGAAACACTCACTAATATTAATAAGGTTGTATTTTGTAATTGAGGGATTTCAGGTAATCTCGTAAGGGGATGGAAGATTCCTATACTACACCACCTTGTTGCAGATTTTCCTCCACAGTACTTGCAAACGACTGGGCACACAAGATCGGATTTTTTGCACTCGTAATTGCATTAAAATTATCAGGTCTACATCCACAGGTGATTACATTCATGACGTTTTCAGGCACTGGTTCCCTTGCACTCATCTCTGCTTGAAGTCCTTGCACCGTCGTTTTTCGATCCCGAACAAGAAGATCCAAGGTATTGCCCAACCAAACCTGCCCTCTTTGGCTATATACATTCGTTGCATTAGGTGAAGTTGATAATAAAGGCAGATTAAATTCACTTTTGGTGGTAGACAGAGTAAACTTTTTGGGAGAGAGTCAGCATGTCAAAATGTTGACTTGTCCTGCAGCTTCGACGCTTTGTTGATGGATGCGAGGTTTCTCAAAAATTTCTATAGCATTTTGAGAAGTCTGATCCTTTGTGAGTAGCGCTACAAGTTTTAATTTGCCGAAGGAATCTGGGACCGCTGAAAGCTATGCTGCATTCGATGGGTATTTTCAAAATAATATATAATAGAAAATGAAAGCTCTATATCTCCGTAACAGTGCGTTGTAAGAAAATGTGCATCAAAAATTTGTTGCTTCTTCGTGCTCCACAATTTTGATATTCCCATTGTAGCTCGAATCATTTCTGTTCACGTCGAAAAAAAAGGAAAAGTCGTTTTTGGCAACTCTAGCACCCTCTGCTCTTTGAACTTTTGATTGTAGCACAGCGACTGCAGGAGATAAATTTTAGGTAAATTGTTCTCTACAATCTATTTTCTAAAGTTCTTTCTCTACGCCCCGTTTACGTGGAAAATTTGTGGTGAGAAGTGCCCTAACTCTTCAATACGTGATATTTTCAAAACTTGGCTTGAAGAATCGTGAAATTTGTAGTTTTCTGCACAAAAAAACGTCAGTTTTATTCCGAATAACCGAATAAATGCACCCTTTTCGAGTTAAATAGATTTTACGGACATTTAGAACTGGGGGGCACTTGTTATCAAGTGTTAATTCGATTTGAAACTTATATGACTTCAAAATTAGGATGGCGTGATTAATATTTTGGAACGCAATGCTTTCCAAATTAGAAATTCAGGATACGGCCTTGTATTACTGAAGGCTATTTTATGCAGTTTTGAGCGAACTGATTTTTCATCATTTCATCCGTCATATCTTTTAATGGTACAATATTTCCAATAATTTGAACCCTTCCTATGAATAAGTGAATTTATACAAACGTCTAGAACCAGGAGGGCATGTGGTAAGAAGAGCAGCAACTTTTCAATACGTGATAATTTCAAAACTTTGCATGGAGAATCTTGAAATTTGTAGTTTTCCTGACAAAAACGTCAGTTTTGTTCCGAGTGAATGAACATTTTTTGAGTTAAATCGATTTGGAACTTGTATAACTTTAAGGTAAGGATGGCGCTGAAGTATTGACTATTTTTTTTTGAACGCAATGCTCTTCAAACATAAAATTCAGGATGTGGCCTTATATTATTGGAGGCTATTTTCGTGCACTTTTGAGCAAACTGTATTTCCATCATGGGCGTGCATAACAGGGAGGGGGCATTCTTTCTCGTCATATTTTTCAATGACACAATCTTTTCAATAATTTGAACTCTCACTATGAATAAATGAATTATTACAAGTCGTAGAGCTCACCGTATGCGTTTAAGAGGGGCCTGAAGGATTCGCTGCAAATTTTGATAAACACGCGTATAAGAATTGAGGGACGCTCTTGCACGCAAGGGAGCTGAAACACTTATAGGACCGGAACTCCGCGGTGTATGGTCACACGCTAGACAGGAAATCAACATTATAGAAACAAAGATTGATCAGAAAATATTATTTTGTCAGTTATGTGGTACTTATGTATTCAAAGGAATTATTAACGACTGTATCGCATCTTATTTATCAGACCTAACTCAAATCGTTGTCATTCAACACAAGAACTTCCGTACACCATCTAACGATAAGCTCGTGGAGGTGGGAGTTCCTCGGGCATGCATTTAGGGTACTGTATTTCCTCTATTATTCAACAATTTTCAACATTCTTTACTTATACTTTTCGATAATTGATACCTACCCTCTAGCTTCTGGTAGAAATATCGACAGTAGGTACTAACTTTTGCTCAATAATGAAATAATACTGTATTCACATATCTTATATTGGATAGATATGTTGAAAACTCAACTAATCAATTATTATGCTACGTCATGTTATTTCATTCTATTAGTGTGAAATAAGATATGTACTGTGGCAACTTGGCCAATTTGTTAATCTTGATACCATAAGAACTTGTTACTTCGGTCAAACTCTAGTCTTCTAAGCTACAGAATCATTCGCATACAATATTTAGAGTGTTCTCAAAGCACTAGAGTCAAAAATTAGACCGATGTCACTTTTGTTTTTTTTTTTAAACTCTCAGTTATCAGAATATTTTTAATTTTTAAATCATTCATCAAGCTCTTGTGAAATATATGAGAGATGTAACCGGAATTAATTCTTTTAATTTCCACTCAGTTTCCGTTCAACTAACGAGTGAATCCAATAATGAGATTTTATTTGGTGCTGCAAATGTAAATAATCTCTTCATTCCATATAGTCTAGGAGTCAGAGCGATATTGATGGTCTGAACATTAACCCGATAGCACTATGGCTTATCGTTAGAGGACGGTTCAATGACCAATTCATCTCACAGACCGAATTTTCACCGAATACAAGATCTCGAGATACAACATCCGCTTGTTTTTTTTTTGCCTGGAGGTTAACCCTTTTCAAGTTGGGGTTACTTGAAAAGCATGCCATTCTTATACACTTCCACCATGTGCTATAGTTTCTTCTCGTGTCCGTTTATTAGGCTCACCAGTTAAAATTCGACCGAAAATGGACTGCAAGTTAACCCTCCCATACCTGGTGGAAAATGTTCATTGGTGTTGGCAATTGTTGAGATACCCTATGCCATCAAAAGTTATCTGTCCATTTCCGAGTAATTGGCCATTATTTGGACCAACAATGGTTTTTTTTCTCATTTTGTGGCTAACCGTTGCGTTATACAAGGTAGCATGATGGCACAGGTTAGATAACCATATTGGAGCTCAAATCATCACTCCTTTCTTATCCCAAAACCTCCTGAAACCACCCCCAAAAAAACATGAATAATGTGGATAATATGACCAATTTTATGATATATTAGTCAATTATTGAGATTCTGGCTGAGTTTAAAACCGAAACGGCCGTTTTTTGTTCTTTGTTCCGTTTTGGGGGTTGTACTAGAGGGTTTTGGGGGGTTGAGATAGGCAAGGAGTGATGGCAATAATTTTAAGTCATTATTTGACTTCCAATGTTATTTAACATGGTGCCATCATGTTACCTTGTAACCCGCAAGTTTTAGCCACAAAATAAAGCAAAATAAAAATGTTTGGTCCAAATAATGGCCAATTACTCGGAAATGGACCGATAATTTTTGATGGCATAGGGTATGTTGACAATTGCCAACACCAATGAGCATTTTCACCAGGTTTGAGAGGGTTAACTTGCGGTCCATTTTCGGTCCTATTTTAACTGGTCAGCCTGATAAACGGACACGATAAAAAATGATGGCACATGGTGGAAGTGTATAAGAATGGCATGCTTTTCAAGTAACCGCAACTTGGAAAGGGTTAACCAAAAGTAAAAAAAAACTGCGGATGCTGTATCTCGAGATCTAGCAGCTGGCGGAAATTCGGTCTATGAGATGAATTGGTCACTGAACCGTCCTCTAATGATGAACCATAGTGCCATCGGGTTAATGTTCAGACCATCAATATCGCTCTGACTCCTAGACTAATAGTATGCTGAACATAAGTAACCCATGTCAATATGAGTAATACGTAACTATGCAACAGAAAATACACATTAAAGATGATTAATATGGAAGATAATCTTCCAACTTGTATGGCTTCTATTTGTTGAGATATATTCATCCTGCTAAAATAGTGGTAATGAGATTATCCAAAGTAGATCATGCATTGATTTAAAGATTTTGATAAGCGGATATCTTGGATGTTTGTTTTCATAAATGATAATGATCACTTAATGATCACTTTAGGATCACAATATGGATCGATGATATTGACTTGAAGCTGGAAGTTAGGTTTCCATATTTTTATCTAAATCCTTCATTGTAGGATCAGTTTCATTTTAATAATTGTTGAATAAACATTCAAAAAGCATTTTGAAAAATACATCCTTTTTTGCGATTCATTGTCTTTCCGTCATTTAATATCAAAATATATTTATTTGGTACTATTGAATTTAAAAATTACAAATAATTTGTATTGTTTGATACAATAAGAAGAGAATTTGTTTGTAACATAGTTTATTGTATCAAGTGGGTAGTAGTATTCAAAAACAATGAAAACCTGCTCTATCTGACAACAATGGCTGACCTTGATTCATAACGCCATATTACTATTCCAGCGAATAAGCCATACTACGTATAGTGACGGAAGTAGAATGTAGGAATTTTTATTTGGATTTTATGAAACGATAATTTCATAATTAAAATATTACGGTTTCCTAAATATCTCATTATTCGGAAAAAAAAATAATTCCTACTGAATTTACACGTAAAATTAGACTGGCATTCCAGATTATTCACATGACAAATCAGAAATACAAACAGACAAATTATTACATTTAGAATAGCGTTAGACATAAAATTCGTATCACAATTAGCGATAAGTGTTTCATTTCAGCCTTTAATCCGTGATTGCGTGGATCACGCACATGGCACCACCAGTCTCGACGTAACTAATAAACACTTCCCGCATTATGACGTATAAGAATATGGATATTAATAAACGTCTATTCGGTCAATCACTACTGAAAATATTGAATCATAATGTACGTACCTCAATCTTCAAGACGTACGATCTAGATTTACGATGATCTATAATAGTAGAGATATAAACGCTGTTCACTGTAAGAAAGAAATGACCTCCTACTGGGTTACTTTTACAACCAATTTGATTCAACAATTTTCCTTGGTAACTACCCCGTTATCTTCGTCAAACCATGTTTTTTCCATTCTAACAGTTGGAAACGCAATTACAGAGTTGCGGATATGGAACTTGATATCTCTTTGTGGACATTCCATAATTTATTCTAAATCCAAATTTTGATGAAATGAAAGTACGGGAACAAATTTTCTCCCCAGAACTGCAATTCTACATACATTTACGTCGTGTGTCATGCAAAACGTGTAAATTTTTTACTTAATATTATTATTAAACTGAAAAATTAAGGTAAGTACGTCTATTCATTTATCACGACGTAACATGGATCTTAGAAGATGGTACTTGAGGTCCTTCGCAATACTGGCAAGATTTTAGCACAAAACTGTGAAAAGGATGAACGCTAGTGGCGCGGTGTATATTATAGGTACTTCATGTTGATTGTACAGCAGATTGTATCCTTTCCTATTACAGAATAGTTATTTGTTTTACTAGGCATAAAAGCACAAGATATAATGCCGCGGCTGGTGTTTCATAGCCGAGCGTAGCGAGGCTATGAAACCAGCCAAGGCATTGAATCTGCTTTCCTGCCGTGTGAAACATATCATTTTTTCTTCAAATTTGTTCCAATTCCACGCAAAATCGATTTTTTCATATTTAAATTGCGTTTCATTATCAATATCCAAATAGCTAAATTATTTTATTAAAGGTAACTGGGCCCTGCGTTACTATGTTTACCGCTGATGACGTTTGTTGAATACGTTTGTTTACTGTTTACTTTGTCATTATCAATTTTGAAAAGTTGTCATGTTAGAAATGGATTTACTGCAAAGTGAGGATGAATTGATGCAATTAACACCACCTGAGATAAGAGACCAGGCGCGAGATGTGGAATTTAACCTTTTACCGGAAAAATCAAGAACTGTATATGAACTCACATACAGCAGATTCATGGAATATAGACAGAAGAAAAATATAGGATCTTTCTCTGAAAATGTGCTGATTGTCTATTTTTCCGATCTTTCAAAGAAAATGAAGACTTCAACGTTATGGTCTACCTATTCGATGTTGAAAGCTACCCTGAACATAAAAAATAACATTGATTTGGCAAAATATCAGAAGTTACGGGCTTTTTTGAAACGCCAGTCAGACGGTTTCCATGCAAAAAAATCTCGAGTTTTTCAAAGAGAAGAAATCGAGAAATTTTTATCAGATGCCCCAGATGAACTGTATTTGTGTACGAAGGTAGGAATATATTGAAAATGATCTATTATGGATTAAAGAACTAATTTTCAATTTATATTTTAGGTTGTAATTATTGTTGCAATCGCTGGGGCTTGTAGATGTGATGAGCTTTTGCAAATGAAAATAGATGATATAAATGATATGGGCGACAAATTGCTAATTATGCTACCAAATACTAAGACCAAAAGATCAAGATCTTTTGAAGTAACGGAATATTTAAGCGTTTACAGACAATATGCAGCCTCCAGACCCTCGAATTTAAATAATCGGCGTGTCTGCTATAAATATGCGAACGGTAAAGCACATCATCAATTCATTGGCATTCACAAATTCGGTAAAATGCCAGAAGAAATTGCTACTTTTCTGGGACTATCCCATGCGAAAGAGTATACCGGGCACTGCTTTCGCAGAACTTCGGCCACGTTGCTGGTGCATTCTGGTGGGGACATAACAATGTTGAAGCAACATGGAGGATGGAAGTCTTCCGCTGTCGCGGAGGGCTATATTGAGGACTCGCTAGCCAATAAGTCGAACATCGGCAATAAAATATTTTCTGGCGTTTCCGGAGTATCAAGTGTGGATACTAAAGTTGTTAATTTTACTGGAAAGGAGGGAAGAGGACAGAGTTCAATTGTAATAAATAATTGTTCACAATTGACCATAAATATATCTAATAAATAAAAATTTCGTGTTGTAGTTTGTAGTTTTAATGCAATAAAACCAGTTTATTATCATCAGCATCATTTTGAGTTTTCTTAATGTCATTGTCAATTTTAATAACCAGTTTGATTTAAATTATTACTTGGAAGGTTGCCTAGCAACGAACTTTTTCTGCCTAGGCAGTAAAAGTGGACTTTTTCTGTCTAGGCATTAAAAGTACAACTTCTAAGCCTGCCAAGTGTCATTAAAAGGCCGCGTTTAATGTCATTTGGAGAAAAATATTATTTTCTTCAAAAACAAGGTATGTCGATTATGATGGTGGAATGTATCAAAATAATGTCCTAAATTAGTTTGAATATCAACTATCAATGAATTCAAAAGAACCCTCACAATCGTTGTGAATGATGAATGAAGTGTCAACGAGCGCCCTCAAGAAATATAATGTACAAAAATGGTTGAGTAGTAGTTAACTAGCATTATGATAAAACCATGAAATCACTGTTGTTTATCTTGGTAAAAAGGAATAAGTCGCAACAAGTATATATAGCAGGGGTGTTAGCTGACAAATATGACCGAGTGCTCCCTCTACCCCCTTTCCATTAGAATCTTTGATACCATTGAACACATCTGGGTTATAACTGAGAAATACTACTGCGATCACTTTGATGCAGATAGTAGCTCAGCGAAAAAAAACCAATGACCATGTGTGAAGAGGGTGGGAAAACTAAAACCCGGAATATGGGCAGTGACTATTCGACATGCTGCTAAAGTGGATAATTCTGGGTTAGTGTTAATGTGTAACGTATGGAGGAATTATAGTGTTTAAGGCAGTAGAGCAAAAATTGTTATTTTGATAATAATCTCAAGTTACAACAGCAATTTTAATATTGACAAACGCGAATTGAATACAAGTAAATGTTATCGATTTGAAGCTGCCTCTTCTGAAGTTTAATTTTTCATATCTGTATTCAAAACTTACTTATTAATTCTATTTTTCATATCGTTTATGAATCTCTTGTAGAATATTATATTAAAGATATAATCGAAAAGATTCATTTCTGGAAAATTTACGTTCAAATTCCACTTGGTTTTCATGCAACTAATGAGTGAATTTAGTACCATGAGTAATGTGTTTTATTTGATGCTGTAGAAGTGAGTTATCTCTTTATTACATGTGATGTTGAATACGAGTTATCAATATTGATATCATTAGAACATAAGTATTCAACAGAACATGGAATATACGTTCACATGATCAAAGATAAATAATGTGAAAGATAATTTTACAACTTGCATGGCTCCAAAAATAGATTCTACTCGAATATTTGTTGAAATATTGTTTTTATTCAACGAAAATGGTGTTACTTAGATTATCGAAAGTAGATATGGATATCGTGCATTGATTTGAAGATTTTGATAATCGGGTATTCAGAGTGTTTATTTTCATAAATAATATTGATCACATTAACATCACAATGATGAAATCTGGTTCACTCATGAAGCCAGAAATCATGGGCAGGTAGAAGCAGGGATAAGCCACAAACGTTCAGGTAAGCGTATTTCTATACTTCTGAGCACCATTGTTTAAGCAGAGATACTGGCAATAGCGCGCTGTACCCAAATAGTGCTGTAAGAAATGATACAATCTCACATCAGTGCAGGCACAGATAGGAAGGCAGCCCTTGCTTCGCTGAGTAGCATGAGAATAACATCAACACGCTAAACAACCTTGCCTAAGATGAAGGCAAGCTCATCCAATTCTGAGATCACAGTCACTCTGGAATAGGGGGAAATGAAATAGCCGATGAGCTTGCAAAACTGGGGGTGAACCCCTGATAGACCCAGAACTAGCTGTTGGAATTTCGAAGAGTAACATCGAAGAGATAATTCACTGTTGGGTAAGAATACAACACTCGGAAGAGTGGAAAGTGATGAACGGTTGCAGGCAGTCAATATCACTGATTGGATCGCAAATTGGGGAAGACTGATCTCAGCAAGTGAGAAACATGGTTAAAACCGATGGCAAACTGATGACAGGACACGGACCGTTTAACTACCACCTCCACAGAATGAACCTCAACGAGTCGCCTTTGTGCAGGTGGTGCAAACGGAAAAACGGCACATCAATGCATTACGTGCATATGGGTAACACTGTTCCCCCCAAGATGCAGATCACTCTCGGTAGAGCTATGCGACACTGAGGAGATCCAGAAACTGAATACGAACATGGTGCTAAATTTCTTCAGGGCATTGATCACCTACCCGGTCCTGACTAGGTGACTATTACAGGGTTTGAGTAGGTGGCTGTTTGTCCACTTCGAGCACTCGGTGAACACTATGGACTGGGAACCGATGTTGGAGAGTATGATGAACACGATGAGAACTGCCCTTAGGAGGCCTGGTGAACACTCGTCGGTGGGAACCGCTCCACTAGATAACACATAAGACTAGGTCAGAAGGATTTCGGCCTAGTTAATAAGGGATCGCAATGGCCCTCCCTCAATTAATAATGATAATTAACATCACAATATGTGTTAATAATATCGAATTGAAGCTGAAAGTTATTTTACCATATGTTTAAGTAATTATTTCAGGTATAGGTTCAGTTTTCTTCTAATAATCGATCAAGTGAACTCTCAACAAACATTTTCTAATAGGGATGAGCCTTAAGATGAGCGTCATTATGCCATTCACTCACTGTCTTTCCGCCATTCATGATCAAAATATGTATTTTCTCAAACTATTCGATTCAAATTCGATGGAAGCAGAACAAGAAAGTGGGAACTTCTTTTTTCTTAAAATGCATGGTAAACACTAGTTTGCGAATTACGTTTAAAATTATAAATCATTTGTATTATTTGACAAAATAATTAGAGAACGGCTAAATTTGTTTGTAACATGGTTGATTGAATTAAATGGTTAGTTTTATTCAAAGACATTGGAAACCTACTAAACTCGACAACAGTTGCTGACCTTGAACCATGACATTATTTCTTTCTTAACGTGAACAGCCTTTATTACCTAATATTTCGAACAATGACGATGGTTGATATTTATATTTTGTTATTCCTAGTCTAATCATATATCACTCATATTCTCAATGCCAATAAGAGCTTGCTCAGTGAGCTGATATTTGAATTATTGATGGAAACCCTTATATTAACTTCCTCATAAATGGATTTGGGGAAGAACGCAGCCCTCTTTCAAAAAAGAAATTGTTATTTCGATACTTCTGAATTTCGGCAATCACAGCTTAGTCCATATTCCCTTTTGTCCCAAATTAGGTTATTCATTTTCGTCAGGTCTCTAAAATTTCAAATATGTATTTTCGTCCTAAGGTCATACAGTTAAAGAAACGATGAATGTTACCATAATTTGGGAAATTTTAAACGATTCAATGAAAATGAGAGCACATGTATCAATTCCGACAATTCAGAGTTACTGTTAACCTAACAGAAATAAGGTGTTAATTCTCTTATTATAACGACTGGTCGTAGAAAAAATATTGTATGCAATGACCATGTAATGACTCACACAAGATTTACGACACTCGTTTACGGCTCGTGGCATAACTTACCTCGTGCTCATGTATTAATGGCCATCATTACATGATTGTTGCATGACATACTATTATTGTTTGGAAAGATAAGAATCAATTTTATCCTTCAGCTATTATAAGCTATCATGAAATGTGATAACAGTATTCAATTCATAGAAAACATATTGAAATGGATTTGATAATCCACAGAAATATCGTAATAAGCTGAAATTTAAGAGATAGAATAGCATATTTCAGGTACTTAATTATTCTAGCACACCGAATTTGATCTGTTCGATGATTCAGAACATACAGTTGATAGTAATGGGCCATATCCATCATAAAACAGTACCATTTCCTCTTAATATAAACTTCAACATACGACCGTTCCAAGTTTTAATTGGATTTTAATATATATCGTCTGCGGGCGCATTATTCCATGAATTATTATTTCTAAACTACATGAAAACACTAATGAACAACTAAATATTTGATAAAGATATGAATAAAATATAGAGACATCAAACTAAAGATTAAGGGATATAGATTATATCTACTCAATTATGAAGACAAGTTGAGGATTATTTATCATGAGATCACTAGGATGAATGAATGTTAAAACTTAACCATAATTGTGATTCGAATCCAGATCTCTGGATGTCAAGACCAGTTCCCGTCTGATTCCTATAATTTTGAAAACTCAAATCTCTGAAAGAATAGTAGAACTTTTCTTAAACACATGAGATACGGTGAGTCTTTGACGGGACCAAAAGCGTAATTGGTATACACACTGAACTAGATATCAAGGAATGTGGGTTCGAAATCCCTTATATGGTTCAGTTTCTGCGGTCACTCCTCTTAATAATCACATGGTTATAATCTAAGTTATCTTCATAATTTAGGAAATTTAATCTATATCTCTCAAGACACTCATACGTGGGCATTATGGCTCATTAAGAAAAGGAACTTCAAACTTGTTTTCATTCATGTGTTATCCGAATGGATTGAAATTTATCCTTCTGATTATCCTTACCGGCAATAGAAGATTCAAGGAAAGATTTCGAGGAAGGTCTTTTGTATCCCTTGCGCCATAATGATCGAGTTATGTAATATCAAATGTTTTACTTCTCGAATATGAAACAACATCTTCGTTATATGGTGAGGCAACCTTCATATTGGTTTTATTGATATAGCAACGTTATGCGGAAGAGAATATCATATTATTCCAATCAATGTAGAAGCGTGTTTCGGCAAATACCGACAACGTACAAAATATAAACATCGGCTGGAACTGTTTGCATATCATTTATTCGGGTTTCTACGAAGGCACCGCACGAACATTGAACGTTCATCAATCTTCTAGTCTGATTAGAATAGCCGGAACTATTAGGGAATAACGTGTACAATTTCCATTTAATTTGCTATCGATTAAGTCAAGAACCATTTCTTAACGAGTCTGAACCGATTTCTTTCCGTCATTTGGATTCAATTTCCGTCACTAGCGGCTCCAGTTTTTGCGATTTCCAAAATTGGATGACTTATCGATAAGGATCCAGAATATTTGATGAATGATGGATGAATAGCTACACAAGTGAATTATTTTTGCAGACAACTTGATTAGAAATGTGGATTCATTTTATAGATAATGAAATATCAACAAAGAAACAATTTCTTGGCATTTTTCCTCGGATTTAATATAATTTCCGTCACGATGTTATTGGGGTTTGGAGAATTAGATTTCGCTACATTCGACCCTCGTGTTACTTTTATCGCAGAGAGGGAAACGCCCAGAAGCAAATCAGTCATAATGTCACACGTTTCAGAGACGTGTTCAATCTTATGGCCATAAATAATAGAATATTTGAAGATCATTCCTCTACAATAAAATCTCTCAGAATGTAACCGATGAATTTCCGTGGTGTGATAATAATTATCAGACTTATGTGAATGATTATATTCTAAAATAGTCTGTTCTTTTTCCTAATTATTCATATTTCCACTCAATCTCAATTGTAGCGTCAATGAATTCGAAATAAAATTGATTCTTTGATAGTAGATTATTGATGTCAAATCAGCAAAGTATATAACGATATAGAAAAAACTTTCTATTAGCCAGTTTAAGACCAAAGTGGAATCGTTTATCTTTGGATGTCATTTTCTATCCCTAACAATATTTAATTTTTTTTTCTCATTTTTGTATAATGTATAATAAAAATTCTCAATACTTAATTTCTTTTCTTCCCTTTTCTTGATATCTGTATTTGTATTCATATACATTCCTTCATTGATTTTTTTTTGCTATATCTAATGAGCTTAACTCACTGTGTACTATACGTTAATAGTCAGCAAGGTTATACTCCAGGCAAATAAGACATTTTCCACAGACCTCTTTGTACGGAGGGTTTTTTGGTAGAAGAGTGTAGGTTTTGACATCTAAAAACTGATGTCACTGACGCGAAGGCTGGCGCGGAGCTGCGTTGTGATATATAGATACATATATATGTATATATATCATTTATAGCCAATATCTCAAAAGCCAAGCAAATGTATCAAAAAGTTTCGAACAAAAGTTGTAGAAAATGAAAATTCCCACAAAAAATTATTAGAAACTTTTTTTGATTTTCCTCGCGGCTTCCGCGTAAAATGCGTTGAAAAAATTAAGATTTCTCTTGAAAATTTATTTAAATAAAAGTTGTTCAAAATGTATTTTCCTTCAAAACGAACGTTATTAGGAAAGTCAGATTTTCCACGGAAAATCGTGTTTAGGCATATTTTTCGCCTTCAGTCGATAATTTGGCAGAGAGTACGCCTTGAAGAAGACATGTAATACCTCGTTGATTTGTCCAGAGATATAACTGAGTATAAAAAATGAAAATTGTGGAGAATTCTTGGACAATTTTCACTTCCATAACACCTCCAAACGTGTCATTTTCTGGGTTTTTCTAGGTGTAGATTACAAATTTGACAACGTTATCTTAAAATAAGTATACATTGGGTATATTTATACAGATTATACTATATATCATAGTCCTTTCGTCGACATTAAATATAAATCATACCATCGTACGTAACTTTGAGTCTCTTAGTATATGAACAGGTGAGTATCCAGAGTGTGAGGGCCTAACCATCACAACGTAATGCCATCCACGCGTAAGATGTTGGAGAAGAAATACTCAAAACAATAACAGTTTAGATTTTGGCTAGACCTATATAATGTAATAAAAATTTGTTTCATAATAATAACAATAATAATAATAAGAAATAATAATAATAATAATGATGAATAACACTGATAATAATTATGATAATATTAGTTATAATGAATATTAATAAATCAATAATGATAAATATATTAATAATGTAATAATGATAATATATTAATATAATAGAAATTGAAAAATTTGTCATCTATAAAAACGTTCTGCATTCAAAAGAGAAAAAGAGAAAATTGAATAAGAAAAATATAAAGTTTACAATCATTTAAAAAAAAACTGATGTAAAATTTTCAATCTACACCTACGAAAACCTGGAAAATGACACGTTTGACGCTGATATAAAAATGGAAATTCTATGAATTTCCAATAACTTTCTACAATTGTCATTTTTTATACTCAGTAATATGCCTGGACACATCAACGAGGTACTACATTCCTTCTTTAAGGCGTACTGTCTGCCAAATTATCGACTAATTGCGAAAAATATGCCTAAATACGATTTTCCGATTTTTCGTGGAAAATTTGACTTTTCTAATAACGGTCGTTTTGAAGAAAATTGATTTTGAATAACTTTTATTTAAACTTTTTTTCAAGAAAAAGTTACATTTTTTTTATCGCATTTTACGCTGTGAATCAAAAAATGTTATGGATGATTTTTTGTGGAAATTTCCATTTCCGACAACTTTTGGTTGAAATTTTTTCTAATACGTTGCTTGGTTTTTGAGATATTGGCTATAAGTCATATATAGACATATATATATCTATTATATATCACAACGCACTCCCGCGCCAGCCTTCGCATCAGTGACATCGGTTTCTAGATTACCAAACCCACACTGTTTTATCAAAAAATCCCGCCGTACAGAGAGATCTGTAAAATGAGCTTTTTCCGTCTAATTTGTCTGGAGTATTAAGTGTAAGAGCAGTACGTTGCGTATCAATTTGATATGCAATACGCTGAACTTCGCCTTGTGTTTGTTCTTTGCTGTAACACTCAAGTACAAACTGTAATATATTATATCATTATTTTTATTCAGATCGTATCATCGTTGGGAACAATAAAGACATTCATTATTATTATTATTATTATATGTACACAGTAAAAAATGTAGAGTGAAAATTTCACTCTAAGTAACACTAAAAATATTCTATATAGGTCCAATGTTTTTAGTGTGAAATATTCACTCTGCATCTAGAGTAAATTTTAATGGTAACTTTACTCTAACATTAGTGTTAAATAGTCGCTTTATTTAGAGTATCTTTTACACTACAGCAGATTAGATGTAACATAACCCAGAGTTGGAAACAAATCTTGCTAGTGTTCAAATATACACTGAGAAACTCTAAATTGTGTGAATTAAGAAATATAAGTGTATCCAAATTACTATTTTAGTGTAATATTACACTGACTTTGGTAAAAATAATACCGTTTTCAGTGTATGTTAACTCTACCCAGTGTTGGATTTACACTGTTTTTAGTGTACGTTATCTCTAGCTCTGCACTACCTAGTGTTGGGTAAATGAAGAATACACTACTTGCGAATACAAAATGTTTATTTAAAAATAAATTTATTGCATAATAGGTACAATTGAGCAATTCCGATGAATTGACGAATATGTGGAACATTTAAATCTGAGTACTATCGAATATATGATACATAAAAATTAAACAGTATTTTAAAAATAATATAAAAGTCAGAGGTTTGTATGACCTTGTAGCTAACCAAATTGTTCGTATTCTTCATATATAGTGTTTCTCCACTTTGGCCACCTTTGAACAATGAATATACTTCAGCTTAATAAAATTCATCATATAGGTTACCTGTAACATATTATCTTTGTGAGAATATAATCCATTATACATATCTGACGAATCGATCAATATGACCCACACTTCAGATCGTTCAGATCGGTTCGTTAGAATCCCTATTTGACCTTCGCCACAGTATTTGCAATGTGGGGTCACAACTGAAACTTCACAAAATGGCAGTAAATGTAATATCAAAAAATAATGTACGATGTATCTCACTATTAGGTTATGTCTACTATGACTGGCTGAGCTCAATAAATTAAAGACATTACTATTGGTATTTATTAGAACTAGGTGTAGGAGTAACTTTACAGTCGGTGGTGCCTCTGATTAATATTATGAATCAGAAATTGGGGTTAAGGCGTTTGATTTGAACTAAAGCACATTTCATCACCTCTATTATTTGACTATGTCCTGCTTACTACTAAGTATGTAGATTATATTAAGAAGATTAAACAACAACACTTACCTTATAAGAACAAATAAAGCTACACAGGTCACGATTTAAGTCCAGTAAACACACAACACAAGTTTAAGCTTGAAGAAAGAATAAAAGCCGCTAACGTAAAGCCAATGCGGGTACTCAGGGTAACGTGTTGGACGCGGATTGAACCGAACGGCATTTCGCAATTGGCAGTGTCAGAACACTCTAGTTAGTGTAATATTTCTATGCATTTGACACTCCTAGTGTAAATCTAGAACATTCGACACTAAAACAATTTAAATGTAATTTTGTAGTGTGAGTAATGAACATTAAATAGTAGAACAACTCAACTAGAGTAGTTGAGTGTGAACAGCATCGCTCACCAATTCTAGTGTTACAAAAAATAGTCATTTAACACTTAAAATTCACTCTAAATTTTTCACCCATTACACTAGCTGTTTCACACTGACCAAGTTTCTTACTGTGTATCCGGCTCATCTTAGATAAGAATAACTCCAATGGTATATCCAGGAATGTTGCGATATTTTCTGGAAAATCTCAATAGTCTTTTATAAACCTACAATCCATATCTCTTATGAATTTTTCAAATCAATTTTTACGGACCATTAAATCGAATCCATCAGGCTTTATAGAGAGAAAATACCAATACAAGCGCACAATTCCGGAACTGATAGTATTCGATTCTACCTCAATTGATAATCGGATAGATATTACATTTTATTTCACTAAACTGAAAGTCTCAGTAAGCGGAAGCTAATTGCTGCAAAACAACAGTCTTGTAAGTGATACTTTTCTTTAATAAGAGAGAAATATTCCTTGCAATGAACGATCTAGGCATCATAAAAACCAGATAAGTAAAAAAACCATCCACTCCGGCGAATGGGTCTCTGATCCTCCATAGTTGCAAATATAACAGCAGGAAGGAAATTTCATGAAGACATCTCCAATTTTCATGACCAGAATTAGTTCCGGAAAAGTATTTCTCAAATCTTCATCAATTTCTGTTATACAGATATATTGATCATATTATAGCGTGCGCATACATTAGTAACAAAAAGAGAACAGTACATTTTCTAGACATGGAATAAAGTTGTCATTCAACGACTAAGCAATATTCATCACAATGCTATCGTTTAATGTGTACAAAACTAGAACAAATGGTCAAACTCTTGATGTATGAACGATATACGATTTACAGAAAACCAAAGTAGAAAATGTAGCTTCAAGCGTTACAGCAGGAAAAAATATAATTCCAGTTAAGAACCTCCATATCAAGAGCAACTATGTAGAATAACATAGCTCATAAACTTCATAGAATTATATTCGAGGAATGAATATCATTCGAAGTCTCGCCACAAATAGTTTGGATGACTTCATTACCGGGAGCAAAATTATGGGATAAAACCCTCCATCCCATGAATAGTTCACTGAAGTTTCGTGTGGCTTTATTAGAATTCCAATGTCTTACCTGATACTAATTTATTTTTGAGGAAATGAAGTGGAACCACTAATTTGTTAACGATGTTAGCAGATGATATACAATTTTTTCATCAATTGATTAGAGTTCTTCAAATTCTCTGGAGGAGGTCGTACAATCACCAAATCGGTACTTTTTCTCTAAAAATAGAGCGGCGAACCTTATCTAAGGACATTGGAAACATTCTATTATTAAGAAGTATATTTGATTTCGATTTTATTATTTCCTCTTTGTTTAATATGAGTAGTTGCTAGCTTAGCTAAAGCTAATCGAACTGCTTCCGATGAAAATAATCATTTCCTTGCTTTGGCAACGGACCATCATCATAATCAAATATGAACAATTAAATACGTATGCTTACGTATTTCTATATAATGGTTGAAATTGTAGTAGAAAGCTGATATAAAAAATCAGTAATACTAGTACAGCAAAGATCGGTTCTATCGTAGTTATAACATTTTAAGCACATCTGTTTAATATTGTACCGATTTGGCGCAAAGGGAATTTTGGTGTCAGGTCAAACCGGTTTTCCTCGTTCCTGAGATAAGACGTCTTCAACTATAGAAACATCACTGTGTAGTGTTTTCTAATGAATATTCAAATATTTTACACATTAATGTGTTACATTTTCAATTATTCTTGTTTCGTTCGTTGTTGCGACACAGACAGCTTTAATTAAAGGTAATGCGAGAAAATCCCGCGCTTCAGTGACGTGAATGAAAATATAGTCTACATAACATGTATCAATGTGATCTATTTGCCAAGATTTTGTATATAATTCATACCTGGGTCAAGAATCATAATTATATTATGAGACGCTTTTACCAGAAAAAACAAGAAAAGTTACCCTTAAAAAGTTGACTAGTTTCATGTCTAATCATAATTCTATGAAAAAAACTTTTTTACAAAAAAATTGAATGTAGCTTTCGAAAAATTCCATCATTTTGGACATCTAGAAATATGGTGGGGAAAAGGGGAACCGCTCCATTATCTACGTCTCTGAATAAATTCGATGGAATCATTGTTAGATAAAGACTTACTTTAGTCAATTTCGTTTGAAATTTGAACAAAGTTGGTTGAACGGTTCAAAAGTTATGCTAAAAAACGATTATCTATTTTCAATTTTTAAGGACTGTATTTTCTATTGTAAGTTCGCTTTATGTTTGATCCTCTATCAGGTCCTGAAATTGAAGTATCACAAACTGGATCATCCTGTACATGTGAACATGTCTCAAAGTTAGGGAAGTCACAAACAATTTAATGATTTCCGAATCTCCAACAAAAATTAAACAATAACGGTACTCTTGATAAGCGCTATTAATTTATAAAGTAAATAAATTGCTTTCTTTTAGATAATTAAACGAAATGTGTAGTGCCACCTGCCTCTCTGAAGCATTCTTATTTAACTATCATGTAAGTACATGGATGATATGTATTTTTTTGGTTTCATGTATCAAGGTGCAGTGGTATCAAGATAATAAGTAGATAGTTTTATAATTGTCCTACTTAACCGACCCTTCTTCATCTGCTGTCCAGATTCCTAGGTCGGACTTGAGTGATGTGGAAAGGAAACAAACAAAAAAATCATTGTTTTATGTTTATGTTCGTATTTTGTTGAAATACAAGATGTTGTAATTTAAGTTTCTCAATTTTGATCTACATGTTATCCAGTGAGAAGTTTATTTTGTTATTTATTGAAAATACAAATAGGAGATCACATTTATTAGTGTAAATGAAAAATGGGGCCCCCATTTAATTGGTTTTGCCTAGGGTCCTCAAATGTCTTAATCCGCCACTGTACATTATATCATGGTATAATTTGGAAATTAAGTGGAGGAAAGGTGATAGTGTGAACTAAATTATATCTCTGAAGAAGATCGTGTCATCGAAACATACTTTGAAATAGAGTGAAGACCAGACAGTAGTTTCTGGAAGACCCATATTTCGCTTCTATTAGATAAAAAAATTCATCAAAAGAACTTAATTTCAAATGAATTCCAGTGAACATGAGTGAATACATCTTAAACAAAATTTTTAATAATGTCGAAGTTCTGGAATCGACTTGACAGACTAATTAGCAAATTGGTTTTACTATTAACAAATATTATCGATATGATTACCGGCCAGGAAAGATCGCTTCTGTAGAAAAGTCGATTTGAGTAACACGGCAATGTCATTCTTCACGTCGACTTGTGCCAAGTCTATCCGATTGTTACATCTCCGCGCTATAGTCTGCCTTTTTATATATATTATTCCAAATTCCAGTCGCGAATCAGAGCTTTCGGTCCGGGTGGATTAGACAGCACTTTGTTGAGTGGTTTTCTGTTTATGTTTGCCTAGAATCAACACGTTTTGTTTTCCTTTGCAACATCTTGCACAAATTATATCGAATGAGTAAATAGAAGAAATGTAACTTCAAACGCTTATTGAGTTACACGTTTCATCTTACAGTACGAATGTAGAATTCGAAACTACGTTTTTTTATTCCTCTTCATATTTAAATTATTGTGAGGATAACATGAGATCACAGACAACTCTATTTGTAACAATGCATTGACATTTTTGAGTTGAATGAATTTTGCGTGGAATTAGATCGTGAATACAGGGTTTTCCTCAATGTTATGTACTTATTTTAAAGGGTGATTCTTTGAATAACTTTAAGTCGAAAAGTTCATATAAATGGAAATCGTCCCCCGTGTCCCCTTGGCAGGCGCGTCGCAGGCTGCGTCTGTCACAAAGAATATAAGTTTGATGTTTTATTTTATAATAATAGATAAGCATAATTATTCTAAAGCAGTTGAAACTTATTCAAGTACTTTCAGGTATTTATTGATTTTCCTTCCAATAGTTACATTAGGTACAATTTATACACGTTATTCTTGGAACAACTCTAAAAGATTGCTCACGGAATCTATAAGTCTGCCACTCTGTTCGAATGAAGAAAATAGTTCCCTACCCACGATTGCGAAGCCACTCGATTTACATGAAATCTTCATTCATAAGGAAATGACAATTAAGGTTGTTAATTTGAAGTAAAGTGGAGTACACTGAGTGCATTTTTGTGAAAATTTCTTGCATTTAGAAATATTTCTATGACTTAATTTTGAGTTATAGCTTAATTTTTCCTAAAATCAACTCATAAGTCCCTAGCTGTAAGATTGATGAGTGGAAATATGGCTGTTATAAAAGCACTTGATTTATTGGTGGAATATGGAATAATCTCATGGAGAATGCTGCTCATATTCTTAAACAGATAGATCTTTTTGTTCAGGATCTAGGCCAGGTTTGTTAACCAAATACATGAAATACTCTAGATTCTCATGATAGGCTTGAATATGCTCAGATTCTGTACAAAAGGAGCAAAAATTGTATGTATTGCAATTCATTATATCATTAAATAATTGATAATATAATAATATAATAAGTACTTTTACTTTTCAAGTACGTCATAAATCTACATCTGGGTCGAGTTATTACAAACAAATAGCTTCGAACTCCAGTTGCTTCGAGACCATAGCAATATGCGTTTGTACATTATGAGAATATTACTTAACAGTGGTTTCTTGATACAAAAAAATCTATACTTTAATATTAACGATACAATTTTCGATTATTCGTGGTTCTGTTCGTTTCGACGGCGTGAGCTTTTTGATTGAAAATTGTGCGATATGGACGCTTGTGCTAATTAGTTTTAGTTAACCCCTTTTGGACAAAATAAGTCTTCTGATGATGGTCGTGAGACCAAAACGTACGTAAAGACGAACATTTATAACAGAGTGTTAATGTGACCTAATTCCCGAGAATTTTTTATATAATTAAATAATTGATTAGATTTCCTTTTTACGATACCAAAACATCAACAAGACGATCAACTTCAAAGAACTTGTTACAGGAATTCAAACCACAGTCAACTTTATATTATATTATAACGCGTAAGATTATCATTAATTTTTTTTGCATTATTATTCAATTTTTTTAATACTTTTCCCTTGTTTCCGGTAGTATAAAGTTATGGTACGTGTAAAAAATAATATTTATTTTGGATTATTATCTGAACCTCTTTTTATTAGAGCACAGGAAAAGTAATGAAGTTGCAATTAGAACTGCTTCCGATTTACCAAAATATAGTACCCACTATTATTTACAATAAAGGTTTGTATTTTTTCCTCTTTTTTCTAGTACTATACAGTTGTATGACGTAAGTAGAATGTTTCTTACTTCATTAAATTATCTAATCCTCATTCAACTGGAACCTAGGGAAATTAAAATATTTTACATTAAAACCGCAATTGAAGAATAAACGTGCACTGATATAAAATCATGAGTGTCCAGTAGAAATAGGACCTACATGTTCTCCCTCTTCTCTAGTACTATAAAATTGTGTGATAGGGGTAGAATATCATCTACTTTATTTAATTATTAAAACCACATATTACTAGAGCACAGGGAAATTCGAGAATTATCATCTCACTATTTTCTGTCCGGAAACGTGACATTTTTGTTTTGTGTCTAATATAACAAATAAAACGAGACTATCCTTTTGAAACTTATAAGGCGAAACGTCAAAATACCAATTAGTTTAAAATTCCTATGCAACACTAACAACAGTCTACTATGATGTCCCTCACATAAGTTTTGTCTGTCACCAGTTTAATTCTACTTTCAAATAATTTTAGTATAAAATTTTCTTACCGAATCTCCAATGAGCTGAAATTAATATGCCGAAAATTTTTGATAAGTTGCGAATTTTTTTAGAAAATCCGGCAATAACAAACGAATTCATTAAAAATTTGAACGCAGTCATCAATTATGTAAATTACTTTGCTTCTAGTTATTAAGCAATCGCTATATTCTAATGAATTATTTCTTAGAATAATCAAAAGTTGCGCATAACTCAATTTCAATAGCCTACCAGAAAAAAGTTATTTTCGATAAGAACGATTCTCGTTAAAAAATGATACCGAAAGTATAGAACAATAAATGATGATCTATAAGCTACATAATATCAATGATGTTGACAAATTTGAACAGAACTTGAATTGTTCTATTTCTACTCATTAATTTTTCAACACATAATAGCTATTGAGGGAGCGTATGAGCTACTAGCTGCTGACCCAAAAGTAGCCAAACAGAACTGAATATGAATTTAACGTTTAGTTTGGGTTTCGACATACACTGCAACGCAAAATTAATAAGAACGACTTAGAAGCATAATTTCTTAACTTGTTGTGTTATTCAGTCTTACACATGTTTTCATGAGATTCATCATTGTTTGTCGGTGGAATTGTAAAAACATGTACATACCTTTCAGCAAAAAAATTTTATTCTGTATGATTTGCTCCCATGTTGTTTAACATTAGAGGAGCTATGCATTTTATCTATTGTTTTCGTTTGGAATGAATCCAGACCATCTAGTAACTGATGATTTATCAAAAGCTTCAGAGTTGTAATTCTTTACGAAGAAGAACTACACTGAAACTTGCTTGCTAAACGTTTTAATGAGAACCAATCATCAATTTCAAGAGCTTTGGTCACTTTGAGTCACCAGAGAGAAACACAATGAAACTAGGCCAATTACAGAGTTTTGGGACTGGAAGAACACGAGAAGATCATGTCAGATTCGAGAAAAAGTAGCAATCCGTGATCAAGTCCTCGCACACCAAGGCAGAGTGTTCCTCACGAACTGACATTACAGATAGGTAAAACTAAATAATTAGTGAGAATATCGTCAGGAGACGACTAGCAGAATATGGTATCAGATTCAGAAGGGCAGCCACTGGTCCCTTACTCACCACTCTTGACAAAGAATGGAGTTTGCTCGAGAACATATTCGGAATACTCTAGCATTGGACAAGAATATTCTGATAACTTCAGATTTTGTCTATTCACTAGCCTAACGGAATAGTGTATATCGAAGGATAGGAGAACCATATGTTCGGCGTGACTTTGCCGAAACATTCAGTTATAGAG
Source organism: Endomychus coccineus (assembly GCA_958510875.1). NCBI lineage: Eukaryota > Metazoa > Arthropoda > Insecta > Coleoptera > Endomychidae > Endomychus > Endomychus coccineus. The sequence goes on from OY294068.1 coordinate 36,664,938, forward strand.
CCGGATCAGTGGTTTGGGGTCACATAAATTTGGAGGCTGATTCGGAGTTAATTTTAGTTGTACACTGTTACATTGGACACATTTCAGAAGAATATTTGGTTCAAACCATATGTTCCACGCTAATCGCATGTAGCATGTAGGGTGCAGCAATACCTTGAAGAGGTAGAATTGCTCCAATCGTTTAACCTCCAAGGAGTCCAGAGATCATTCCAATTGAGTGAGCACTTATTAAACACGATGTGAGTACAGATAAGACAGCTACCCAATCTCTAACACATTGAATGATATTCTTGAGATTGTTCGAAATTTTGAGTGAAATCAACCAAGATCAAATGAGAATATTAATTTTCAGCATGAGATATTGTTGATAAATGTAAATCAGAGGTTACTGTATTCTGTTACTTCTCAAACATGACTAGGTAAAAATAAGTTCTTCACTCCCTCACTATACGTAGTAGGTTCTAATGGAAGTATGTATTGTCAAACAAATTTTTTACGGATTTTTGCAGAAAAGTCTGTTGTTAGGCTTCCTGCCATGAGTATGGATGTGCATGCGTATTTGTACGCGTATATTCGTGAAAACTGTGTAAATAATTGCGCTGTTCCTGATGCTCGTAATGGTTTGCAACTTCGCACATCGCTCTAAAGTGATAAAATAGGTACTATTTGTTCAGCTCCGCTTGTCGTTGTATTGCAGATATCTACCTTCTTTCTTCTGGTCATAAATACATATCACACGCATATGTTCAACCTACTGTGGCATCCTAAATTTTCATCTTCCGATTCAAGTTGTATCATCGATGGAACATCTCAGTATATTCTCTATATTAACTGTGTGGAAAATTTTGATTCTTCTTGTGGCAACAGCATTTCTTGTGTCTGTCAATTATAATGCCCAGAAATTTCGTTTGTGTATCGAATTTTGTTTCATATGTGAATCCATTTCCTGTTCTGTATGGTTTCAGTCAAAGAGTTTCTACACATAGCAAATAACGAAAAGACGGTTTTGAAGAACTTACTGCTAAGTAGTTCATAATCGAACCAATTTTCTATTTTCAAGGAATTAAATTCTACTTTAATTTTCAAATCTTTCCAGTTGACTTGAATAGAATTTATCCGATTACTGTTCCCTGTGGAATACCACTTTTGACTTTTGTAATCTCACTAGTTGATTCACTCATTATCAGGCATTGATTTCCATTCAATAAATAAGTCTGTAACAAGTTCAGTCCATTATTTTTGCAGTCCATATCACCCAACGTTAATAATAGGTGTTCATATTGAACTGTATCAGATGTTCTCATCTGTTGTCCGGTGAGTTACATATTAAATTGGTCAGATGGGAAATCGCGTTTTCGTCGACGTGTTCTTCTCGAGTCCGTATTGTATATCTGATATTGAATTCAATTTGTCAGTGAATGAAGTTAAGCGTTTGTTTATAATAGTTCAGGCAACGAACCGGAGAAAAAAGACATGTAGGTTAGGATCGAAAAATGTATGTGGGATTCGATTCGTGGAGTTATCAGGATCATTCATAACACATAAAACCTCACCTATCAACCTCCACCTATCTCCCCTTGGAGCCCAGATATGGCCAAGAATTGCCGATTTTACACCCCCAGAATTGATTTCAAGTGAATCTGACGTCAAAATCGTGATCAGGGACCCAAAAAACCTCCTTAGTGGATTTAAAATCCAAAAATAATAAATATTGCCAAAATAATCCATAAGGGTGCAAAAATTACCAATTTGATCGATTTTCCACTTTCAGAATTGATTTGAAGTAAATCTGACGTCAAAATTCTGATCAGCGATCCAAAAAACCTCCTTGGTGCTTTTTAAATTCAAAATTACCCATTTGGGGGAAATGTCTGACCTCAAGGTGGAGGAGAGTGACCGGTGAGGTTGCATGTGTCATGAATAATCCTGATAACCCCACGAATCGAATTCCACAAAAATTTTTCGTTTCTGACCTACATGTCTTTTTTTTATTATAGCTGAAATCCCGGCCCATTGCCTGGATTATAAGTTTTTCTATGATGTGCGTTATATTTGCGATGAGTGAAACATGCCTAACATTTTCAATGTGTGCTTCATCACCTTTTTGTACAAATGTTTGTATTTTCCTGTCAAAAAAAAACAAAAACAATTGGAACTCCATTTGTAACTTTTGTTTTTTTTCAATTTTATGGATAATTTTCACACTACAACATTGTCAAGCGCACTAGACAGTTTTTGAATGGAAAAGGGTGTGTGATGATCTATTTTCATTCGGCAAATAATCTTAAATGATATGTAAGGTTCTTCAAATCACTTCTTATCACATATCTTCATCGATCAACTAAAAATTAATCAATTGAATAGAAGTTAACAATAGATTCTCCAACTATTTCTTTTGATCGCGTTCGATAAAAGCACCAACGTTTTAATTTAAAAACAACGACATTCGTAAAATTTTGGTATTGCTCCAAATAATAGACGATAACAGTTAGAAAATGTGAATGAGAACATTTCATAATTAAGAATTTTCTTCTAATATTTTAAGAGTTGCTAACTCATGCTTGAATTCATTTTAACACCTGATCACAAAATTATTTGTTTAATAAATAGTAGGAATATATTTCGAAACTCTTTGCAAATTCTCTCTCCAAATACCTTTGTCTATAATTTTATCTAATGAAGTTATTTATCCTGGAACCTCACAATGACAGATTCATTGAAAATTAAACATTTTTAGAGGAATATTTTCTGGAAGTATTCGCAATCTCATTGAAAATATCAGTCCTGAATTATCAAGAGTGATATGAAACTACGGCCTAAACCATTGAATTATTCAACACCAAAACTTTGGAAGAATATTATCAAACTTCCTGTTGGTCAACAATATTGGCAAGGAAATGCGTGAAACACTTTGAAAAATATATCCAACTTATTTGCAATCACCACTGAAGCACGTACTAGTTTATTATGAAAAAAACTGCGTTTTCACTATTCGAATTGGAATTGAAACGTGGATGTTTCAATAAACAATGAACTCATTTCGCTCGCAATATAAAATTTAACGCATTCCTAATCCGCGCGACGTTGAAAACCACACTACAGTTTCGAGAGACTCAACCCTTAGCGCTGATAATATCGCCCATGCGCAACAATTCTGCTGCATTTCGCAGAAATAATAAAATTTACAGGAATCTTTGCTGGATGAACGTCTGTTTGCGTAATTTGTCTACATCTGAAGTTTTAGATTTTCTTATTTATCACTGCGTCATCCCAGAGAACCCTTTTATTTTCATCGTCTCCATTTAAGGCGATCCTATTTGTATTGCAATATGTTTACGCAAAACAAGTTGAATTCTGACAATAATGATGTTCACTCAGTTAATTCATACAATATTAGGCATAGGATATTATATGAACACGTACAGGAAAAGTTTCACAGGTCGATAAATACCTCAATCACTCTTAATGCGTTCTAATCGAACTTTCTGTTCTAGTAAATAATAATAATACTAATAAACTGTCAAGGATAATTATATGAAAACTCAGTAACATTATATTTTCTCGGCTATTGGTCAAGTCATATTAACAAAAAAGGTGGGAAAATTTGCGGGCAACTCCGATCGACTCCGGGTTTTTTGCAAAAAGTTCCTGAACGGATTTACAACATTCCCAAAAAAAAATTAAAATGTGCTTTTTCATTTTTCAATCTATAGGCCAGTTATTGGCCAATGTTGATGGGACAAAACGCAGAAATTTTGCTATTTTCAACGAAAATGACTAGAAAACTGTACTCGGGGATTTTCGAGGTCGCTGATCACGATTCCGAAGTCAGATTTTCCATTTTTCGATATGTTGCCCAGTTATTGGCCAATGTTGATGGACAAAACGCGGAAATTTTGCACGTTTCAACAAAAATGGCTAGAAAACTGTACTCGGGGGTTTTCGAGGTGACTGGTAGATGATTTATATGAGACTGATTTTGTAAACGTTGCAACGTAGATTTAAATTTTTGTACTGATTCTAATTTAATTATGAAATTGAGGAAAATTATGATAAAGATGAAAATCAGGAAAGCGAATAATTGATATAAATGGTTAGTCATATAGAAAAACCATTTGTAAAATATTTTAAATATAGTAATAAAAAATAATATTCTATTTATTGCAAAATTATGTATATATTTTTTTTAGGTCAGTTATAATTTAGTTAGATATATGTTCAAGTTAATTATTCAAAAGACTGTAAAATATTTTTCATATTTATAGTTTTCTAGCCATTTTCGTTGAAAATTGCAAAATTTCTGCGTTTTGTCCATCAACATTGGCCAATAACTGGCCAATAAATTGAAAAATGAAAATGCACATATCATTTTCTTCTCGGAAATGTTGTAAATCTGTTCGAAAACATTCTGCAAAAAAACCCGGAGTCGATCGGAGTTGCCCGCAAATTTTCCCAGCTTTTATACTTTTTTCGTCTAATGTGACACGACTATATCAATTATATGGTTAATAACTTCCAATGCAAAACTTGTAGAAAAAAATTACCTCTTAGTTGCAACGGATGCAGTCCAATATAGCTCAGTATTACCGGATACGAACTCTTTTCGGAATATATTGGAAGTGATATTGAATTTTTCCAATCTATTGAAATGAATTAGGTATTGAGGTGACCATATTATAGAACAATATTCAAAATTTGATCGTACAGGAGACACTAAATAAATATATAGTCAAATGAGTATAAAAATAGGCCAAGCCCGTAAATCCTTGGGAAAAGGATCGATTTTGATGGGACATAGTGCATTCTCTTCACAATGTCATCAGAAAAAAGTTGACTACAAATAAAGTTGCGCAAATTGCTTATATTGTTTATGAACAATGAAGAAACAATCCAATTAGCTCATTTCTGATTACATACAAATTCCTGAGAAATGCAAAATTTGACCGTTTTTGAGCGGACAAAACTTTTTTTTGTTATAAACTAATTATTCATTCGACCAAAATGACTTTAGGGTTGTTTTGGATAATTTTGGTATTCTGAGTTCGATTTTATCGTCAATATCGTAGAATGTATACCCACGAATCTACTAATTTGTTATAAACAAATTACATTTATTATTAAATATACGAATCTCACCAAAATGTCAAGTTTATAATCGTTGTCGGATAATTTTGGCCTCCTGTATACGATTTCATTATTATTATGATTTCAAATTTATATATAAACTTCACAATTATTCAGGCAAATTACTTATCAACAAATAAACAAAAAAGAAATGTGACGTTTCCATTCATTTTCATATAATATACACACTCAGAACATGATTTTCTCGACGAAATTGATGGTATTAAGTCTTAATATAATGAAAAATGCGACTAATTTCTAATAATTGATTTCCCTTCCATAACATAACTTCCTTTAAAAATGGATATGTTTAATTTTATTCGTCGGGTTAAGCGAAGTGGCGATCACGGCGGAATTTCGTTGTAACTAAATGTGATAGACGTTCAAAAATATGTAATCATAATAGTAAATATAATAACATGATACAATATATTTGTACTTGCATTTATTTATTTACAAACTAACTACTATTCTTCTAATTCCTGAGGCTTCGGGGTGTCAGCTACCAGGCGGGTCGGCAGGTGGCGGATAGCCGAATGTCCAGGAACAGACTTGTCTGTACCTGGATAGCCTCGAATATACCGAATAAGGGGTCCCGGACCAGATGCCCCAAAAACCCAAGCCAAGGTGTGAGATACCGTGCCGAGGGCTGAATGGCACTGGGGTACAGTGCCGCGAACGGTTCCTCTGGGAAACCGGGTCGAATCCCAGTTGTATGCAGACCTTCCATCCGTATGGGGCTCTGCGGATGGCGACCAACCTTTCCCCAACACTCGTGGGATCCATATGACAGATCAACAAAAAAAACCTAAAACCCAAGGAGGCTCCGTACCGGTGCCTCCATTCCCTTCCTCCTCTCCTTCCCTGGAAGGAGGCTCCACAGGGGTGCCTTCCTCCTCCCAACCCTCGGAAGGCTCCTTACTGGTGCCTTCCTCCTTTTCGCAGGTAGGCTCCTCTTCGGTGCGTACCAGCGACTCCCAATCCACCGAACACCCCCCGGGGATCTCCCAAGAGGAGCCCGAGGAGATAAATACCTTGTCCAGGGTACTGGGCAGGGTCAAAGTGAAACGGCCCAACATTTGTGGGGCCTAGAGGAAGCGTCGCCGGAGGATGCGGGAGGCCAGGGAATCCGTTGAATCGGGTCCCCCGGTAGCCATGCCGCCTCCGGCGCCTTCCGGAAGTAAGACGCCAAGTCTGGGGGCCATCAAACGCCCCCGAACTCCAGCTTCCACTCCCGAGAGCACCCGCGTGGTCAAACGCCGCAGACCTCAAGGGCCTGCGGCGGGCAGCTATGCGGGGGCTCTTACCGGGGAAGGGATCCTGCAGCTTGCCGTCTTTCGGGAGGGCAGGCAGGATGCAGGCTTCACTCCCGATGAACTCCTGGAGTTCACAGGCGCAGTGGAGGACGCGGTCTCCGCGCTGACGGAGGAGGCCCTGCCCCCCCGCTTCCATCCAACAAGGCTGTGGAAGCGTTGTCTGCTTATCACAGCGGCGGACTCCGATTGGCTATCACAAGTGATAGCCACCATAAAGCATTGGGAAAACATCAACCTCCTGGCGGTAGAGCCAAAAGCTCTTCCCAGAAAGTAGCTGGCGATGTTGTGGCTGCCTGGGAAAAGGCACCCGACAAACCAGGATACCTTAGGTGCCCTGGAAAAACAAAACCCGGGGCTCAGAGCCACCTCTTGGGGAATACTCGACAGGAAAGAAGAGCCCAACGGGCTAAGACTGATCGTCTGGCTGGATCAGGAGTCCATTGACCGCTTGGGGACGATGGACTTCCAGCCTTTCGTCAGAGCAACGAGGGCCCAAGTAACATTACTAGGGCCCTCTGAGAAAGAGCAGGGGCCAGTTCAAAGCACTGACCCCTCCTCTCAGGAATAGGGAAAGGCCGAGACCTCTCGGCCTTTCCTAACGTACGAGCCCAGGCTGAGGGCTTTTCTCTCTAGCCGGGATTATTTCAAAATGGCGGGCAAAATTAAATTTTTGCAGGCTAACCTTCAGCACGGCAAGTCTTCCACTGCAGTGTTGATGAAAAGGCTCTCTGAGCTCAAAATAAACGTATGCTTGATACAAGAGCCGTGGGCTTACCACGGCCGTGTAAAAGGCCTACGACAAAGAGGAGGCACGCTACATTACTGTACCTCTGAGGAGATGCCGAGAGCGTGCATCTTCACAAAGGATGTCGATGCCTTCCCGATGCCGGAATTCTGTCACAGGGATCTGGTTGCGGTTAGGATATGGCACCTTGTGGAAGGAGTCCGAACGGAGGTGGTAGTTTGCTCTGCATACTTTCCCTACGGCTCCAGCAACCCTCCACCTGCGGAAGTGGTCGAATTAGTTAGACGTTGTGAGGGGCGGGGAGTGCCACTCCTTCTGGGATGCGACGCCAATTCTCACCACACGGTGTGGGGAAGTTCGGACGTCAATTCGAGAGGGACGGCGCTGCTTGAGTTCCTCATTTCTACTCAGCTGGAGGTCCTCAATAGAGGGTCAACGCCTACTTACTTCACCACACGCAGACAGGAAACAATTGACTTAACCCTTAGCTCTAGAGCAATCAAGGGTTGGGTTCGAAGATGGAATGTGTCAACGGAAGTCTCACTTTCGGACCATAGACACATTCTGTTTGAGTTGGAATCTGATTCCAACCCAGACAAGTATTACAGGAATCCGAGAGCCACCAACTGGGACCTATTCAGAGAGGAACTAAGCGGTAGGCTCTCTCATCTTCCTGCATTTCAAGGAGGCGTATATTATTGCTGTTGGATTGTTTCAACGACGATTTGAAGCAAAAGCTGCAGCATTTGGCAAGAAAGTGCTCTCCCACTTGACAACGCACGAGCGCACAGGTCCACAGTCGCAATGGCAAAATTGCATGAATGGCACTATGAATTGGTTCGTCATCTCACAATATTCTCCAGATTCGGCCCTTGCGATCTCATCTATTTTCAAACTTGAGGAAACGGTACGGCGGAAAAAGATTCGACTTCAACATTGAAGTCATCGCTGAGACAGAGGCCTTTTTTTAAATATTGACGAAATCGTATTATTTAGAAGGGATCGCAAGGTGATTATGTTGAGAAATATAATTAGTTTTGATCAAATAAATCATCTCTTGTTCCATTTTTTGGGGGCTTTTCACCTTACCCTCGTATATTGAAAATCTATAGTCTATAATATGATTCCAAAAATATAGTTGAAACAAGGGAGAAAAAGATATGGCTGATACGGATATTTTTGTTTGCCTCAATAATGTACTCACTATATTATAGAAGACATGGGCAAATTTCTCAACATTTCAATCACTAGTAAAAGTATTAATCACATTTACATAAGTGGCTATTCTCAGGAAGAAATATTCCTTCGGCCTCAGGATGATGAATAATGCTTGGACATGAATTTCAGAAATCAGTATAATGTATAATATACAAGAATATATCAAAAGTTCAGCATCCACAGTAACAAAGAAAGAAAATTTAAAGGAACGGAATATATCATTAGATAGTGTTAATCACCGCCAAACAATTTCTAGAAGTAATTGACAGCATCCTTTCCAGAATAGATCAATCTGGTGTAGGTTTTTAACGAACTATTCCATTTTAAACTACCTAGTTGATGAATTGTGTTTGCGAATTTGAACAAATGTAATTGCACATCCGACTACATCATAAATATTGTAATAGAATCATGAGGGAAGGTTTAAAAAATGATGGAAAACGAGATTTTTCTTATTAAACTTCGATATATTCATTTGACATGTTTCGTTGAATAGCAGCATCATCAGAAATATCTCTAACACTGCTGATGATATATCAAAATGATTGTATCAAAGTTGGGGTCTTCGTAATTAGGTCAAGTATTCTGTAACAAAGATTACTGGAGCGATATTTAATTTGTTCAGTGAAAAGTTAACAGGATCCACATAATATCTTACATTACGCGCCTCTCCACATCCTTGTTGGCTAGTTGACGCTGATTCCAACTTCACACCGTCACCTCACTTTGATTCATTATTCAAGTTTTGCTTTTATTTGCATAACACTTTCTCAGCACCGCAACAATGAGAATAATTTACATTTCACAACAATAATAGAATTATCAACACCAAACACCGGTACCATACCTAGCCCCAACACAACAACAGACAGAAGTTCTATTCCAACTTTCAACTGCTTTCCGTCGTTTTCGGGATTATGTTGTGAGGCACCTAGATGCTATCGTGCTACTTTTCCCAACTCGTCTTCTTCCTCTTTTCAGTCAATGTAGATTTGTATGCATATATTCTTAAATATGCATCCGTCTAATCGAATATGATTCGTCGATGTGTTCAAGGTGAAGGAATATTCATGCTCGATCTGTCTAGAGCGATCTTTTGTGCTGTATTGTATGTCTTTAGCCGGTTGTAGCTCAGTCGGAAGTGTGAAAAACATCTAAGATTTTATAGACCGCACGAAAATGGTGAATTCTTCTTGCATCGTGTTCAGGATGAGTTACAGATCATTAGTAAGATAAAAGGAGGCTCTTCATTATAACTGTTAATAAATAATGAAAAACCATTTTCAATTGACCAAAGGAATGTCTTTCATAACAAACGAAATATTTCGGGCTTTTGAAAGTTGATATTAGAGGCTTTTTTGGTAAGCTGAACTCGAATATGAAGTCTTAGAATGAAAAATCCGTCCTGTTGCTGGAAAATCGGGAAAAGATTACTAAATCCTAGCAACAAAGTTTTTTGTCGCACTTGTGGTATTGAAATAATAACATGCCGTGATATGCCTAGGTACACATTTCACTAAAAGGAGAGAAATAATGGAAAATTGGTGGGAAATTGCATCGTTCCAGATTTATGTTATGATAATAAAATCAAAACCGACGATAGTTTCAAGATTTTGTTTCCGAAAAAAATCGATTCTTATAATATGAAAGAAGAGACTATTTCGTATATTCTCGAGTTATTCCATCATTTCCAGATTTTTCAATATAATTCTCTGAACAAAAAGTGATATTACAGTCTAATCAAAATTTCATTTTTGGGAGAACTATATTTGCTCTTGATTTTATAACCATAAAATAGTACGGTAACTATTCTGATAAGGGTTTGAACTCCGATTTTGACAAAAAATTTTTTACAAAGTACTTACATGTTCCTTATGTAGAATTGAAAACGAAAATTCTCCGCAAAAGTGTATTTTTCCCAAAAAAAAATTTATTTGTCCAAAATCAGGACATATTCAGTCACGTTTTTCTCCTATATATATAGTCACAATTTGCACGACATTGTTATTTTTAGCAACCTATAGCATTGTTTTCGTAAATAAGTGCTAATTAGAGGTACAACAATATTCAGAAACCGTATTATTAGTGAAATAAAATTGTAAACAGTAACCGACATTTACTTGCATTTTAAGAAATGACGTTACGTCGCAACTAGATTCTCTTGATACTAAAAATGCTCAAACCATAGAATCGTATATTTCATTGGCCTCAAACTATCAACGTTTTAATATATAGTCTATGGTCAAAATCTTGCATATAGTTTTGAGGATAGTAGCTTATCGCTCCAAGCGGCAACGTTATCGCAGGTTAGTTTGTTAAATTGATATATTCTAATCCTGTCGGTAGAAAGCTCCACGCGGCAATGTTATCGCAGGTTAGTTTGTTAAATTGATATATATTTTTGGGAATATAAGCCTAGTACAGGTTATTTCAAAGTTAATGCGACCGCAGTTAAACCCCTTTAAGAAATTTTCGATTCTAATCGTGTCGATAGAAAACTCCAGGCGGCAATGTTATCGCAGGTTAGTTCGTTAAATTGATATATATTTTTGGGAATATGAGCCTAGTACAGGTTATTTCAAAGTTAATGCGACCGCAGTTAAATCCCTTTAAGAAATTTTCGATTCTAATCGTGTCGGTAGAAAACTCCAGGCGGCAATGTTATCGCAGGTTATTTTGTTAAATTGATATATATTTTTGGGAATATAAACCTAGTACAGGTTATTTCAAAGTTAATGCGACAGCAGTTAAACCCCTTTCAGAAACTTTCGATTCTATTCGTGTCGGTAGAAAACTCCAGGCGGCAATGTTAACGCAGGTTAGTTTGTTAAATTGATATATGTTTTTGGGAATATAAGCCTAGTACAGGTTATTTCAAAGTTGATGCGACAGCAGTTAAACCCCTTTCAGAAATTTTCGATTCTAGACATGTTGGTAGAAAACTCCAGGCGGCAATGTTATCGCAGGTTAGTTTGTTAAATTGATATATATTTTTGGGAATATAAGCCTAGTACAGGTTATTTCAAAGTTAATGCGACAGCAGTTAAACCCCTTTCAGAAACTTTCGATTCTAGACATGTTGGTAGAAACCTCCAGGCGGCAATGTTATCGCAGGTTAGTTTGTTAAATTGATATATATTTTTGGGAATATAAGCCTAGTACAGGTTATTCCAAAGTTAATGCGACAGCAGTTAAACCCCTTTCAGAAATTTTCGATTGTAGACATGTTGGAAGAAACCTCCAGGCGGCAATGTTATCGCAGGTTAGTTTGTTAAATTGATATATATATATATATATATATATATATATATATATAACTTAGATAATTTAACATAGGATTATAAAGATGAATAAACGTAAAAGATTGAACCATAGGCGGGATTCGAACCCACATTTCTGGATTTCTAGTCCAGGGTGTTAACCAATTACACCACTTCGGTCCTGTTAGATTTTTATATTTTTGTAAATATAAACCTCTGAAAGGATAGTAGATCATTGATGAACACAATGCGATTCGATGCCCTACCATAGATCAACTATTCACGCACATTCATCTGAAGTTCAGTCGTTTTTTGAAGTAAGGATTGTAGGTTAGTACTGCTATGGTTGGCAGTTACTTGACAGTTCTTATTCAAATGACAGCATCCCGGTTCTTATATATTTCAATAGAACTGACTGAGAATTGTTCTGGTTAATTATAAACAAGTTTTAAAGTTTCTTTGCCTAATTGGCCACTATCGTGTATGTAACTTAAGAGATATAGAATTAAATTTTCTGAATTATGAAGATAACTTAGATAATTTAACATAGGATTATAAAGATGAATAAACGTAAAAGATTGAACCATAGGCGGGATTCGAACCCACATTTCTGGATTTCTAGTCCAGGGTGTTAACCAATTACACCACTTCGGTCCTGTTAGATTTTTATATTTTTGTAAATATAAACCTCTGAAAGGATAGTAGATCATTGATGAACACAATGCGATTCGATGCCCTACCATAGATCAACTATTCACGCACATTCATCTGAAGTTCAGTCGTTTTTTGAAGTAAGGATTGTAGGTTAGTACTGCTATGGTTGGCAGTTACTTGACAGTTCTTATTCAAATGACAGCATCCCGGTTCTTATATATTTCAATAGAACTGACTGAGAATTGTTCTGGTTAATTATAAACAAGTTTTAAAGTTTCTTTGCCTAATTGGCCACTATCGTGTATGTAACTTAAGAGATATAGAATTAAATTTTCTGAATTATGAAGATAACTTAGATAATTTAACATAGGATTATAAAGATGAATCGCATTGTGTTCATCAATGATCTACTATCCTTTCAGAGGTTTATATTTACAAAAATATAAAAATCTAACAGGACCGAAGTGGTGTAATTGGTTAACACCCTGGACTAGAAATCCAGAAATGTGGGTTCGAATCCCGCCTATGGTTCAATCTTTTACGTTTATTCATCTTTATAATCCTATGTTAAATTATCTAAGTTATCTTCATAATTCAGAAAATTTAATTCTATATCTCTTAAGTTACATACACGATAGTGGCCAATTAGGCAAAGAAACTTTAAAACTTGTTTATAATTAACCAGAACAATTCTCAGTCAGTTCTATTGAAATATATAAGAACCGGGATGCTGTCATTTGAATAAGAACTGTCAAGTAACTGCCAACCATAGCAGTACTAACCTACAATCCTTACTTCAAAAAACGACTGAACTTCAGATGAATGTGCGTGAATAGTTGATCTATGGTAGGGCATCGAATCGCATTGTGTTCATCAATGATCTACTATCCTTTCAGAGGTTTATATTTACAAAAATATAAAAATCTAACAGGACCGAAGTGGTGTAATTGGTTAACACCCTGGACTAGAAATCCAGAAATGTGGGTTCGAATCCCGCCTATGGTTCAATCTTTTACGTTTATTCATCTTTATAATCCTATGTTAAATTATCTAAGTTATCTTCATAATTCAGAAAATTTAATTCTATATCTCTTAAGTTACATACACGATAGTGGCCAATTAGGCAAAGAAACTTTAAAACTTGTTTATAATTAACCAGAACAATTCTCAGTCAGTTCTATTGAAATATATAAGAACCGGGATGCTGTCATTTGAATAAGAACTGTCAAGTAACTGCCAACCATAGCAGTACTAACCTACAATCCTTACTTCAAAAAACGACTGAACTTCAGATGAATGTGCGTGAATAGTTGATCTATGGTAGGGCATCGAATCGCATTGTGTTCATCAATGATCTACTATCCTTTCAGAGGTTTATATTTACAAAAATATAAAAATCTAACAGGACCGAAGTGGTGTAATTGGTTAACACCCTGGACTAGAAATCCAGAAATGTGGGTTCGAATCCCGCCTATGGTTCAATCTTTTACGTTTATTCATCTTTATAATCCTATGTTAAATTATCTAAGTTATCTTCATAATTCAGAAAATTTAATTCTATATCTCTTAAGTTACATACACGATAGTGGCCAATTAGGCAAAGAAACTTTAAAACTTGTTTATATATATATATATATATATATATATATATATATATATATATATATATATATATATATATATATATATATAAACAAGTTTAAAGTTTCTTTGCCTAATTGGCCACTATCGTGTATGTAACTTAAGAGATATAGAATTAAATTTTCTGAATTATGAAGATAACTTAGATAATTTAACATAGGATTATAAAGATGAATAAACGTAAAAGATTGAACCATAGGCGGGATTCGAACCCACATTTCTGGATTTCTAGTCCAGGGTGTTTACCAATTACACCACTTCGGTCCTGTTAGATTTTCATATTTTTGTAAATATAAACCTCTGAAAGGATAGTAGATCATTGATGAACACAATGCGATTCGATGCCCCACCATAGATCAACCATTCACGCACATTCATCTGAAGTTCAGTCGTTTTTTGAAGTAAGGATTGTAGGTTAGTACTGCTATGGTTGGCAGTTACTTGACAGTTCTTATTCAAATGACAGCATCCCGGTTCTTATATATTTCAATAGAACTGACTGAGAATTGTTCTGGTTAATTATAAACAAGTTTAAAGTTTCTTTGCCTAATTGGCCACTATCGTGTATGTAACTTAAGAGATATAGAATTAAATTTTCTGAATTATGAAGATAACTTAGATAATTTAACATAGGATTATAAAGATGAATAAACGTAAAAGATTGAACCATAGGCGGGATTCGAACCCACATTTCTGGATTTCTAGTCCAGGGTGTTTACCAATTACACCACTTCGGTCCTGTTAGATTTTCATATTTTTGTAAATATAAACCTCTGAAAGGATAGTAGATCATTGATGAACACAATGCGATTCGATGCCCCACCATAGATCAACCATTCACGCACATTCATCTGAAGTTCAGTCGTTTTTTGAAGTAAGGATTGTAGGTTAGTACTGCTATGGTTGGCAGTTACTTGACAGTTCTTATTCAAATGACAGCATCCCGGTTCTTATATATTTCAATAGAACTGACTGAGAATTGTTCTGGTTAATTATAAACAAGTTTAAAGTTTCTTTGCCTAATTGGCCACTATCGTGTATGTAACTTAAGAGATATAGAATTAAATTTTCTGAATTATGAAGATAACTTAGATAATTTAACATAGGATTATAAAGATGAATAAACGTAAAAGATTGAACCATAGGCGGGATTCGAACCCACATTTCTGGATTTCTAGTCCAGGGTGTTTACCAATTACACCACTTCGGTCCTGTTAGATTTTCATATTTTTGTAAATATAAACCTCTGAAAGGATAGTAGATCATTGATGAACACAATGCGATTCGATGCCCTACCATAGATCAACCATTCACGCACATTCATCTGAAGTTCAGTCGTTTTTTGAAGTAAGGATTGTAGGTTAGTACTGCTATGGTTGGCAGTTACTTGACAGTTCTTATTCAAATGACAGCATCCCGGTTCTTATATATTTCAATAGAACTGACTGAGAATTGTTCTGGTTAATTATAAACAAGTTTAAAGTTTCTTTGCCTAATTGGCCACTATCGTGTATGTAACTTAAGAGATATAGAATTAAATTTTCTGAATTATGAAGATAACTTAGATAATCTAACATAGGATTATAAAGATGAATAAACGTAAAAGATTGAACCATAGGCGGGATTCGAACCCACATTTCTGGATTTCTAGTCCAGGGTGTTTACCAATTACACCACTTCGGTCCTGTTAGATTTTCATATTTTTGTAAATATAAACCTCTGAAAGGATAGTAGATCATTGATGAACACAATGCGATTCGATGCCCCACCATAGATCAACCATTCACGCACATTCATCTGAAGTTCAGTCGTTTTTTGAAGTAAGGATTGTAGGTTAGTACTGCTATGGTTGGCAGTTACTTGACAGTTCTTATTCAAATGACAGCATCCCGGTTCTTATATATTTCAATAGTCAGTCAGTTCTATTGAAATATATAAGAACCGGGATGCTGTCATTTGAATAAGAACTGTCAAGTAACTGCCAACCATAGCAGTACTAACCTACAATCCTTACTTCAAAAAACGACTGAACTTCAGATGAATGTGCGTGAATGGTTGATCTATGGTGGGGCATCGAATCGCATTGTGTTCATCAATGATCTACTATCCTTTCAGAAGTTTATATTTACAAAAATATGAAAATCTAACAGGACCGAAGTGGTGTAATTGGTAAACACCCTGGACTAGAAATCCAGAAATGTGGGTTCGAATCCCGCCTATGGTTCAATCTTTTACGTTTATTCATCTTTATAATCCTATGTTAAATTATCTAAGTTATCTTCATAATTCAGAAAATTTAATTCTATATCTCTTAAGTTACATACACGATAGTGGCCAATTAGGCAAAGAAACTTTAAACTTGTTTATAATTAACCAGAACAATTCTCAGTCAGTTCTATTGAAATATATAAGAACCGGGATGCTGTCATTTGAATAAGAACTGTCAAGTAACTGCCAACCATAGCAGTACTAACCTACAATCCTTACTTCAAAAAACGACTGAACTTCAGATGAATGTGCGTGAATGGTTGATCTATGGTGGGGCATCGAATCGCATTGTGTTCATCAATGATCTACTATCCTTTCAGAGGTTTATATTTACAAAAATATGAAAATCTAACAGGACCGAAGTGGTGTAATTGGTAAACACCCTGGACTAGAAATCCAGAAATGTGGGTTCGAATCCCGCCTATGGTTCAATCTTTTACGTTTATTCATCTTTATAATCCTATGTTAAATTATCTAAGTTATCTTCATAATTCAGAAAATTTAATTCTATATCTCTTAAGTTACATACACGATAGTGGCCAATTAGGCAAAGAAACTTTAAACTTGTTTATAATTAACCAGAACAATTCTCAGTCAGTTCTATTGAAATATATAAGAACCGGGATGCTGTCATTTGAATAAGAACTGTCAAGTAACTGCCAACCATAGCAGTACTAACCTACAATCCTTACTTCAAAAAACGACTGAACTTCAGATGAATGTGCGTGAATGGTTGATCTATGGTGGGGCATCGAATCGCATTGTGTTCATCAATGATCTACTATCCTTTCAGAGGTTTATATTTACAAAAATATGAAAATCTAACAGGACCGAAGTGGTGTAATTGGTAAACACCCTGGACTAGAAATCCAGAAATGTGGGTTCGAATCCCGCCTATGGTTCAATCTTTTACGTTTATTCATCTTTATAATCCTATGTTAAATTATCTAAGTTATCTTCATAATTCAGAAAATTTAATTCTATATCTCTTAAGTTACATACACGATAGTGGCCAATTAGGCAAAGAAACTTTAAACTTGTTTATAATTAACCAGAACAATTCTCAGTCAGTTCTATTGAAATATATAAGAACCGGGATGCTGTCATTTGAATAAGAACTGTCAAGTAACTGCCAACCATAGCAGTACTAACCTACAATCCTTACTTCAAAAAACGACTGAACTTCAGATGAATGTGCGTGAATGGTTGATCTATGGTGGGGCATCGAATCGCATTGTGTTCATCAATGATCTACTATCCTTTCAGAGGTTTATAATTACAAAAATATGAAAATCTAACAGGACCGAAGTGGTGTAATTGGTAAACACCCTGGACTAGAAATCCAGAAATGTGGGTTCGAATCCCGCCTATGGTTCAATCTTTTACGTTTATTCATCTTTATAATCCTATGTTAAATTATCTAAGTTATCTTCATAATTCAGAAAATTTAATTCTATATCTCTTAAGTTACATACACGATAGTGGCCAATTAGGCAAAGAAACTTTAAACTTGTTTATAATTAACCAGAACAATTCTCAGTCAGTTCTATTGAAATATATAAGAACCGGGATGCTGTCATTTGAATAAGAACTGTCAAGTAACTGCCAACCATAGCAGTACTAACCTACAATCCTTACTTCAAAAAACGACTGAACTTCAGATGAATGTGCGTGAATGGTTGATCTATGGTGGGGCATCGAATCGCATTGTGTTCATCAATGATCTACTATCCTTTCAGAGGTTTATATTTACAAAAATATGAAAATCTAACAGGACCGAAGTGGTGTAATTGGTAAACACCCTGGACTAGAAATCCAGAAATGTGGGTTCGAATCCCGCCTATGGTTCAATCTTTTACGTTTATTCATCTTTATAATCCTATGTTAAATTATCTAAGTTATCTTCATAATTCAGAAAATTTAATTCTATATCTCTTAAGTTACATACACGATAGTGGCCAATTAGGCAAAGAAACTTTAAACTTGTTTATAATTAACCAGAACAATTCTCAGTCAGTTCTATTGAAATATATAAGAACCGGGATGCTGTCATTTGAATAAGAACTGTCAAGTAACTGCCAACCATAGCAGTACTAACCTACAATCCTTACTTCAAAAAACGACTGAACTTCAGATGAATGTGCGTGAATGGTTGATCTATGGTGGGGCATCGAATCGCATTGTGTTCATCAATGATCTACTATCCTTTCAGAGGTTTATATTTACAAAAATATGAAAATCTAACAGGACCGAAGTGGTGTAATTGGTAAACACCCTGGACTAGAAATCCAGAAATGTGGGTTCGAATCCCGCCTATGGTTCAATCTTTTACGTTTATTCATCTTTATAATCCTATGTTAAATTATCTAAGTTATCTTCATAATTCAGAAAATTTAATTCTATATCTCTTATATATATATATATATATATATATATATATATATATATATATATATATATATATATATATATATATATATATATATATATATATATATAACATTGCCGCCTGGAGGTTTCTACCAACATGCCTAGAATCGAAAGTTTCTGAAAGGGGTTTAACTGCTGTCGCATTAACTTTGAAATAACCTGTACTAGGTTTATATTCCCAAAAATATATATCAATTTAACAAACTAACCTGCGATAACATTGCCGCCTGGAGTTTTCTACCGACACGATAAGAATCGAAAATTTCTTAAAGGGGTTTAACTGCTGTCGCATTAACTTTGAAATAACCTGTACTAGGCTTATATTCCCAAAAATATATATCAATTTAACAAACTAACCTGCGATAACATTGCCGCCTGGAGGTTTCTACCAACATGTCTAGAATCGAAAGTTTCTGAAAGGGGTTTAACCTGCTGTCGCATTAACTTTGAAATAACCTGTACTAGGCTTATATTCCCAAAAATATATATCAATTTAACAAACTAACCTGCGATAACATTGCCGCTTGGAGCTTTCTACCAACACGATTAGAATCGAAACTTTATGGAAGGAGTTTTATTCTGGTCGCATTGACTTTGAAATAATCTTCAATAAGCAAGATTTTGACCATATATTAAAACGTTAATAGTTTGTGGCCAATGAAATATACGATTCTATGGTTTGAGCATTTTTGGTATCAAGAGAATCTAGTTCCGACGTAACGTCATTTCTTAAAATGCAAGTAAATGGCGGTTACTGTTTACAATTTTATTTCACGAATAATACGGTTTCTGAATATTGTTGTACCTCTAATTAGCATTTATTTACGAAAACAATGCTATAGGTTGCTAAAAATAACAATGTCGTGCAAATTGTGACTATATATATAGGAGAAAAACCTGACTGAATATGTCCTGATTTGGGACAAATAAATTTTTTTTTTGGGAAAAATACACTTTTGCGGAGAATTTTCTTTTTCAATTCTACATAAGGAACATGTAAGTACTTTGTAAAAAAATTTTCAAAAAAATCGGAGGTCAAACCCTTATTAAAATAATTACCAATAGTACTCAGCAATCACGAAAACATATAATTAGATACGTTGGATGAGGACCAAGATAGGAATATGGAAGGAAAACGACGCAATTTTCCCAGAATTTTCCTTCTTCTAGTGAAATTTCTACCGAGAACCATCATGGCAACTTAATATTCCAATAACACTGACGGAAATTTTTCGAAAAACTAAATATTCAAAGTTTGTCATGTAGAAATAATGAGTTTTCGTTTTTTGGAGTTTTGGAACAATTATCGTCGGTTTTGATTTAATAATCATAAAATAATACTCAACGACCACATGCACATATAATCAGATAAGTTGAACGAGAACCGAGGTAGGAATATGAAGGAAAAACGACGTCTTTTTCCACCAATTTTTCAGAATTTTCGTTCTTTTAGTGAAAATTGTACCGTGATACATCACGGTATCTCATTTTTTCAATACCACAAGTCCCAGCAAAAAATTTGTTTGTTGCTAAGATTTGGTTAAATTTTCCGGGTTTTCCTACAAACGTGCCGGATTTTTCATTTTACAACATCAGATTCTAGTTCAGCGGACCCCAAGTAATCGCCTAATCCCAAATTTCAGAAACTTTGGATTGAAAGAGACCGAGATATTCCATTTGTTATAAAAGACATTCCAAATTAATTGAGAACGTTTTTTCATTATTTATTAATAGTAATAATCACAGCTCACTTTTTCTCTGACTAAAAATGTGTAAGCCATCTTGAACATGATGCAAAAGGTATTTTTCATTTCCGTGCTGTCTATACAATTTTAGTAACCTATTCTTTCAAAGTTTTCACTGGACTATTGGTTGTAGATTATGTGAGTGTGAAGTGAATAATGTACATGATGCATATTCACACCTACACATATTTCGCAATGCTGTGCAATATTCGAATCTTCTTAAATTGGATATAATTGAATAGGTAATGATACAAATCATTCTCGTGGGTTGAATTCACTCCCACTTTCTACGCGCCGCTTTACTCCAGGCAAATAAGATATTTTCCACAGACCTCTCTGTACGGCGGGATTTTTTGGTGGAAAAATGTAGGTTTTGACATATAAAAACTGATGTCACTGACGCGAAGGCTGGCGCGGGGGTGCGTTGTGATATATTGATATATATACAGGGTGAGTCAGTTTTTTGTAGCCAAACTGCAACAGGAGATAGAACAAGTGTTTTTAAGAAGAAAAGTTCCATAAACATATGTCGTAGAAGGCTTCGTTTTCGAGATACAGGGGTTGAAATTGAAAAAAAAATTTCGTTTTTTGCGAATATCTCCGGAACCGTTTATCGTACAGAGAACAGCTTTTGTAAGCATTTTCTACTCATAGTAAGCTATGTTCTGTGTGATAAAAATTTTTTTTTTTACTCATAATTGGTGAAGATTTTGGAGGGATAGTGGGTGTTTTTCTCCCCAACTTCTACGCCACTGGAAAAAAAGGTTTTGAGACAACCATTAGAACCGCCAATGTTTTCTACACAAAAAAGGTACTCCTGGTCATAAGCTCTAAACGTTATTCAAACGTTAGAACAAGTGACAAAAGTAACCAAAAAATTGACCATGTTTTTCAACATAAAAGTTCATTTTGCTCGAAAACGGTCAACTTTAGAGCTTATGACCAGGATTATCTTTTTTGTGTAGAAAGCATTGGCGGTTTAGATGGTTGTCTCAAAACCGTATTTTTTTCCAGTGGCGTAGAAGTTGGGGAGAAAAACACCAACTACCCTTTCAAAATCTTCACCAATTAAGACTAAAAAAAAATTTTTATCACAAAGAACATAGCTTACTATGAGTAGAAAATGCTTGCAAAAGCTGTTTTCTGTACAATAAACGGTTCCGGGATATTCGCAAAAAACTTAATTTTTTTATCAATTTCAACACCCTACCCTGTATCTCAAAAACTAAGCGTCTGTGCATATATGTTTTTGGGAATTTTTTCCTCAAAATCAAATTTTCTATCGTCTATCAAATTTTCTCGATTAAAAACTGAGACATCCTGTATATATAAAACGCGATTTAACGCATTTTATGCAGAAACAGTGCGGAAAATTAAAAAATGTTATAGACAATTTTATGTGGCAATTTTCTTTTTCTACAACTTTTGCTCGAGACTTTTTTTGATACATTGATTGGTTTTTGAGATATTGGTTATGAATCAAATATGTACATATATATCTATATATCACAATTCACCCCCGCCCCAGCCTTCGAGTCAGTGACATTGGTTTCTAGATGTCAATACACATCCTTTTCTATCAAAAGATCCCGCCGTACAGAGAGGTCTGTAAAATAAGCTTTTTTCGTCTTGTTTGCCTGTAGTACAAGTTGTATCTGAAAGTAGACTCAAAATGAGCCTCAACAATATTGTAAAATATGAATGTGTGAATTCATTTGTCTCATATTTCTTCTCGCTGCAGGGATATTATGTGAATTACATTATTGTACGAGTAACTTCGTCAGTTTTTACGAATATAGTAGAGAAAGTTTTATCTCGAAATAATTGCTAGAGGGAATGTAGCAGTGAATTGAAGATATTAACTACATCTTTCTCGTATGTCAAAGCTCTGTGTATCATAAGAATTGCAACCCAACCCTGCATTCAAGTATTCTGTATTATCTTAAAGTTAGTTACACCCGACGGAAGTAAGGTTGAACACGCATAACGACACAATATGAAAATTATTCCATACGAACGTCAATCCTCAAACAACATTTTGGTATTGATTAAAATCAGATTATCTAAATTCATATAGCAATATACATTCAATAAAGACCTTCGGGTGCAGGTAATCCTGCATGAAATCATTATAATGAGCTTCTCTCTGGTTTGACCTACATGCCATGTATTAGAGAAGTTCTCATTGGATATCTCTTGGATACGTTTGTATCTATAATCTTGAAAGGATTTGAGGTGAATTACGTATGCATCAATGGACATCATTAAATATCAATCACCAATCTAGTTCATCGACGCTGGAGTAGAATATGACACCACACAATTTGCATTAACGAGTCATGTTAATAACGTCGCTTCTTCACATAATGGTTTACTTCACAATAATAGATAATGGACGAATACAACATTCAAATCTGAACCAAATGAATTCAAAGTTATAATAGCTTGATCTGATTATGAGTAGATTAGATTACAGGTGTTCTATCGCGGCCTCAACCCGGCAGTATACGCACCAAAAAACTTTCGACATTCCACGCTTACGGTCGAATCCGGCCGCATGTCAACTTTTCAGTTCCTGTTTATATTGAATAAATAAAGCTAGAGTACCAATGTTTTTTTTTTACTTTGACTACACGAGAGGAAAACTTATAATATTCGAAGATCATCGTTTGAGCCAGCGGTAGAATGTTGTAAGAGCAGATAGCCATCCGAATTTTTCTTGAAGACTTGGGGGTTATAGGCATAGGGGAACACCTCACCAGAAAAGAAGTTCCATAACTTCGCCGCCAATGTCGCAATGTCTCGAGCTTGACAACAAAGAGGTGACTATCTACTATCTTGAGATCGTTTAGTCCGCCTATCTGGAATCTCTCATGGCGAAACGACAAACGAGATTTCTGATGAACACTGACCAGGAAAAAATCATCAATGAGACGAGAAACTCTCTTCTGGATAAAATTTAAGAGCGTCAACGTATGTTTGTGAGCCGCACTCCAAACATGTGACCACTACTCCAGGACAGGATGAATCTGTGCTGTGTAGACTATGAGGAGCTGCTAGGATGTAAAGTAGCTCTTGGCCCGGAAAAGGAAACCAAGTTTTCGTGAAGCGGTTTTCGCAATGGATCTCACACGGTCATCTTATAACAGGGTGCTGTTGATGCTTATCCCGAGCATGGATATGGAAGGCTTTCTAAGGATAGCTGTACCTGAGATCATCATATTAAGGATTATGGGACCAGCCTCCCTGGAGAAGATGCATGCTTGACTTTGTGTTGCTATAAGCTCTACTAGAGATCCCCATTTCAAAATCATTGCCAGATCTCTATTAATTGCGTCGACTCGCTCAACTGGCTCCATTGAATGAAATAGGGGCTGAAGATTAGAAATCGGTATGAAGTGTGCCATCATCTGTGAAGCTGTAGATGGAACTGGTACTTACTTCCAACATTTCCTTGATATGGATCAGAAACAAAGTTGATCCCAAGAGATATCCTTGTGGGAAACCAGCGTTGATAGCCATTGTATCGGAGGATACTCCATCAACCATCATATGGAGTGATCTGTCTGGGAGAAAATCAATAGTAAGCGACAAAGTTGAAGCGGCAAACCCTATGAGGGAAGTTTTCCAAGAAGGTTTTGCTGCCAGACTAGTAGCCA
This sequence comes from Endomychus coccineus, assembly GCA_958510875.1. Taxonomy (NCBI): domain Eukaryota; kingdom Metazoa; phylum Arthropoda; class Insecta; order Coleoptera; family Endomychidae; genus Endomychus; species Endomychus coccineus. The sequence goes on from OY294068.1 coordinate 36,688,998, forward strand.
TAACAAAATATCATTTTACATTCTAGGTTATGGATGGATAGGTAGTCGTAGGACGTTGAAAAATTGTTCTCAACAAAATACAGAAGTGTTCGGTTAAACTACCAATTTTGTTGTTTAAGAAAGTAAGGTCTCCTGCAAATTATTAAACAATATATAATATTTATTGTTACCTATACGGCTAAGATAAAAGAACTTTCCAAAGGAACGTCAGAGAAAAAATTAGTTATAAAAATCAAAAACATTTGAGAAACTTCTGACTGGGCCATGAACAGGAAAATAACTTTTTTCATAAAAGATGTGTTCCTTCATTTGTGCAAGACGGAATGAGTTATCATCGATAGACTATAAGATAGTTCACACTGTGAATACGCTATAACACCATAAATATAAAGCAATCAATCTTATCCACAAAAAATACTGTTATAGTACTGCTGACCTTTTAGCTACCAATTAGTCATCATCAAAATAAACTAAATTAGAAAACGAAATGTGCCTGTTTAAATAATGTCTCTAATTGGTAGGGTATATGAGGGATTACCCCCAGCTGGAGATAAAATCGAATTCTTAAACATTTTCATCACTCCTAAATTAGCTAGATATTTGTCATTAGATAGTTTTAAGAGGGATAAACTTTCTTAAGAACTGGTGTAGGTCACACCATGGATTTAAAATATATTCGGCTAACGCTGATTTCTCACCATTCTTCTTCTTTACGTCAGCAAAATGTTCTTCATACCAAGTTAGAATGTTTCTTCTAGTTTGACGCACATAGTATTTCAAACACAGCTCACAATTGATTTTGTAAATTCCGGAATTGTCGAAGTCGGAAACTTTATCAAAAGTGTAGAGTAAACGATTTTCAGCTTGATACATCAGCGATATGTTGAGTTATATATAAAAATTCTCGGGAAATAGGTCACTTTAACACTTTGTTTTAAATATTCGTCTTTACATACGTTTCGGTCTCGCGACCATCATCAGAAGACTCACTATGTCTAAAAAGGGGTTTATTGAAACTAATTATATCACAAGCGTCCAAATCGCCGTCGAAACGAACAGAACTACGAATAATCGAAATTTCATCGTCAGTATTAAAGTATAAAAAATTTTTTTTGTAGTAAGAATCCGCTATTCAGTAATATTATTAAAATATATCAGTGCATATTGGTATTCTCACTGTTGTGAGAATGGTCGTGAGACCGAAACGTACGTAAAGACGAATATTTAAAACAAAGTGTTAATGTGACCTATTTCCGGAGAACTTTTATATATAATTCATACTGGGTCAAGAATCTTTATTATTGATATCTTGAATAGTAGAGTTCCGCGGATAGCTAATCTTAGGAATTCCTGTCTTGCGGATGAATTCCGCTTCACTATAGTGAAGCACTTCACTACGTTTTGCCAACCATTACCACAGGCATCTTCAGAGCAGGCTTGAGGCCTGAACTGAAACTGATTCTTTTGGTTTCTGAAGCGGTATTTATTGAGGCAAGAAACCTTCACGCTTCACAGTTCACTGCTTTCTTTCGGGTGGCTACCTCTGTTCTGGCACCTGATACAACGACAAGGGCAGGTATTAGAACGGAGTTAACCACCGGAATAAAGGTAGTGAACTGTGTAGCGTGGATGTCAAAAGTTATCATTTTGTTCAGAACGTATTAAGTCAAGGATAATTTGATAAATTTGATAAATTTGATAATTCGATAACTCTCACTATGTTCTTAGAATATTTTAATTCACAAGATTGTTATTTTAATTTTTCTCACTAAGTCATTATGTCGCTATTCTATAACGCAAAATTTCGCTATGTCACTTAATAAGTTTTACCAAATATGATTATTGTAATGAAGTTACGACTTAGTGAGTTTTGATTCTTTGAGATAACCTAAAATAACAGCAGGGTGTTTGTATATTGTATTTATTCCACGTAAGTTCGCATTGAGTATATTGTTAGTGAAATTGTTGAAAATCTATTCCAATCGTGCCCAGCAAATAATGCAACTGGCCTTTAGTAGTTGTTCAGAACCACCAGGTAATTTTTAATAACTCAATAATTAAACTGTTGTCATTCATTGTTGTTCTCCAACTCGATAGACTTGAAAACCAGAACAATCAAGAGTCAAAAACGTATACTGAGCTAACGCCGCTATTAGAATATGTATTCGATGATGATAATGATATTCGTTCTCTCAAAAACGCAGAAAGGTGATTCCGAGTTAAATAGTATCCCGATCTTGGGAAGTCAACCATCAACAAGTCGTACAGCTTTCATCGTCTGTTCAAGTCCAGAATCATGTCTGAGTTCAGGAGTTTGAGATGCATCAAAGTTCTTCAGAACATAATGACAAAAGTAATTGAGTGCTGAAAAGGTAGACCAAAATCAAGTAGGTGGCGAAAATCTAATCAGGAAAAATGGAAAAAAAACATCAACAAAGATAAGATGAACAAATGTTTGAAATGAAGTGTAAATTTATATGTACTTCAAATTTTATTCAAACTGAAAGAGGATTGATATGTAAAGAATATGGGTGTTTTCGAAAATATGAACATAAAATGGACATGATACTATATCTCAACCCGTTTACCGAAAAATATTTTACACCAATTATAATTTTTCGTTTTTCAAACCTAAGGAAGATCAATACCAGAGAGTCACATCAACAGAAGAAATGATGCTGTAAAAGGCAAAGAAGATGAAAAGGAGAAAGCAGGTGAGGATTAAGATTCTGTTTTTGCAATATTTGCCCTTCGATCTATTTTGCAAGTTCCATCTTCTGAAGTTTCTCCAATGTACTACAGCAGAAAAACTAATATTGCAACCAAACAATTTATCAAGCTGCCCTTCCATATGAAGCTTATTGTTAGGGTTGGACAGGAGTCAATGGCAAAAGAGAAGTTCAGAGATAGGAAAAATCTTTGTGCAAATGGCTTAAACAATTTTCTCAAATGTTAACAAAATATCTTTATTTTCGGACAGCTGTGGCTGGCAAAACAGGAATCAAAATACCGCTGGATTATTACTCTATGTTGTTCAAACTTGGCTTCCGGATGGATTCCGCGTCACAATATCACTACTTGATGCTGATGTTCCTGCTACCATTTCAGGTGGCATCTTCAGGGCACGCTTGAGACTTGAACTGAAACTATTCAAGATACTCATATAGAAGTTATTGAGCAGTAATTTCTCGATAGTGGTCATTCCTATATGGAAGTGGACTCTATGCACAGCGCAATAGAAAGAGAAAAAATGAATGAATCTGCTTATACTATTCATGACTGGCTTACCATTTTTAAGAACGCTAGATTGAAACGAAATCGCAATATACTGTGAAAGATCCCTATGTTGTGATTGAATTAAAACTTAATAAATTTAATAAAGAATTGTAATATGGATATAGATAATGCAAAGGTAAACTGGCTTAAAGGGAAATGTTTCCGATTTCAAAAGAAACAACCCCACATAATAGAATTCCGTTATGGCTATTGTGGAAAGGATCGCAAAATTAACGTTCAAGGAAAAAACCGGTCGACAAAACGCACAAATACACAAGAGATCCTCCGGCTGAAAACTTTATTTTGAAAAGAACTGCACATATCTACTCTGAAAACAATCTATTGAAACTTTGCAAAAATCAAGCTATTCCGACAGAATGTTATGGATGGTACCAATCTTTACCGACATGCCCATCTACAAGAGCTGAAAACCTTCCGGAATCAGAGAGTGAGATAGAAGAGGAATGCTTATAATTTTTTTAAACTGTTAAAATAATATGACAAAATAAATAATTCCCAAAGTTTCGTATTTTATTTGAATTTACTAAGTCACCACATACTTTATTTGAAGAGTTTTTGAAAAATCACTAACTCACATTTTTTGAAAACTTAGCAATTATTTTCATAACCGAAACTGATTATTCTTTCACTTACAATTGTATGTATTTATAGAAGTATAATTTACAGTACACAAAATTTAGGTGAGCATTATCTTTATTGGCACTAAGTTTAATTTGAATTATTAATTTTTTCAATCTATTCAACTCAAAATGAACTGCTTAGACTTAATGAGTTCTAGCATTAGGTTCACGATATGTTGAAAAAAGGGGTTTGGAAACTTTCTAATATCTGCTTGCAGATGAGACCAATTCATATTTCTTTGCAACATTTCATTATTCACATCAGCATCTTCTTGTCGTTTCACGTTCTCGAACTGCATATTATCTAGAAAAGATGGACACAATAATAGGGACATTACATTATTGGATCATTCATTCAATTTTTCATGCTCATCACTCAAATCATATGAAATTTGTATGTAAACTGGATTAGATTGGGATTGTTTTTAGGGAAATAAAATATTTCTTGAAGCACCTTGGTCCTATTAAGGATTAACGTTGAGCAGTTTTCCACGACAGCAATTACATTGATTAATTCCCCAGTGCCTGCAGTAATAGTTAAGTAAATTTCTGGGCGCCAACTACACGAAATAGCAAGAAAATCGATCGAACAAACATAACTGACGTACAATGATTGATATTGTAGGCGTTCGCAAACCAATTCAAACTCATTAATAATAATTGTTAAGCATTAACTGCTCTAAAATAATTGGATATAGGCCAAGCTTACGAGACGCTAAATCAAATACAGTTCGATGGTTCGCGAAGTTTCGGGGTTGATAACACTCTTCACACCATTAAACAGACACTATCGTTGAAGCTATAACGTGCGTTATATCTAAGCACTTTTTCATCTGATCCACCGTTACCCCGTCAAATCTCCAATCACTAACGACACAAAATATACCGTGCGATTTGTTTGCGAAAGCATCAGATATGCTAACGCGTATGAAAACTCCTTCAGCATGTTGATTTGCTTCTTCACGCTTCTAATGTTACCCATTCATGTGAGTTCATTAGTCAACGATTCAGGAGATATTTGACTTTCTCTATAATACAGGAAAACATGATTTATTTTGCCAGATTAGAGCATTGAACCAGAATTGTAAAATTCTCACCGATTTGCAGAAGTTATAAATAAATCACAAGTTAAAATTTAAACTGCTTAAGTTCAATATGAAATCGATTGAGTAACTAAAAGTAATAAATCAAATTCAAATTAACTAATATTAACGAGTGAGGGAAGTTATAGGATCAATTGTTCACAGCTTTTCACAACAAAGCCAGTTCGTAAGAGGGGCAGAGACATCATTGACTCTATCATCAATCATTCTTCTAAGCTCACCGTAACATAAACAATAAGTGAAGAACAATCCGGAGAATTTTCTAAAATTCAACCTGATTACACTAAACTGAGTGGTGTAAGGTATACTGCATCTTCGAAGAGCTATGGTATTCCCCTTACAGTACTGCTATTTTGTAGTACACCGGTGAGTTTTAGCTCTCTTGAGCAAGCTAAAGTTTTGCCCGGCTCTGAACGAAAAATTTCCTCTATGGTTGGGTATATCCCGAACAGTCTGCATTTGCGAACCAGGTTAGTTATGCAGTCGGAAGGTAGATACGTCGGTCCTTCTTCTGCTTTTCTGCAGAATGTACATATTCCATAGTTCACTAGCTCAATTTGAGTTTGCAGTGTCCAGTCATGGATCCTCTTATGATTCTTGGGTTGCTTCTTAGCTTTTTACTTTCCAAAACGTCCTTCTTCCAAAATTTTTCTAGGAGGGTTTTGGATTGTCTCTAACTCGGCAAAGATTTCCTGTACGTTGTACTGGATTCTGTTTCTTATATTCTATAGGTTTCCTTCACATTCGTGCTCGCCTATACCACAGGAGTGTTCCGGTCCTTTCAGAAGCGTTTAAGATTCTTTGCGTGCAAGAGTGTCCACCTGTTTATTTTCCCCGATTTCTGTATATGCTGAAACTCAGTGGAGGGTAATCCTGTTCAGCACTCCTGAGGTGTCCAGATCGGTTTTGCAGTTGAGAACTATCTTTGAGCTAATGATGTTTGAAATCAGTGCTTTTTTAGCTGCATGACCATCGGACATGATTGATATCACTTGTTCATATTGAGCTGTGCACATCTATCAGTTGTATGAATTTTCACTGGCAGGATATTGGCGTATTGATCCATTGGTTCGGAGTATTTGGTTTAGAGCTCAAGTACCCCGGCACTAACTTCTTCTGTAGTTCTTGATACTTCAGCTCACCAACATATTGCTCCTTCCCTAACAGGATAATCGTTCTTCTGTTTCCACTCTCCTTTATTCCCAATGTGGGCTTGAAAGTTCGTTGTGAATACGAACACATTGCCCAAGTTACCTCTTGGTGCCTTGAATATTGGGTGTTTTTTCTTGTCCCAAAGTTTGATACCTCCCTGAGATTTTTCTCTGCTTGCGTTAAGCAGATTATTCCTCGCTGTCCTACATATGGCTATAAGAAGGGGGCTAGCCTAGTATTCACTCCAAGCTAGCCGTAGGGAAAAACCTTGGAGCAACTGTTATGCATATGTATAAATTTTTTTCCACTTTTTATACTTTGACTACACGGGAGAGAAACTTATAATGTTCGAAGAAAATCGTGTGAGTCAGCAGCGGAATGTAGGGAGTGGAGTTAAGCATCCGTATTTTTTCGGACGTTTGGAGGTTTTGGGTATTTGGAAAGATCTCACTGGATGAAGTTCCACGACTTAACTGTTCGATACAAAAATGAAGTCTGCTAGGAAGAAGATCGGCAGGTCTCGAGCTTGACAGTGAAGGGGTAAATAGTTTGAACTCGTCTAGTCCGCCTATCTGGATTCTGTCACGGTGGAACAACGGACAAGATTTCTGATGAACACCAACTATGGGAATATCGATAGAAAAGGCAGAGGTCTCCCACTTTCTTACGATGTTCTGAAGAGGTCAACGAACTCGTTAGTATGACTTCAGCATTCAAAGGAATAGTTTCTCTTCTCTTCTCTCTCTTCTGGAAATATTCTAACAGTTTCAACGTATGTTTGGGAGCCGAACTCCAAACATATGAACAGTACTCCAGGACAGGTAGAATCTGTGCTTTGTAGATCGTGAGGAGCTGCTGGGATGTAGCTCTTAGTACAGAATAGAAAATCAAGTTTTGTGGAGCGGTTTTCGCACACATAATCCTTCCATAAGAGGGTGCTGTTGGTAGTGAGCATCGTTATGGGAGACTTCATGGGAATAGTTGTACCTGACATCATCGTATTAGGGTTTGTGGGATACACCTCACCGGAGAAGACGCAAGCTTGAGTTTTGGTTACTCTAAACTCTACTAGATTGTCAGATCCCCCTTTCAAAATCTCTGCCAGAATTAATCGCGCCTGTCTCGCTCCTCTGGCTCCATTGAATGGTGTAGAATCTCCAGATGAGGAAGCGATATGGATGGAGTGTACCATCATCTGCAAAGCTGTGAACGGGACAGTTGGTCACTTCCAGCAGATCGTTGATATGGAGCAGAGACAAAGTTGGTGCCGAGACGGATCCCTGTGAAACATCAGCATTGGAAGTCATGGTTTCGAAGGATGCTCTGTCAATCATCACATGGAGTGATCTATCTGAGAGAAAAATTGATAGTAAGCTACAGAGTTGAGGCGGCAAACCATATGACGGAAGTTTCTCGAGAAAGCTTTGGTATTTGAGTCGGTCGAATGCTCTGAAGATATCCACAGCTAGAGATTCTCCATGTCTTCAAATAGATCTCTGCCATACATGTTTCACGTAGGCAATTAGGTCTCCTGTTGATCTCAGCTGAAGAAAAACATATTGCCGGTCATTCACAATTCTGTACCTAGCTCTCTAGATATTTGATGCTATCCATGTTAATTGCTTTCTCCATCACTTTAGGGATCATAGATAATAGTGCATTAGTTCTATTATTATCGAGAAGGGACTTCTGTCGTTTTCTTGGAGTTGGTTGCACTGCTGTCTTCCAACTGGAAGGAAAAACACCATGTTTGTATGGAACTGTGAACAACCTGCAGAAAATTGGTGTTGATTCAGGCGCACATTCATTGAGAACAACAGGTGGAATTCCGTCTGTCCCCATAGACTTTCTGGTATTGAGATCAATCAGAATACACCTAGTTGTACCCTGACGGAAGACAATTTCAGGCATATGGCTATCGATGGCAGCAATGTTAGCAGGTTCCTTGCCTTGTGGATCCAAAGTTGAATTTGCTGCAAACATCCATGCAAAAAGGTTGATTTTTTCTTGTGGTGTAGGAGCCAGTGTGTCATCATCTTTGATTAGGGAGAGGAGAAACTGAAAGTGAAATTTCTACCTATTGCTTTGACGAAAATCCAAAACGAACGTGTGTCATTGGGGTATCTTTGATCTTATTTTGGCATTGTACTCTCGAAACGTTTATTGGAAAATTCGTGATATGCTTGGTGAACAGCCAGAGCAGTATTTTGTGTCGACAACCACATGTTTAACTTGTTGCTATACTTCGGCATACCCTCTGAGCACGTGTCGGTTTCTTATGTATGTTCTTCAGGTGCTGGTTGTAGGTGAGAGTCTTGTCTAGTGTAATGCCTCGATATTTGACTTCATTCATTTTTAGCACTTCGTTACAGACCTTGAATTCGAAGTCATTCAGATTCAGTTCACCCTGATAAGTGGATAGACAGCAATGGTGCAGTTGCGTGGCCTCCTCGTTCACCTGACTTAAGCCACTCCAATTCTGTAGTTATTTGGAATCAATAGTCTACTCGGTTTCAATGTATACTAGGGGTCATCCTGAACGGAGGGCAATGCGGGATGAATCGCAATTAGGAAGGCTTATTTGCATGAACATCCATGATGAATCGGTTAAAAAGAAGCCCTGAGTTGATTCCTATATTGCATTTACTAGTAGATAATAAAGTGATGACTATTGACACAAGGTAATGATTGTAAACAATGGAGATTTTTGAAAGGTTTTCAAAGCGATGCATATGAAAAAACATATTTATTCCGCTGTTAGCATTCAAACGCAATTTACTCTTGAACATTTTTTAATTTTTGTATCAATTATCCGCTACCTACCATATATCCTTCTATACAAATATTGCTATAATCCCAGAGAGTATATTATGTTAAATTTTCATCTAAGCAATTGTTTGAACAGGACCAGTTATTCAGGAATCCGGCATTTTTCATGGAAATTATAATGACCATTATAAAATTGAATCGCGCATCGCACGTTATTAATAAATCGATTCGTTAAATTTCACAGAAAATTGGAATTTAACAGATAAAACTAACTCCTGATACCGAAAAGGAACTCTTATTATAAAATGTTTTAACCAAGTGCCGTTGAAAGGGAACGAAAAAGAGAGAGGTGCTTAAAAACTCATTAAAATCTCAATTTTTCATATTATACTATCGTTTATCATTGAATGCACGAGGAATTCCAATATCGCGCTGATTTAAAATGATTTATGGAGAGTCGATTATAGACATGTCATTCAGATTTTCCTTTCAATACCGCTTCATATATTTCTTACAAAAAATTCAAAATATTCTCGCTTTTCTTAAGGTATTCAAGTTATATCGATTTTAATATAGCGAATGAATTGAGCCAGAAATAGTTCGTGCCCTATTATCAATAATGTCTTTCATTGACTCGACCAATCTTATTTCACGAGTCGTCTCATGTAATTGAAATAATAATGTCGAGTACTATTGTATAAGAGTATTCTCACGGAAATTAGATTACCAACAGATGATTCAATTACTTTCCAAAATCTTATGAGAGTCTCATTGAATCCTAGTAACCAAGCTGTTGTCTATTTTTGTGTAATGTTTCGTTTTATTGGAGTAAACAATTAGGATGTTTGTGAATGGCCAGTATTGACATAATGAAAACTGGCAACATAAGCGTAGTTAAATAAAGGGCTGGTGCCCTCTCCCTCAAAATGCCTGTTCAAAATACCAAAATTCAATTGAACAGCAGAAAATTTAATTTAATAGAATACCTTAGCAAGAAAGTGTCAATAAATCGATCAATTTTCACTCCCGGAGACTTCTACAGGTCAAAATGTATGATTGTAGGAACAGAAAATATATTGTAATTGATTTTGGAATAGCTAATGAAAGACATTGAACTATATTCCACGTTACATTGGAATATTCAAATGATATACACAACGTATTTTATCTACTCCTATACATTCTCTACCGAATCTTGAATAGTATATTACGTTACTAGTGTGGAAAGTGACCCATTTCACATGAGTGGGAGAATGTTGTGTTGACAATCCCACGGGTGTGAAATGGCACCTTCCACACAAGTAATGTACAGTATTTTTCCGACGACCACAGATTAATGCATAATTGCAAAACAATTAATACATTTTAGCTTTATTTTGAGAATTTGAGAATTTTACAAAGAAAAGTAATAATTGAACAAGATTACTGCTTAGAATTATAGAAATTAAAAGTAATATTATTATTATTACAATTAGTAAATTGTAATGGACAATGCAATGAGGAATTATACAGATTTCTCTCTGTTATTTGTACACTATGTACAGTAGTATACTCGATGTCAGTTTCTCGAAGAGGCGGAGTGACGGCTTTCGAAGTACTGCTGATGGCAACAATAATCTTATTGGCAATATTTAACCTGTTAGTAGCAGACTCGTCAATATATTCTTCTGCGACTTTGGACGATTTCCAACCTACATGTCTCAGAGAAGTTAGATCTCCTCCTGCATCTACTAATATAGTAGCAGAAGAACGGCGAAATGAGTGCCCTGTGTATTTTTCAGGATCCTCTAGATTTAAAAATTTAGCCACTACTCTAGGTATATTTCCAATTTTGTTAATGCCCACTTCTTGTTTTGTGCATTTTTGCTCTCTATAATTAAGAAAAAAGCGTGTTTCGGTAGTTGGCGGTCTGAGATTGGTATATTTTTTATATATGCTATAAAAGTTTTCAGTAATAGTGAACTTGCGACAGCATTTATTTTTTGTATTATCAATTTGAATGACAGCCGCAGTCCCCAAATCTTCAATATTATTTATACATAACTGGGTAAGTTCTTGCTTGCGACATGCACCAGATATACCAATAACCAACACAACCTAAAAAAAAACATATTTAAATAAATGTATAGACTTGTTTAAATACCGATGACTCACCTTTGTAAGTAAATGAATCTCATCGGAAGCTTGAAAATGCCTTGAGTTTACTATATTTGGAGATATCTACAGTGTAGTAAATGGATAAAGTGGTACGCAACATAGAATAATTAGTCCATTATGTTGAGCATTGGATTCTATTGGAAAGTTCACCCATCTATGCAAGCAAAACGTTTTCAGAAAATGAGCTTCTTATTTCTTCGCCATGAAAGAAATTGATCGTAAGCGTATTCGTACCTTCTTTTGGACTTTTCAGGCAGTACATTTAGGGACGTTAATTTTGCGGCCTCTTCAATTTCAGGTGGAGTACATTGATCATCACTATTAATCTCTGCATCCATGTTTTATGGAATTTTAGATACTATTTTCACGGTTTTGTAATGATATGAATGATGCATATGCAAAACTGACACTTCTAAAGTTTATCTGACGTTTCCGCAATATTAATTTCAAAGCACACTTCAATTCCATTATGCAATACATATAGCTATAGATACACATATCACTCTAGTGTGATATTCAACTTTCCATCTCTAGGGTGATATTTGTAATTTTCGAAGTAACTGAATAGTGTGCTATTGGTCATTTTCGCATGTCGTTTTCGGAAAATGAGAATTCCTGCATGGTGAATACATGTGTCTGATGTATATACAGTGTCACCATTAAAGTTCGCACCATGTGGAACATTTTTTTTGTTGATACATTTGGTTGTAAGGAGATGTTGGGAACAGTTTCAGGTTCGAATTAGAGCCAAAATTACTTTAGCAGTTGTGGCCAAGCGATCTTTGTTAGCTGTCAAATTTGACATTTGTTGCAGAAAGTGACATTTCTAGATCGAATTTGGAAAAAAAATTGTTTCTACTGGAATTTTATATACGTTTACAAATTTTCAAAATTCTAGGATGAAGTTGCGATTCCAAATATTCAAAGTCAGTTCCACGATAAAAATTTCATTCACTTCCCATATTTTCAAAACTGAAATTACAACCATAAGGAATGTTGGCATGAGCGGTGAAAAGTTCCAATAATTTTATCGTCCTTTTGAAAAGACACTAGTATTTAATCTGATACAATATAAAATGCATGTAAGATATAGGGAAACTGTCCAATGAAAGCATCGTTCCAATTAGACTTTAGTTTTCGCAACTTTTCTGAAAATATAATATCTTGTAATTAGTGAATTGTTTCAAACGGCAAGTTGGCCATGGTAAATAGATTGCAATTGTAAAGTTTTATGGAACGATGAAGCAACATTCTCTTCAAATGGCACTGTATGCGGACAGAATTGTCGTTGGTGATCCCAAGAAAATCCTCACCTTGTGATTGAATGTCCTTACCAATATTCTTTCAAAATTAATTTTTGGTGTGCTGTAATTGATGATCGAATAGTTGGAACATATTTTTTTTGGCAAAATTTGACAGCCGAAAGGTACCAACATTTTTTACAGAACGAAATTAGTGAAGTTTCAGATAACGTTTAGTATCAACTAGATGGAGCACCAATACCATCAGACACAACTACGGTCGTATACACAGGTCTGGAAACTCGAGGTAGTTTCCTATGTGAGCAGTGAGTCCGCTAAGCGTCGACTGGCCCATAGTACCAAAAGTCGTCACCTAGGAGTATTTTCTGACAACTGTCAGTTGACTTGTTTTTAGAAACAAATTACGAAATCGTGCATTGTGCCGAAATGCGAAACGGAGTACAAAAGTGTAAAACAAGGAACTTCTGTTTTTAAAATGCCGAAAGATGAGGAAATGCGAAAAAAGTGGATGCTTGCGATTCTGGAAAGGAATCGTTTCAACGAGGTCTTTTGTGTGCGTCATGTATAACGAAAAAGGGGAAGTTATTTTCAAGGTGAGTAATACATTTTGACAAGAGTAACAGTTCTATTCCTCTCTCAAATCAGAATACTTAGTAACACTGCTTGCGATTCCGGGAAGAAATCGTTTTACCACTTGGTGATCCAAGCGCTAGCTGGTGGCTGAGTGAGGGAATACGAGCTAGGCGACATGTAAGAGACTCAAGTCAACCATAATGTTTCCAGACCTGTGTATACGACCGTGGACACAACCAATGAAACAGTGTTTGAATGAAATGATTAGAGGAAAAATTATAGATCGCGAATTACTTTTTGTGGGGTTATCTTAAACAAGAAGTTTTACTAATTTCCAACAATTGCAAGATTGTACTGTAAGGACATTACACCTGAATTAAAGAAAAACACAGTGAAAGAACTTGATAGACGAACTATTATTTGTATTGAGCGTGAAATGTAATTTGAATTGTGTAGTTTTTATTTACCTATTATTTAATCAGTTATAATAAGTTTTAGTGTTTAGTTTCAAAATTTAATTGAATTAAATTAAATTCCTACTTTCAAGGAGATTTTAGTAGTACCTATAGTGATTAACAATGTAACAGGTAACTTGGAATTCATATCGAACTTGCTGTTTGAACAATTTACTAATTACAAGATATTTTGTTTTCAGAAAAGGAGCGAAAACTAAAGTCTAATTATAGCAATGCCTTCTTTGGACAGCTTCCCTATATCTTACATGCATTCAATATTTCATAAGATCAAATACTAGTGTCCTTTCAAAAGAGCGATGGAATGATTGAAGCTTTGAACCGCTCGTGCCAAAATTTTTATGGTTGCAATTTCAGTTTTTAAAAATATGAAAAGTAAATACCAATTCAGAAATATTCAAAGGGAAAATATCCGCAAAATTCTGAATATTTTTTTACCCTGACACTATATACTACATGTAGTGAGGAAAGTGGAAATGGGATGAATATTTTCAGAAAGTTTATTGGTGTTTCATCAGGTCCTGTCAACATCTAAAACTTTTTTAATAGTCCCGCTTTTCATATTAGATACGTTCCAACAGCGGAAGTTATAGTGCGCAGTCTTTCTTTATCCGCAATACGACCGATTCACATATCATTTTATGATCAACCAGCAGATGACAAGCTTTGAGCAATCACGTGATTCCTGACGTCACATAGTACCCACCGAAGACTGCTCACTGTCACGTGAACGTGGCTGCTCGGCGGGGTCTCTCGGCCATGTCTAGATCTTGGTGTAATAGGATGCTATAGTAAAGTGAAGTAAAATAGAGTACAATGAGAATAAAACAGTATTTCATAAACTATCCAGAACAGAACACATTGAAATTAAAATTATATCTAACAATGACAAAAAACATTCAGTTAATATAAAATCGGGTTTCAAATTTTTCCATTTACATAGTAACTAATTTATGGGTGACCTATTTAATATTTGGAAATTCTCCAACGGAGTAGTGTTCTAAAACACATATATAGTTGAACACAGCTGAATCGTTTCTTTTTAATTAATCAATTCATGTAGACACTTATGAAAACGAATGCATGCATAATATGGACTTGTTTTTGTTAAAGTTAATCTATGACAAGGATAATTATAGCTATTTTTATTTGTCGAGTTAAATTCATGATCTATCAGTTGCTGAGAAGACACGTGCTGATGTTTTTCCAAAAAAAGTAGGCATTCAAAAATATACAGGCCTCGTGTTGATGACAACTGGTTACTAACAAATTCACCTCCACATGACTGATTGAATTTCATTTTGTGAACTATTCTTAGAGCAAGTTTTTGCAGCTTAAATATATATATTATATATAGATATATTAGTCTTGAAGAGCCTCCCCAGATCACAATAACATATTCAAGGTGAGAATATAAATTGGCAAAATGAACACTTCTTAGGAAAGTAGGGCCGACCGTTCTGAATAAAATCCTCAATGCAAAGCATCCAGAGTGCGTTAATATCTCCATACCATTCTAGATCTCCGTCAGTTGTTACGCCAAGGAATTTTTTACTTTCGGAATTGGAAAGACATTTTTCTCCATAATCGAAGAACTCTGGAGCCTGACACTTGCATCTGTCTGTTCAAAACAGTGAGCAATTTTTTTTCGACTCGTTAAGAAGTAGTTTGTTTATATAAAACCAGTACTTAGCTGCTTTCATAAGGGCGTACCTGTCTGTTTGATATCATCCAGAGATGAGCCTTTTACAAGCATATTTGTGTCGTCTGAGTAATTTCCTAACTCAGTATCTGTGCCAAGTGACACATTATAAATGTCATTGGAGAATATTGTAAATAGAATATCCAAGGACGCTACCTTGTGGAACAACGTTTGTTACAAGCACATCAGACTCAAATGTTTCACCCTTGTCTTTAATTACAATTTTTTGTTTTCTGTTTGATGAGCAGGGCTTAAATCTGTTCAGGGCATTACCCCTAATCCCAATTTTTGATAACTTAGCAAGTAGTGAATCGAATGCCTTAGACAAGTCATGAAAAACACCACATACAATTTCCTTATTATCTAATACATGGATTACATATTCGCAAAATTAAACAAAGCAGTGTCCGTAGACCTATCTCTTTTAAACCCTTGTTGAGAATGATTCAAAAAGTTCACGCTGCATAGGGAGCGACTTACTCTATTGAAGATTGATGTTTCCAATATTTTCCAGAAAACTGATAGCAAATTAATTGGACGTTGGTTTTCAAGCAGCTCAGAGTCTCATTTCTTATAAGAAGGAATAATAGTTGCCAATTTTAGTGGTTCGAGAAAAGTAGATATGTTGAAGAGGGTTAACTAATAATGTGATACACATTTTGAGTATCTGTGGGCATACGCCATCGAAACCTGCCGAGTTTTTAGGATTAAAATTGTTCACTATCGGACAGATTTCATCAGTTGCATAGTCGAATAGATATATTGACTTTACTATGTGAACAATTTGATTTATGTGAAGTTAGCCACACTTTTCCAGCCACGGTTTCTGACGTGTAGACTGTTGACTACGGGATGGATATAAATTCAATACAACGATCCCAGCCACACTTTCTAAAATAATCCACAAGAATTAAGAGTGTGTTAGGAAGTTGCGATTAGGGTGCTTATGAAACAAGGAAAGAAATGATTTGAATGAGAGAAAAAAGAGAGAAAATTAATAAAATAATTCCTCGAATTACAAAAATAAAAATAGCGTTGTAAGGAGAAAATCAGAGAGCATATAAAGCTAAGGGAGAAAATCTTTGGACGCCCGTTAATAAGAGAAAAAAAATTTAAATAGTTTCTTGAACTCTAAAAATCCAAGAAAAAGTTGCGCTGCCAGGAAAATAAAAGAGGCATTATAAAGAGGGCATCAGAGTGCATATTAAGCAGAGTGACAAAATCTTTGGACGACCGAAAATAAGAGAAAAAAAAATTAAAATAGTTTCTTGAACTCTAAAAATCCAAGAAAAAGTTGCGCTGCCAGGGAAATAAAAGACGCATTATAAAGAGGGCATCAGAGTGCATATCAAGCAGAGTGACAAAATTTTTGGACAACCGAAAATAAGAACAAAAAATATTTAAAATATTTTCTTGAACTCTAAAAATCCAAGAAAAAGTTGCGCTGCCAGAAAAATAAAGAGAGCATTATAAAGAGGGCATCAGAGTGCATATTAAACAGAGTGACAAAATCTTTGGACGACCGAAAATAAGAGAAAAAAAAATTAAAATAGTTTCTTGAACTCTGAAAATCCAAGAAAAAGTTGCGCTGCCAGGAAAATAAAAGAGGCGTTATGAAGAGGGCATCAGAGTGCATATTAAGCAGAGTGACAAAATCTTTGGACGACCGAAAATAAGAGAAAAAAAAATTAAAATAGTTTCTTGAACTCTAAAAATCCAAGAAAAAGTTGCGCTGCCAGGAAAATAAAAGAAGCATTATAAAGAGGGCATCATAGTGCATATTGAGCAGAGTGACAAAATCTTTGGACGACCGAAAATAAGAGAAAAAAAAATTAAAATAGTTTCTTGAACTCTAAAAATCCAAGAAAAAGTTGCACTGCCAGGAAAATAAAAGAGGCATTATAAAGAGGGCATCAGAGTGCATATTAAGCAGAGTGACAAAATCTTTGGACGACCGAAAATAAGAAAAAAAAAAATTAAAATAGTTTCTTGAACTCTAAAAATCCAAGAAAAAGTTGCGCTGCCAGGAAAATAAAAGAGGCATTATAAAGAGGGCATCAGAGTGCATATTAAGCAGAGTGATAAAATCTTTGGACGACCGAAAATAAGGGAAAAAAAAATTAAAATAGTTTCTTGAACTCTAAAAATCCAAGAAAAAGTTGCGCTGCCAGGAAAATGAAAGAGGCATTATAAAGAGGGCATCAGAGTGCATATCAGGCAAAGTGACAAAATCTTTGGACGACCGAAAATAAGAGAAAAAAAAATTAAAATAGTTTCTTGAACTCTAAAAATCCAAGAAAAAGTTGCGCTGCCAGGAAAATAAAAGAGGCATTATAAAGAGGGCATCAGAGTGCATATTAAGCAGAGTGACAAAATCTTTGGACGACAGCAAATAAGAGAAAAAAAAATTAAAATAGTTTCTTGAACTCTGAAAATCCAAGAAAAAGTTGCGCTGCTAGGAAAATAAAAGAGGCATTATAAAGAGGGCATCAGAGTGCATATTAAGCAGAGTGACAAAATCTTTGGACGACCGAAAATAAGAGAAAAAAAAATTTAAATAGTTTCTTGAACTCTAAAAATCCAAGAAAAAGTTGCGCTGCCAGAAAAATAAAAGGGGCATTATAAAGAGGGCATCAGAGTGCATATTAAGCAGAGTGACAAAATCTTTGGACGACCGAAAATAAGAGAAAAAAAAATTAAAATAGTTTCTTGAACTCTAAAAATCCAAGAAAAAGTTGCGCTGCCAGGAAAATAAAAGAGGCATTATAAAGAGGGCATCAGAGTGCATATTAGGCAGAGTCACAAAATCTTTGGACGACCGAAAATAAGAGAAAAAGAAATTAAAATAGTTTCTTGAACTCTAAAAATCCAAGAAAAAGTTGCGCTGCCAGGAAAATAAAAGAGGCGTTATAAAGAGGGCATCAGAGTGCATATTAAACAGAGTGACAAAATCTTTGGACGACCGAAAATAAGAGAAAAAAAAATTAAAATAGTTTGTTGAACTCTAAAAATCCAAGAAAAAGTTGCGCTGCCAGGAAAATAAAAGAGGCATTATAAAGAGGGCATCAGAGTGCATATTGAGCAGAGTGACAAAATCTTTGGACGACCGAAAATAAGAGAAAAAAAAATTAAAATAGTTTCTTGAACTCTAAAAATCCAAGAAAAAGTTGCGCTGCCAGGAAAATAAAAGAGGCATTATAAAGAGGGCATCAGAGTGCATATTAGGCAGAGTCACAAAATCTTTGGACGACCGAAAATAAGAGAAAAAGAAATTAAAATAGTTTCTTGAACTCTAAAAATCCAAGAAAAAGTTGCGCTGCCAGGAAAATAAAAGAGGCATTATAAAGAGGGCATCAGAGTGCATATTAGGCAGAGTCACAAAATCTTTGGACGACCGAAAATAAGAGAAAAAGAAATTAAAATAGTTTCTTGAACTCTAAAAATCCAAGAAAAAGTTGCGCTGCCAGGAAAATAAAAGAGGCGTTATAAAGAGGGCATCAGAGTGCATATTAAACAGAGTGACAAAATCTTTGGACGACAGCAAATAAGAGAAAAAAAAATTAAAATAGTTTCTTGAACTCTGAAAATCCAAGAAAAAGTTGCGCTGCTAGGAAAATAAAAGAGGCATTATAAAGAGGGCATCAGAGTGCATATTAAGCAGAGTGACAAAATCTTTGGACGACCGAAAATAAGAGAAAAAAAAATTAAAATAGTTTCTTGAACTCTAAAAATCCAAGAAAAAGTTGCGCTGCCAGGAAAATAAAAGAAGCATTATAAAGAGGGCATCAGAGTGCATATTAGGCAGAGTGACAAAATCTTTGGACGACCGAAAATAAGAGAAAAAGAAATTAAAATAGTTTCTTGAACTCTAAAAATCCAAGAAAAAGTTGCGCTGCCAGGAAAATAAAAGAGGCATTATAAAGAGGGCATCAGAGTGCATATTAAACAGAGTGACAAAATCTTTGGACGACAGCAAATAAGAGAAAAAAAAATTAAAATAGTTTCTTGAACTCTGAAAATCCAAGAAAAAGTTGCGCTGCCAGGAAAATAAAAGAGGCATTATAAAGAGGGCATCAATGTTTTTATTGAGCAGAGTGACAAAATCTTTGGACGAACGAAAATAAGAGAAAAAAAAATTAAAATAGTTTCTTGAACTCTAAAAATCCAAGAAAAAGTTGCACTGCCAGGAAAATAAAAGAGGCATTATAAAGAGGGCATCAGAGTGCATATTAAGCAGAGTGACAAAATCTTTGGACGATCGAAAATAAGAGAAAAAAAAATAAAATAGTTTCTTGAACTCTGAAAATCCAAGAAAAAGTTGCGCTGCCAGGAAAATAAAAGAGGCATTATAAAGAGGGCATCAGAGTGCATAATAAGCAGAGTGACAAAATCTTTGGACAACCGAAAATAAGAGAAAAAAAAAATTAAAATAGTTTGTGTGACAATAAGCATAGATTTCGATGACAGAAACATTGTTCAAGAAACTATTTTAATTTTTTTTCTCTTATTTTTGGTCGTCCAAAGATTTTGTCACTCTGCCTGATATGCACTCTGATGCCCTCTTTATAATGCCTCTTTTATTTTCCTGGCAGCGCAACTTTTTCTTGGATTTTTAGAGTTCAAGAAACTATTTTAATTTTTTTTTCCCTTATTTTCGGTCGTCCAAAGATTTTATCACTCTGCTTAATATGCACTCTGATGCCCTCTTTATAATGCCTCTTTTATTTTCCTGGCAGCGCAACTTTTTCTTGGATTTTTAGAGTTCAAGAAACTATTTTAATTTTTTTTTCTCTTATTTTCGGTCGTAAAAAGATTTTGTCACTCTGCCTAATATGCACTCTGATGCCCTCTTTATAATGCCTCTTTTATTTTCCTGGCAGCGCAACTTTTTCTTGGATTTTTAGAGTTCAAGAAACTATTTTAATTTTTTTGTCTCTTATTTTCGGTCGTCCAAAGATTTTGTCACTCTGCTTAATATGCACTCTGATGCCCTCTTCATAATGCCTCTTTTATTTTCCTGGCAGCGCAACTTTTTCTTGGATTTTTAGAGTTCAAGAAACTATTTTAATTTTTTTTTCTCTTATTTTCGGTCGTCCAAAGATTTTGTCACTCTGCTCAATATGCACTCTGATGCCCTCTTTATAATGTCTCTTTTATTTTCCTGGCAGCGCAACTTTTTCTTGGATTTTTAGAGTTCAAGAAACTATTTTAATTTTTTTTTCTCTTACTTTCGGTCGTCCAAAGATTTTGTCACTCTGCTTAATATGCACTCTGATGCCCTCTTTATAATGCCTCTTCCTTTTTCCTGGCAGCGCAACTTTTTCTTGGATTTTTAGAGTTCAAGAAACTATTTTAATTTTTTTTTTCTTATTTTCGGTCGTCCAAAGATTTTGTCACTCTGCTCAATATGCACTCTGATGCCCTCTTTACAATGCCTCTTTTATTTTTGTGGCAGTGCAACTTTTTCTTGGATTTTTAGAGTTCAAGAAATTATTTTAATTTTTTTTTCTCTTATTTTCGGTCGTCCAAAGATTTTGTCACTCTGCTTAATATGCACTCTGATGCCCTCTTCATAACGCCTCTTTTATTTTCCTGGCAGCGCAACTTTTTCTTGGATTTTTAGAGTTCAAGAAACTATTTTAATTTTTTTTTCTCTTATTTTCGGTCGTCCAAAGATTTTGTCACTCTGCTTAATATGCACTCTGATGCCCTCTTTATAATGCCTCTTTTATTTTCCTGGCAGTGCAACTTTTTCTTGGATTTTTAGAGTTCAAGAAACTATTTTAATTTTTTTTCCTCTTATTTTCGGTCGTCCAAAGATTTTGTCACTCTGCTTAATATGCACTCTGATGCCCTCTTTATAGTGCCTCTTCCATTTTCCTGGCAGCGCAACTTTTTCTTGGATTTTTAGAGTTCAAGAAACTATTTTAATTTTTTTTTCTCCTATTTTCGGTCGTCCAAAGATTTTGTCACTCTGCTCAATATGCACTCTGATGCCCTCTTTATAATGCCTCTTTTATTTTCCTGGCAGCGCAACTTTTTCTTGGATTTTTAGAGTTCAAGAAACTATTTTAATTTTTTTTTCTCTTATTTTCGGTCATCCAAAGATTTTGTCACTCTGCTTAATATGCATTCTGATGCCCTCTTCATAATGCCTCTTTTATTTTCCTGGCAGCGCAACTTTTTCTTGGATTTTTAGAGTTCAAGAAACTATTTTAATTTTTTTTTCCCTTATTTTCGGTCGTCCAAAGATTTTATCACTCTGCTTAATATGCACTCTGATGCCCTCTTTATAATGCCTCTTTTATTTTCCTGGCAGCGCAACTTTTTCTTGGATTTTTAGAGTTCAAGAAATTATTTTAATTTTTTTTTCTCTTATTTTCGGTCGTCCAAAGATTTTGTCACTCTGCTTAATATGCACTCTGATGCCCTCTTTATAATGCTTCTTTTATTTTCCTGGCAGCGCAACTTTTTCTTGGATTTTTAGAGTTCAAGAAACTATTTTAATTTTTTTTTCTGTTATTTCCGGTCGTCCAAAGATTTTGTCACTCTGCTTAATATGCACTCTGATGCCCTCTTCATAATGCCTCTTTTATTTTCCTGGCAGTGCAACTTTTTCTTGGATTTTTAGAGTTCAAGAAACTATTTTAATTTTTTTTTCTATTATTTTCCGTCGTCCAAAGATTTTGTCACTCTGCTTAATATGCACTCTGATGCCCTCTTTATAACGCCTCTTTTATTTTCCTGGCAGCGCAACTTTTTCTTGGATTTTTAGAGTTCAAGAAACTATTTTAATTTTTTTTTCTCTTATTTTCGGTCGTCCAAAGATTTTGTCACTCTGCTTAATATGCACTCTGATGCCCTCTTTATAATGCCTCTTTTATTTTCCTGGCAGTGCAACTTTTTCTTGGATTTTTAGAGTTCAAGAAACTATTTTAATTTTTTTGTCTCTTATTTTCGGTCGTCCAAAGATTTTGTCACTCTGCTTAATATGCACTCTGATGCCCTCTTTATAATGTCTCTTTTATTTTCCTGGCAGCGCAACTTTTTCTTGGATTTTTAGAGTTGAAGAAACTATTTTAATTTTTTTTTCTCTTATTTTCGGTCGTCCAAAGATTTTGTCACTCTGCTCAATATGCACTCTGATGCCCTCTTTATAATGCCTCTTTTATTTTCCTGGCAGCGCAACTTTTTCTTGGATTTTTAGAGTTCAAGAAACTATTTTAATTTTTTTTTCTCTTACTTTCGGTCGTCCAAAGATTTTGTCACTCTGCTTAATATGCAATCTGATGCCCTCTTTATAATGCCTCTTTCGTTTTCCTGGCAGCGCAACTTTTTCTTGGATTTTTAGAGTTCAAGAAACTATTTTAATTTTTTTTTCTCTTATTTTCGGTCGTCCAAAGATTTTGTCACTCTGCTTAATATGCACTTTGATGTCCTCTTCATAACGCCTCTTTTATTTTCCTGGCAGCGCAACTTTTTCTTGGATTTTTAGAGTTCAAGAAACTATTTTAATTTTTTTTTCTCTTATTTTCGGTCGTCCAAAGATTTTGTCACTTTGCTTAATATGCACTCTGATGCCCTCTTTATAATGCCTCTTTTATTTTCCTATCAGTGCAACTTTTTCTTGGATTTTTAGAGTTCAAGAAACTATTTTAATTTTTTTTTCTCTTATTTTCGGTCGTCCAAAGATTTTGTCACTCTGCTCAATATGCACTCTGATGCCCTCTTTATAATGCCTCTTTTATTTTCCTGGCAGCGCAACTTTTTCTTGGATTTTTAGAGTTCAAGAAACTATTTTAATTTTTTTTTCTCTTACTTTCGGTCGTCCAAAGATTTTGTCACTCTGCTTAATATGCAATCTGATGCCCTCTTTATAATGCCTCTTTCGTTTTCCTGGCAGCGCAACTTTTTCTTGGATTTTTAGAGTTCAAGAAACTATTTTAATTTTTTTTTCTCTTATTTTCGGTCGTCCAAAGATTTTGTCACTCTGCTTAATATGCACTTTGATGTCCTCTTCATAACGCCTCTTTTATTTTCCTGGCAGCGCAACTTTTTCTTGGATTTTTAGAGTTCAAGAAACTATTTTAATTTTTTTTTCTCTTATTTTCGGTCGTCCAAAGATTTTGTCACTTTGCTTAATATGCACTCTGATGCCCTCTTTATAATGCCTCTTTTATTTTCCTATCAGTGCAACTTTTTCTTGGATTTTTAGAGTTCAAGAAACTATTTTAATTTTTTTTTCTCTTATTTTCGGTCGTCCAAAGATTTTGTCACTCTGCCTGATATGCACTCTGATGCCCTCTTTATAATGCCTCTTTCATTTTCCTGGCAGCGCAACTTTTTCTTGGATTTTTAGAGTTCAAGAAACTATTTTAATTTTTTTTTCTCTTATTTTCGGTCGTCCAAAGATTTTGTCACTCCGCTTAATATGCATTCTGATGCCCTCTTTATAACGCCTCTTTTATTTTCCTGGCAGCGCAACTTTTTCTTGGATTTTTAGAGTTCAAGAAACTATTTTAATTTTTTTTTCTCTTATTTTCGGTCGTCCAAAGATTTTGTCACTCTGCTTAATATGCACTCTGATGCCCTCTTTATAATGCCTCTTTTATTTTCCTGGCAGCGCAACTTTTTCTTGGATTTTTAGAGTTCAAGAAACTATTTTAATTTTTTTTTCTGTTATTTCCGGTCGTCCAAAGATTTTGTCACTCTGCTTAATATGCACTCTGATGCCCTCTTCATAATGCCTCTTTTATTTTCCTGGCAGTGCAACTTTTTCTTGGATTTTTAGAGTTCAAGAAACTATTTTAATTTTTTTTTCTATTATTTTCCGTCGTCCAAAGATTTTGTCACTCTGCTTAATATGCACTCTGATGCCCTCTTTATAACGCCTCTTTTATTTTCCTGGCAGCGCAACTTTTTCTTGGATTTTTAGAGTTCAAGAAACTATTTTAATTTTTTTTTCTCTTATTTTCGGTCGTCCAAAGATTTTGTCACTCTGCTTAATATGCACTCTGATGCCCTCTTTATAATGCCTCTTTTATTTTCCTGGCAGTGCAACTTTTTCTTGGATTTTTAGAGTTCAAGAAACTATTTTAATTTTTTTGTCTCTTATTTTCGGTCGTCCAAAGATTTTGTCACTCTGCTTAATATGCACTCTGATGCCCTCTTTATAATGTCTCTTTTATTTTCCTGGCAGCGCAACTTTTTCTTGGATTTTTAGAGTTGAAGAAACTATTTTAATTTTTTTTTCTCTTATTTTCGGTCGTCCAAAGATTTTGTCACTCTGCTCAATATGCACTCTGATGCCCTCTTTATAATGCCTCTTTTATTTTCCTGGCAGCGCAACTTTTTCTTGGATTTTTAGAGTTCAAGAAACTATTTTAATTTTTTTTTCTCTTACTTTCGGTCGTCCAAAGATTTTGTCACTCTGCTTAATATGCAATCTGATGCCCTCTTTATAATGCCTCTTTCGTTTTCCTGGCAGCGCAACTTTTTCTTGGATTTTTAGAGTTCAAGAAACTATTTTAATTTTTTTTTCTCTTATTTTCGGTCGTCCAAAGATTTTGTCACTCTGCTTAATATGCACTTTGATGTCCTCTTCATAACGCCTCTTTTATTTTCCTGGCAGCGCAACTTTTTCTTGGATTTTTAGAGTTCAAGAAACTATTTTAATTTTTTTTTCTCTTATTTTCGGTCGTCCAAAGATTTTGTCACTTTGCTTAATATGCACTCTGATGCCCTCTTTATAATGCCTCTTTTATTTTCCTATCAGTGCAACTTTTTCTTGGATTTTTAGAGTTCAAGAAACTATTTTAATTTTTTTTTCTCTTATTTTCGGTCGTCCAAAGATTTTGTCACTCTGCCTGATATGCACTCTGATGCCCTCTTTATAATGCCTCTTTCATTTTCCTGGCAGCGCAACTTTTTCTTGGATTTTTAGAGTTCAAGAAACTATTTTAATTTTTTTTTCTGTTATTTCCGGTCGTCCAAAGATTTTGTCACTCTGCTTAATATGCATTCTGATGCCCTCTTTATAACGCCTCTTTTATTTTCCTGGCAGCGCAACTTTTTCTTGGATTTTTAGAGTTCAAGAAACTATTTTAATTTTTTTTTCTCTTATTTTCGGTCGTCCAAAGATTTTGTCACTCTGCTTAATATATACTCTGATGCCCTCTTCATACTGCTTCTTTTATTTTCCTGGCAGCGCAACTTTTTCTTGGATTTTTAGAGTTCAAGAAACTATTTTGATTTTTTTTCTCTTATTTTCGGTCGTCCAAAGATTTTGTCACTCTGCCTAATATGCACTCTGATGCCTTCTTTGTAATGCCTCTTTCATTTTCCTGGCAGCTCAACTTTTTCTTGGATTTTCAGAGTTCAAGAAACTATTTTAATTTTTTTTTCTCTTATTTTCGGTCGTCCAAAGATTTTGTCCATCTGCTTAATATGCACTCTGATGCCCTCTTTATAATGCCTCTTTCATTTTCCTGGCAGCGCAACGTTTTCTTGGATTTTTAGAGTTCAAGAAACTATTTTAATTTTTTTGTCTCTTATTTTCGGTCGTCCAAAGATTTTGTCACTCTGCTCAATATGCTCTCTGATGCCCTCTTTATAATGCCTGTTTTATTTTCCTGGCAGCGCAACTTTTTCTTGGATTTTTAGAGTTCAAGAAAATATTTTAATTTTTTTTTCTCTTATTTTCGGTCGTCCAAAAATTTTGTCACTCTGCTTGATATGCACTCTGATGCCCTCTTCATAATGCCTCTCTTATTTCCCTGGCAGCGCAACTTTTTCTTGGATTTTTAGAGTTCAAGAAACTATTTTAATTTTTTTTCTCTTATTTTCGGTCGTCCGGAGATTTTGTCACTCTGTTTAATATGCACTCTGATGCCCCCTTTATAATGCTCTCTTTATTTTCCTGGCAGCGCAACTTTTTCTTGGATTTTTAGAGTTCAAGAAACTATTTTAATTTTTTTTTCTCTTATTTTCGGTCGTCCAAAGATTTTGTCACTCTGCTTAATATGCACTCTGATGCCCTCTTTATAATGCCTCTTTTATTTTCCTGGCAGCGCAACTTTTTCTTGGATTTTTAGAGTTCAAGAAATTATTTTAATTTTTTTTCTCTTATTAACGGGCGTCCAAAGATTTTCTCCCTTAGCTTCATATGCTCTCTGATCTTCTCCTTACAACGCTATTTTTATTTTTGTAATTCGAGGAATTATTTTATTAATTTTCTCTCTTTTTGCTCTCATTCAAATCATTTCTTTCCTTGTTTCATAAGCACCCTAATCGCAACTTCCTAACACACTCTTAATTCTTGTGGATTATTTTAGAAAGTGTGGCTGGGATCATTGTATTGAATTTATATCCATCCCGTAGTCAACAGTCTACACGTCAGAAACCGTGGCTGGAAAAGTGTGGCTAACTTCACATAAATAACAATTTGATCGTTGAAGTTAATGCTTACATTTCTATGTTCAATATTAGTATTTTCAACACTGAAATTAAATATCCATAACTATATTTCTACAGTTATGCCGGCGAATGATTACACACACGTCATCAATAGATAATCGTGTGAAGTGAATCAAAATATTCAAGTCATCTACATTCAATGCGCCTATGGGTCCCAGGCAATTAAACCAGCCAGATCGGCGGTAGTAGAAAAGGAAAACCTCAAATGTCAAAACTACAAAATTATTTGGGATATTGCCACCATTGTGGACAGTCTCTTCTTAGATTTTTTTTTTGAACTGAAAGCGTTTTAATGTTTCAAACCTTATCTTGTGCGAATGCAATTGTGACAAAGGAGGTGATATCAATATGATGCTACGTAGCAATTCTCTGCAGTTGTGATTTTCATGTAGAAGTAGATGATGTTCGTATGATATCGAGTACGGTTCGTTCCAATAAGGTACCTTCTATTCCTGATAACACAGGAGAATTTTCTCTGCATGCAAATTTAATATAGAATCATCGTATACAATTTCTGATATCCATTTGTAAAGAACCCGGGCACACGTTCCACTCGATACGTAAAAGTTGTCATTTCCTTCCAGTTCTCTCATCCAATTACACTTACGTTCCTTCTTATGAACCGTATACTCGCGAAATAATATTCCTTATACCAAAATCAATAAGGATATAGGAGGCATCATTAAAGTGTGCGTTCTTCAAATTTTATCACTTTTCTAGCACTATGACACACACACAGATAGTGGAAGAAGTGAAATATAGAGAATGTTATGTCATATACTAAGTTCCTCTATAAAGATTCATTTTTCCGCATCTAAGTTTCAACTGGATAGTTATGAGATGCTGTTGCAGAAATTTAAGTGGCTTAGAAAAACGGAATAACCCGAATTGGTGATGAATATATATATTATTAAAAAGTTTTTTCCCGATCTTAATGAAATGTTGCACATATTATCTACAAAGCAAAAAGGAAGTTAGTGTCTATACGAGATTTCGGAAGAACTTCCTAATCCCCCTTTATTACACCTTGAAGCTGATTAGCGGTCGATATGAGTGAATTTTTCCACACTTGAGGTAGTCACTGTACATATGAGATTCCCTTGAAGGACATAATCATCGATATTGGTGGAATTTTGGACACATGATCTCAAAAAAAAAAGGGAATAGTCACTGTCTGCTTGACATTACGAAAAACTACCCCATCATTCATTCTCACCCGTTGAAGCAGACAGGTATGGATCTTATAGAATTTTCCCCACTTGGTTTCCAAAGCCGAAGGGATATTACTGTTCACAAGATGTTTTGAAAAAATTACATAATTCCCATTTACTCACCATTTAGGGTAGATTAGTATTGATATCGGTGGAATTTTGCACATTTGACTTTCTAAAGAAGAGGAAGGTCACTGTCTACATGAGATTTCTCAAAAACTGTCTCATCCCTCAAGGCAAATAAGAAGCGTAGTGGAGAACGGAGAAATATTCATTATTTGGTGAAGGTTATAGATGATCTGGTCGAGAATGAAGAATATTGATAAGATTAGTGGTCTTGCCAATGCCGGACCTATGGGGCGAGGGGGTGAGGTTGGTCAACAGGAGAAAACTGTCGCGGAACGGCTACAAAATGAAAGTAAGATTATAACTTGATGGAACCATAGAAATAGGAATCATAATATTAAAGAATTTCAATGGAGCTATATGTGAACTTATATGACGTAATAGAGATAGAAAAATGATAAAATTGAAGAACGCACACTCCAATGATACTTTCTATGTCCTCATTGATTCAGATATAAGGAATGTGGCTAAGATTTCGAAATGAGGGTCTAATAATCCAGTAGAGTTTAATGCAACGAAAACACAGACTGGCGTCTTCTCCAGGAATGCAGATCCCACAATCCCTAATATGATGATGTTAGGTACAATTATTTCTATGAAGTCTTTCATTTCCATGTTCGACATTTTCTCCAACAGCACCCTCTCATGGTATGATCATGTGAGGTGCATTGTGAGAACTGCTTCACAAAATCCAAAAGCTGGAGTACTGGTCACATTTGAAGTTTGGCTACCAAACATACGCTGAAGGTTTTAGATTCTATATAGAAGAGAACTAGTCGCCTGATGATTATCAAACCTATTGCTTGTAAGCCAAAACACAAAACACGAGGTGATATCTATGGACCTTCTCAACGGATGGAGTCCTGTAACGAAACGAGTTCAAACTCATTCTGTTTGGTTACGGAATTTATTTCAAGACCATCCGATTCATTCCGCTTACTCTCGAGTTTTCTCTCAGATCATCCTGGTTGACGGAATATCCTCCGATACAATGGTTATCAACGCTAGTGTTCCACAGGGATCTGTCTTGGTACCACCTGTACCGTCCACAGCTTTGCAGATGATGGTACACTCCATACCTCATCTGGAGACCCTATACCATTTATTGTAGCCAGAGAAGCAAGACAGGGACATGTTGAAGCAATCAATGGAGATCTGGTAAGAATTCTGAAATGGTGATCTGATAATCTAGTACACTTCAATGCAAAAAACTCAAGCTTGCGTCTTCTCCAACAAGACGGATCCCACAATCCCCAATATGATGATGTCAAGTACAACTATTCCCATGAAGTCTTTACAAAGCTTGGGATCACCACCAACAGCATCCTCTCAGGATTATGTGAGGTCCGTTGCGAAGATCGCTTCACAAAAACAAGAGCTACTTCACATCTCAGCAAACACCTCGTAGTCTACAAAGCACAGATTCGACCTGGATCCTTGGATTTTATCTAGAAGAGAGTCAGTCGGCTGATACATGATGTCACACTTACGAGTTCTTTGACCTCTCTGGAACATCGTGAATAGCGGGAGATCTTTTCCTTTTCTATAGATATTTCCATGGTCGGTGTTCATCAGAAATTTCGTCTGTTGTTCGACCATGAGGGATCCCAGAAGAACTCGAAGTTGTCAACTCTACATTGTTCAGCTCGGGACCTGCCAATCTTCTCCCTAGCAGACCTCTTATAACAGCGAAGATGTGTAACTCTTTACCTAGTGAGGTTTCTCCCCATGCCTATAAACTCCAAACCTTCAAGAAGATTTCGAATGCCTATCTCCTCTTCCAACATTCCACCTCTGGCTCACACGATATTTCTCTAACGTTTCAGGTTTCCCTCTGGTTTGGTCAAAGGATACAAAAAAATCTTTGAGAACTGCAATCTAGCATTGGCCCGTTATCATTTCATCATATAATATTATTAATTAATACAAAATTCTCGGGAAATAGGTCACATTACACATATACTTTTACTTCCGTCTTTACATACGTTTCGATCTCACGACCATCATCAGAAGACTTATTACTTCATAACCTGATTACTTAAAACTAATTGTATCAACACAAAGCGTCTTTATCCTACCAATTTCAATCAAAATGCTACCGTCGCCGAAACGAACAGAAACACGAAATCGAAATCGTAACTCCACAATGTTATAAGTATTATATATTGAGAATCCACTGTTCAGTAGATCTCTCAAAAAATACGCACGCATGTCATGAAGGTCTAAGAAAGACTAACAACCGAGACGCTCTAGTACTTACTTTCAAACCAGATGTCATGATTTCTCGGTAATAAAAGGTCTGCCCTCTGGAATATACTTCTGACATTCCACCTAAATATATTTTTAACATTATGAGGATGTATGTAGGTAGGAATTTGCAAGAATATTAATTGATTAAGTTAGTGTAAATATGACTTAGGGTCTGCACATCAGTCCTATGATTTACAGACTTGGAATTACGTTTTATGTGAATTATCTCCAGAACAGATCTTTCATAATAACTGGTTTCCTTAGTTAAAATATTAACATTCTTGTAATCGAATTGATGGTTATAATCAAAGCAATGTTTAGCAAGCGCGGTGGAATTTTCTAAGTTTTTGTTCCTTGTGCTATACTTATGGATATACATTCTTTTTTGTAAATATTGTTTAGAGATTCCAGTATAAGTTCCATCACAATCTAAACAATTTAATTTGTATATTGTGTGGGTTTGTTTATCATTACGAATTACAGGTTTTAGATTTGAGAAATATTTCTCAACACAGCTAGTAGGTTTATGCGCAACATTTACATCATACTTTTTCAAACATTTCTTGATTTTCTCTGAGGTATCCGGAATGTATGGTAAAGTTATATAATTCTCTGTATTACCTTTCACGTTATTTTTATATGACGATACATTATAGATTATGTTTATTCTCTCTTTAATAATAGGATTGAAGAAAGTTTTTGGGTAGCCATTCAATTCCAGCGTATTACGAACAATTTTTAGATTTTTGGGACGGTCCTCTGGGTAGGACAATTTAACCGCGTGGTCTGTAAGACTGTTTATGACACTTTTTTATAACAAGCTGCTGCAACGGAATTGAAGTGAAGATAGCGTTGAGACCAAACTTCTTTAGTAAACCACGAAGTTTATATTTCTCCGTCTGCATCATGCCTAATGTTCATATCTAAGTAATTTATGTTTTTGTTCGCTTCTATTTCACAAGTAAATTGAAGTTTACAGTGGAAATTGTTAAATTTATTAATCACGTACTGAAGTTTGTCATTGGAAACACACATAAGGCAATCATCTACATACCGTTTAAAAAACGGGCTGAAAATCTAATGAACTTATAACAGATTCCTCTAGGCATTCCATAACGAGGTTAGCGATGATAGCAGGAATAGGAGATCCCATTGCTGTGCCGAATATTTGTCCAAAATATTGTTCACCGTACTGAAAATGAGTGCATTCTAAACAAAACTTCACAGCATTTATAAATTCCGATTGATCTAGAGGTGTGTGGTTTTCAATCTCTGCCCAACGATTTTTGATGCTATTCTTTTACCAACTGATTTGAAGACCATTACCAATAAATTTGTTTTAAAACGGAAACTCACAAATTGGTTAATAAGTGTAAATGGGAGTGAAGTGATGCAAAATTTATTATAGTGATACACATATAATTCCTATATGTTGTTAAGAGACAATAGTGATCGTTTGAAAGAAGAAACTAGAATTGTATATAATCAGTGTTTAAAGATTATAACGAGTTGTGAGACGAATAGATCCCAACCACTAGACTTATTACAATAAATAATGAAATATGAATGATTCCAAATTGTGTTCAGCATATAACAATCTTCATTGTATTCAATTTTATTATATTAATATTGTAGTAACAATATACTTAAATAATTTATAAATTATAGATATATTCATGTATGAGTGTATAATGTAAATGTGTATGTATGTATGTATGTGTAGATGTGTATATATATATAGTATATGTATATATATGGGTAAATATAAATTCTTTTTTAAATAATATTATTAATGAGTAATGAATGATAATAACTTTTTACTGTACCACAAACAAGTTCCAACTATGGAACTTACGTGGTCTTTTTTAACTTTATTGTTGAATTTATCTTTCTTTGTAATCTTAATTATATATTATTATTATTATTATATTCAATAAAGACTATTATTATTATTATATTCAATGCCAAAGCGACTGGTATATTTGTAAATGAAGAAACAACGTCCAAGGAAATTAGTTGATGGTTTACGAGAACGGATCGATTTTTTATAAATTCATTAAAATGCCATTAGTCTTTCACATAAAATTCATTATTTCCTATTATATTATTGATCGATTTTGATGAAAATTTTGATAAATTGTAAGTAGGCGCTCCAATATTACTTATAATGGGTCTTAGAGGTATATCAATTTTATGTAGTTTCGGAATCCCATAGATATAAGATGCTAGCCCATTATGGCAAATTAGTTTATTTTTCAATTCAATAGGGATTATCTTATTTCTGTGCCAATTATTTATTAATTTATTCATGTTATTTTGTATTGATAAAGTAGGAACAGATTTTAATTTTTTATAAGTTGTTTCATCATTTAAAAGGTTTTCTATTTTCTTTTCATAGTCATTTCTATGAATTATGTCGGTTTTATTACATTTATCCGCGTTCAAAACTAATATTTCAGGGTTAGCATTTAAGAACTCTTTTGTTATTTTTGTATGATAGTTAAAACGATTCTTTGCAGTACCTATTTCTGCTTTCTGTTTGTATATTCCAGAGGCCCGTCCTTCTTTTATTACCAATAAATCATGACATCTGGTTTGAAAGGAAGTACTTGATCGTCTCGGTTGTTAGTCTTTCTTAGACATGCGTGCGTATTTTTTGAGAGATCTACTAAACAGTGGATTCTTAATATATAATACTTATAACATTGTGGTGTTACAATTTCGATTTCGTGTTTCTGTTCGTTTCGACGACGTTAGCATATTGATTGAAATTGGTGCGATAAAGATGCTTTGTGTTGATACAATTAGTTTTAAGTAATCAGGTTATATGAAGTAATAAGTCTTCTGATGATGGTCGTGAGGCCGAAACGTACGTAAAGACGAAAGTAAAAGTATACGTGTAATATGACCTATTTCCCATGAATTTTATATTAATTAATACGTGGGTCAAGAATCTTTATTATAATATTATGTTATATATATGATTTGAAAATCGCTTCCTTAATTCATGTTTTGAAAATGAATTGTTTACCAACATATACACATGTTACATAGATATAAAATAATAACAACATTTGTTTTTTGAATCTTCGTACTATCAAAGGAAATCTTCTGCATGTTATCATTGGCCACTCTCTCTATCCAATCCGAGATGACATTCAGTTTAGTCGCCATGGCACTATCATTGTTCAACTTCTACTGTCCTCGCTGTTTATAAGAACGACTTTTCTCAGAATTAGTAAGTTTTCCGATGTTTCATCCAGTCTTGTCAACATCGTTAGTTGTATTCTGAGTATTTTGACAATTCCGCCTTCTATATTAGATACATTGCGTTGGAAGTTATAGCGCGTCTTGTTTATCCGTAAGACGGCTGATTTGCATATTAAATGATGAGCCAGTAGCGCGACACGTCATTTCCGATAACAAGTAGCACCCGACATGAACTTCTCCCTGTCTCAATTCCAACTAGCTCTTCCTTGAGCATTAGTTGCTTTGGAAAAGCTCGACCCCTCGTCAGGTGACTGCGGTGGCTTGGCTCATCTCTCGAACATGACGTGACCTTGATGAGATAGGATCCTATAAGTATTTTCTACACTAAAATAATTAATACTATAATTCACATATACATTTTGTTGTTAAACCTTCTTGTTACTCCGAAGTCTGTGAGAAAACACAATTGAATGATCTTCGCTACTATATTGTTACTAATTTATGTATATATACATGGATGTAATATTAGACCATGTCTAGAGTAGGGTATCTACAAATTAACTTCATAACCAGCTAATACACAATGGCATACCTGACTTGTAATTGTAGCTCCGTGACATAATCGCCTCAGAGCAAATTAAGGATGCCGTACGTTAGGGATTAGCTTGAACAAAGACAAGACTGATTGGACCCGAAATCAGCTTTACATTCTATTTCCTAGTTAGCCCTGGAATGGGACAACGTTATGTGGAAACACAATTCAGATAAATGAAAACTTATCCGGACTGACCAAATTGAAATGAGGAGTGTATATCCAGGGATCATATTAAACATTTCTTTCTGACTACCAAACCGTTAAAGAGAATGTTTAGGAAAGTTTCGATCTATGGAATTGTATTAATTTGTAAGGGAAACATGGTCGGAGCAACATTGCTCATCAACCAATTCGTAACGTACAGAGGAGAATGAAAAGATAGGTACATTCATGGGATTAAAACAAAACAGATTTATCAATGCTTTTTTCACAAAAGCTGAATAATTATTATGTTACATCTATAACAAATTTTGTTCTGCAGCATTGAGAGACGGAATTCATATCAATCCCGCAGAATCAAGTCCCCGTGGTTCGAGAAGCAGAAGTTCAGGGTTGTCATACCGCCGAGAGAGCAATACTTTGAAGCATGGCAATAGTTTGGTATCCGACTGGGTCTAGAACATACACAAAAGTCGGAACAGGCTTTTGCGGTCCTAGGTATATTGACAGGTACTCTTCGCGAATGGGGGATCTCAACAAAGTCTTCCAAACATTCTTCTCGATAGTTCATTGTATTTAATTCAACTCATTATGAATTAATGGAATGTTCTGTTTGATTATAAATTTGTTTGTTGAAATCACAGTTATGGTTAAAGTAATGTTATTAGTATATACAGAAATATCTTTTTTTTGGTTTCCAAGTAAACTTTCTCCAACTACTTGTTGTAAATATGAAACAATAAACTATGGATAAAACCATAAACATACATAATAGAAACATAGGCACGATTGGAATGAAGTTAGTACCGATAACCAGCACAAATATGGAATGCAATTATTGACATTCAAATTAGTAATAAAGATCGACGAATGGATTCAGATTTCAACCATATCCTCAACTCATAATTTATATTTATGATGAACTTGGGTTAAAACCTAATCATCTAACGTGTCTTATTTTAATAAGCAAGAAATTTATGAGAATATCAGTATGCATGCTACTGCAAATGAGTCGAAGTTTAGATTCATCAGAAAAATGTATATTTCAGTCAATAAGAAATTTTGTATTTTCTTTTATTGATCTTCATTTACTTGAAACGTTCTGCATACTAATGCAATCTATATGTTATTTCGAATATTTGATAGTAACAGTTGATAATCAAGACTGCAATTCGATATTCCCATAAATTTCTTGCTCATTAGAATAAGACACGTATATTTCAATATCTAAAAGAAACATGATTAATACAAAATAGTGAAATACATTAACTCAAGCCACAACGCCAAATATCCTATACATGTTTTTCGTTACCTCGAAGAAAATAAAACTGTGAATAATTTTCCATATTTCATTCTATCGCAAACATGAAATCGTCTGCATCATACTCTGATTTGAGAATGTCTCATCAAATAGAACTAATGTAAAAAATCCATACCAATTCCAGTCATGTTTAAATTATAATTAACTGATAGTGGGAAGCTCCCCATTTATTTCAAGTAATAAGTAACATCAATTTCTAGTTCAATGAACTTGAACAAATGAATTCTCCTCATTTCAGATGTATATTTCCTTTATGAGTGAAGAATTCAACTTGATTTTCTCACTTGTCAGCAACATGCGTTCCGGCATTTTTATTAAAAAGTATTTCCAGAGTAAGCACATTTTGGATATCATCCAACCAAGCAGAAATGAAATCGCCTCTCGCCGCCTCTATTATGCCTTTCCACACCACGTGGCATAAACGAGCTGCCAGAATTATCATTGTCTAAGATGAAGTTCAATTTTATTTCATGGGGCACAATAGCACGCTCCACACAAAACGAACTCGCCACATTTTATATTGGAAACTCACCTTCTATTGCATTCTCACCTCTGATTCTGAACGTCATCTCCAGAGCGTACATCAATTAACAGCAATCAATCTTCACTTCCTTCGCAGAATTATTTGAGGACGGAAAT
Organism: Endomychus coccineus; assembly: GCA_958510875.1. Lineage (NCBI taxonomy): Eukaryota > Metazoa > Arthropoda > Insecta > Coleoptera > Endomychidae > Endomychus > Endomychus coccineus. Next base: position 36,725,092 of record OY294068.1, read on the forward strand.
CATTTCGAAGTCATATACAGTAGGGCAAAAAGAGAAAAAAAAATATCGATTAACTATTCTCAGAAATCCTAATATCTTCTTAACAAGTAAATCACTCGAGATTTTGGATCCATCTTGTTCAGTTTAATTTAGTTTAGTTTATAAATCAATTCACTAGATACATAAGTATATTGAACATCCTCCTGAAATTATTAAAATCACAATCAATTATATATTAAAATACATTTGCAATACAATATTTCACAATGAACATATAGGAAGAAAAGAAAAGGAAATTATTATTATACTCGTATATCATTATTTCTAATAAATTAATCAAAATGTTTCATTTAGATATTCCATTTTGAAATAATAAGCTTTCTTCTTCAAGATTCTACTGACAGTTTTTTCTTAAACAACGTTAATTTGAAGATTTAAACCATAATGGCAACTTATTATAAAGTTGTATAGATTGATATTGTGAGCTCTTTTCAAATAATTCAGTTTTGTGTAGAGCTATTTGAAGAGTGCTACTATGTCTTGCTTTGAAGTTTGTAACGAAGCTTAAATTTTGGAAGATTATTTAATTTAGATCAGGCAATAAATACGGATGTTACATGTAATTTCAGTTTGAACATTTCATTATTTCAATAGATATGAATGAATTCCGAATGTGTATTCCGTGATTGTCACTTGTATAAATCTCCGTAATTTCGAATAAGTATAATTATTCAAATAGATGAATCAAATTCATGCCCGTTCGAAATTGCATTTCATTCCTATAAAATATGTTACAAAAACAGGAGTCTGGCAAGTTAAGACACCAAAATTTGAACAGCATTATGTATAAAAAAAGGCGAAGAGAAACTATCGGAGCGTCATGTGCGCGAATTTTAGATCTAAAAAGTAGCGTCACTTTTATACATTGTTCGGGGCATAAGTAAAAAACCCTGGGCACAAAATAAGGAATTGGTGGAGCGGACCTGTCCAGAACCTCGGAAAACATATAAAAGCCGTGACAGCCGAAAGATCGCTCTCTTGTGATTTCGATTCAGAATCAGTACCGTTGCCTCTTTTGTCATGTCATTTCGATTTTCAATCCGTACCGTTAAAGTGTGATTATCGTATTAGAATCAAAGTGAAATAATTATTATTATCCGAGTTCAAGTCAGATTTGAAAAAGTGAATTAACAATAGTGTTCCGTTTAAGTGAAATTTCGTATAAGGTAAATGGCTTTATATTTTATATCCGGGCATTACGATATATCTTCCGAATCCGAACCGACCGTATTTAAACCGTTTGATATATCGTAGTGCGTTTTAACAACATGTCAAGTAATATGGCTACCTGAATATTTACCGAATACCGCTATTACGCTAGGACCTGTTTGATTCGTACTTTTCCGCAAATTGATCATTCTGAATCATTTGTCAACCGATTCCGTACCGCTGAATTGAATATAAATACCGAACACATCGTAGAGTAGATATGATGAAAGAGTTTGGATTTACCGTTTGAGCTCCATTACATTTTCCGTCTGGGTGAAATCTTTGTAAATAATACCGTCCAATTGCATTTATATTGATTATTCTGAAAGTGTACTTATAATTATTATTATGTATTTTATTATTTGGAATTCCCCGTTTTATTAAATTATTTCTGCTCCATCTTTAACAAGCTAAGTTTTAACCAGGTATCAATTGTAATTAAAGCCTACAATTCTGATACTGTTTTCTGCCCATTGGATTCTGGTTATACTTCACTGTAGCTACCCTAGGGACAAGCCTTTCTTTAGATAGCATAGTGACAAGCCTTGTGGAGAGGACCCTAGCAGAGGTCCTCAAAAGGAGTTAACCTTTGGGAAAAATCTGGCGCCCGAGGATTTGAAATAAGCACTTTACCGAAAAGTCGCAAGGCACACGTTATAAGTTTACATGTTCGCTGAGTTTTTTGAATTTCTGACTGTTCTTATGGGCATATAATAGCAATTGATATATGAGAATTGATGGTACGGTCAGAATCTTATGTTCTATAAACATAGGTTTAGAAGTGGTCCGAGAGCTTAGGTGGAACATTCTTCGAACAGCTTTTTTTTGCAACATAAAAACTATTTGTGAATCCGAGGATACTCCCCATGCAGCTATGCCATATGACAAGTGAGACTGTATGTGCGCAAAATAGTATATTATGAAACTATCACTGTTAACAACTTCTCTTAATCTTCCAGTAACACGAGTACCAGTAGCCAATATTTTACACAGGATATTCATGTGTTGTGACCATTTCGACTCTGAGTCTAGAGTGATACCTGAAAATAAAGTACTGTTCACCTGCTATATTGAACTCTTTTCGGATTTGATTAGGTAACTTTCATCATTATTATGAGAAGCATTGAATTTTGGAGATACGGTTTTGTCAGAATTTAGATGAGTAGTATTTACTTATTGACTTCATGCAATTATTTGCAGATTCGATTGTAGCTTGTTCAGTGGGTTCATTCACTTCAACCGTTGTGTCATCAACAAAATCATGGAGTTATCAATATCAAAGTCCGAGACATAAATGAAATACAGCAATGAACCTAGAACGGAAGCCTGTAGCACCCCACCATGCATATGTAATATAGTTGTTGGCAATTTTTTATTTGAACATAATAAGGTCGTTTGTATAAATAAGATCTCATCGAATTTTGTGGAATTCCATGTATTCTCAAAGTTTGTAATTTAGTGAGCAATATCATATGGTCGACCAAATCAAAAGTTTTCCACAAATCTATGGAAAGCCCCAAGCACTTGTTATTTTCGTCTAGAGCAGTGTACACTCCGTCCAAGAACTCGGTTATTGCAGTACCTGTAGATTTGTTTTTTGTGAAACCATGCTGGTTTTCATTGAGTAAATTGAATTTTCTCATCTATCTACCATTAATTTTCCAATTACTTCAGGAAAGCAACTAAGAATTGTAATGGGTCTGTAATTTTGGATGTTATCTTTGGAATTTTCTGTGAATAGGAATAATTTTTGACAATCTAGAAGTACCTGGGAATATTCCTTTTGCAACCGAATTGTTTATTACTTATGTCAATGGTATAACCAATCCAAGTTTACAAGCTTTCATAATATAAGAAGTAATATCATCATGTCCTGCAGAATTGGTATTTTTCAAACTGTTTATTGAGGTAATAACTTCATTTTCATTCACAGGGTATTTATTGCTGTTTGAAATATGATTTTTGGGGAAACAAGTTTTATTTTGTGTTTCTTCTATTTCTGAGACCGACTGTTTTTCTATTATGGTTTGGTTCATTTGAGGAAGTGGAAAAATTTTAGCAATCCACTGATTAGCTTCACAATTTGGTATGTCATGGAGACCAGAAATAACACCAGCATAAAAAATGTTAATTTAACACCAAGTATCACCTCATGGATAATTGGAATAAGTGGAATGTGAATTCCCCTTAATAATATATGAGATTTTCAGAATAACCGAAATCTTTCTAATGAAGATACATTCTAACATTATCATTTAATAGTGAAATATTTGGAAAAAATATCAAATCGTTATAACTATTGTATATAGTTATCAATAGCCGGTAGTAGAACAGATCAGGAATCAGTTTTTCCAGTTCAAAACAAAATTTGTTGTGAATTGCACGTTGATGCGATACTAAAGGTACGTCGAACGACTCAACTGAGGTGTGTAATCTACACGACGAACTATACTGCTGTTTAAAATCATCGCACCACCCAGAAGTTCGTCTAACTAACTCTCTGCTGTCATATATAAGTTATATATTAAAACATGGGCGACCTATATTGTCATCAAATAAATGCCGCTACATGTTATGTAATCTCATTCCGACACATGTCAACACTGTGTTTAAGAGACATACAAGAATAATGATAATTCTTGACCCAGCTATGAATTATATGTAAATTATTGAGAAATATGTCTCGCGACGCAGCATTCCTTAATCTTTTTGCACTAAGCACTGAGCGTTTTTATCGCATTAATTTCAATCAGAAATGTTCACGTCACAACAACGAACGAAACACGAAAAATTTAAATTATAACACATTAATGTGTAAAATATGTGAATAGTATTAGAAAACGGCGAGACGGTAATGTTCCTATAGTTGAAGACGTCATTAGAGTCATTACTCGAGGTTAAACATCTGACCAGAAATCCCTTTCCGCCCCAAAAACTTACAATGTTGAACAGATGTGTTTAAAATTTTATGAGTTAGCAAAGTAATTAGCTGTACGAAAATTACTGATTTCAGAGTATCGACTTCCTACCTACACACAATTTAAAAAGATATAAAGGAATACGCAGAAACTGTGTTTAATTAATATGATTTGTATTAATTTGACTCAATGATTGTACATCGATTCACAGATTCGGCTTCACGTTTTGTATGAATGATTCTCTAAGATAGGTTTTTCATGATAATTGGTTTCTTACGAGATAACATTTACATTTTTTCAAGCGAACTGATGGTTATAATCAAAACAATGTTCAGAAAGGATGTTGGAATTTCCCAAGTATTTGTCTTCAGTACTATAATCATCACCATACAATCTTTTTTGTAAATATTATTAAGAGATTCCTGCAACAATTTAATTTATATACCGTGTGGGTTTGTTTATATTTAGGTATTAACTTATGGCCAAAACATTTATGTCACACTTTTCCAAACATTTCTCAATTTTCTCTGAGATTTCTGGAATGTATGGTAATATTATTAAATTATTTTTATTACTGCTTATATTGATTATATATGATGTAATACTATAGATTTTGTTTATTCTTTCTTTAATCACAAATTTTGGGATAGTCATTGATTTCCAGTGTAAAACGAACTTTTTGAAAAATTTTTGGATGGTTTTCTGGGTGACGAGTTTACAACGTGATCTTTAAGGCTAAATTCGAGTCACATGATTCCTTAGAATGTTCCTAGCAGGTATTTGTATATACCTATTACGTGTACAAGTCAATTGCGCCCCTCAAAGGTACCTGATAGTTTTATGGTTGCAATGTGCCCGATTAAGCAATAGGTCGGTCGGGCCCCGAATTCAGTTTAGGTACCTGCGTAGGAATTCCCAACACTCACCACTGTTTTGCCACCCTTTCATGATATTCAATAATTATTTATTTGTCGGCTGTTTGTGCTTAGGAACGTCTTAAATTTATAGTTTTACTTACACTAAAATGGAGTCAATGATCAGTGAACGTGGAAAAAAATTACTTATCGTTGATAAGTATACTTTTCGAAAAAATAAGCTAACGGCGTTAGGAGTTACCTATAGGTGTACGAAAAACGGCTGTCCGTCTTCGATTTCTGTCGATAAGACAGAAGAAGTGCTTTTAAAGAGAAACGGGGAACATAATCATCCCATCAATGAAAAATTAGAAGTAAAGGTGAGTCAAGTTTTTTAATACATCTAGCTCTCTGGAAAACATCGATATCGATTTGTGGGCTCGCGCTGATAGAGATTTCTTTTGGGTTTGCAGAAGCTTCAAAACTTACTTAAAAGGAAGGCAGTCGAAGATATTTCCCAACGCCCCTCAAAAATTATCAATAGTGGTATACGGTGTGCAGGAGATATAAATGTGACGGTGGCTGATATAAGCAATGTACGAAAAAGTATATACATATCAAAAAGAAACATTTTGCCTTGTCTGCCTCGATCTGTAGAAGATGTTCACACCTCACTTATATCATACAACTGTAAAACCAACAAAGGCGAGAACTTCTTACTGGTAAATTCTCTTAGCCAAAATATTATTATATTTTCTTGTGCATCAAACTTAAGTTACTTATGCTCGAGGCCGAAATTCTTTGTAGATGGGACGTTCGAGTATTGTCCAAAGTTTTTTAAGCAATTGTTCACCATTCATACCATAGAAAATGGACACTACATACCACTAGTATTTATTTTACTTCTTAATAAACATACGGAAACTTATAATAAAGCTTTTCAGTTATTAATTAATTATTCAAAATCTGTAAATTTAGAGTTGAATCCCAAAGAAATAGTGTGCGATTTTGAAAAAGCGATACACAGTAGTATCAGGCAAAATTGGCCTAATGTTACTATCATAGGCTGTAGGTTCCACTTGACCCAATCCTGGTTTAGGAAGATACAAAATCTAGGACTAGTTTCTGAATATCGGAGTTCAGAATCGCCAATAGGTAAATGGTTACGATGGACATTTGAGCTATTGTTTTTGGAACCCGCCGATGTAGGGAACGTGTTTGCCGAAGATTTGTATTCTATTATCCCTGAAAATGCCCGAGTTATCGAATATGCCGATTATCTTGTTGATAACTATATATCCGATGATTGTTCGTTTCAACCAGATATATGGGCATCTTGTGATAACTCCACTGAACGAACCACTACCGCTTGTGAGTCTTTTCATAGTCACTTAAATTCGAGATTTTCATAGCTGTTTTATCCGATATTCAGTTAAACTCCTATATCAAAATAAATAGCGTACATTCACCAGCGCCTTCTGGAAACAGTAAATATAAGAAGCGACAAGAATATGTTACTAATTTAATTAGTTTATATAAAAATAATGAGCTAACTCCATTTGAGTTTGTGAAAAGTATTTCATACAAATTTGTGAAATAGTAGTTAGGTACCTATAAGTAAAAATAGCCTATTTTAGCTTAAGTTCGTTTTAGTAATTTGATAAATATTTTGTTAAACACGGTTTTAAATTTTTTACTAATTTAATAAATATATGTATAACATTTATCATTATGTTTCATTCCCAATTTTAAGCAAGATTTTTAAGTTATATTATTTTAATGAAGTGCCGTAAAACGGGTGGTTGGGGCTCAATCGTCCTTTATTGTAGGAAGGACCTGGGGCGCAATTGTCCCATATTACTTTATTACATGCACAATTTTTTCTGACCGCGGGGCTCAATCGTCCATTGCCCCCTATATACATGTATATTCAAGGGGAATAAATGCGAGATTCTCCTTAGAGAACATTCCCCAAGATCGTGTTATATATTCTCGGTTTATAGGTCCTAATATCGGAGGTCATGCAGGATAATGCGCAACCACACGGGACATCGTGTAACCTCGTTTTTCTTTATACTGCTGTGTGCTGTGAAAAGATTTCCTTTGTGAGATACTAATATTACTTCTATGGACGTTGGAGATATGGCATTGTCCTAGGTTTCCACAAATATTCGAATACAAATGACGCCTTGAGTAGAAAATGGATGTTGAAATTGAAAAATGTAAAATATATAGTATGAAATGTGAGTGGAGAGGCTATAATTTATTAGTTTGTAGTTGATGACTGAAGACCTGAGGCTAACGTGTGTTGTGTCTAGAGATGCCATACCCTCCTTAGGGTTTCAAATTAGTTTTGTACCTACATTCGAAATAATAAACTATGAAAGAGTTCACACTGTAAATAAGAAGTAATCACCAAAAATACTCTCAAAGTATTTAGAACTTCTCGGCTATCAAGTAGTCATCATCAGAGTTAAACCCTCCTCAGTACTTTGATAGTATTGTTAGTGGATAGGGGTGATTGTTTCGTATTTATAGTCCTATATTTGAGGTTAATATCTTTTATACACGAACTTGATTGCAGGATAACTAAAACTGCAACGAATTAACGTTGACGAATCATCAGCCGTTATCATCACGTGTAGAGAATCAAGATATGTACGAGAATTTGATCAGCATTCTACCTAGAGCTTCATGCAGATTTCTCTTTGATCCGTTTGCGTAAACACAAGAGTACAACAAAGCAACCACCAGTATGTGCTTAGTTGAATGACATGCCTCGCAGGAGCAACAATTAATTGTAAATGTAATAATACATCCTCCTCTGCAATAAAATCTGGTACACCTACGACCCTACGTCTGTGATTTAATAGTCTATGACGCCTTTCGTAATTGACTCATGTTACATCAATATACGTGGGAATTAGCATTTCTCTCCTCAGTTACGTTTCTTGATAATAATAATAGCTTCCCTTTTGGAAACCTTCAATTACATATGACAAGTTCTGGAGGTATATGACGTTGAATCATCAGAGCACTTCAACCCATTCATTCTTTTCAAATATTCCTTTATAAATCAATTCAAAAAATCGAATAGGGAATATTCATCATTTTTGGAAAAGTAAAATCTCAAGTCATTCTCATTCTCTCACGTTTCGTATATCCATGTAAGAGATATTATTAACAAAATATCAAATAAAAAAAGTAAAGACCATTATAACCTCAATATAGACCTAATCAAGAATGTAATTACCATTCTTATTTATCCGTTAACCAAATTATTGAATCAATGTATAGACGCCGGAATATACCCTGATGCTCTTAAAATTACGAAGGTTATTCCTGTGCATGAAAAAGGATCTACAGACGACATGAACAATTATAGACCAATAGTTATGGATCCACTTTTTTCAAATGATGATGCTGTAAATAAACTTATATAGTTAAATTTGAAAGTTGTGGGTATCAAATAGAGATGCAAGAAAAGTAACTATTCGTTACTCGAGTACTCGGTACCGGATAAGATTCGAAGTAACTAATACCAACATTAAAAAGTAATCGTTACTTTTTGCAAACAGTTACTCGATATTCCATAGAACATTTTACCATGTAACGGATTGGATTTTGTATTCGAATTAAATCAACTAACTACCTATACCTACAGTATTCGTAACGTAACAGAATAAAATACCGAACAAGCATTGATCCTGATTGAACAGTCGACTTGATGATTTGCTCCTCGGACTATAGAGACATGGCGCATTCATGCATTGCACACTTGCTTGATTTGGTACGTTGTTATGAATCATTGAATATTTTAGTCATCCCATATTATTATTGCGGATTAATATAATTAACAGAAACTTCGATACATGAAATATTAAGGAAATGATATATTTAGGGAGATAATTCTCAGCTTCTAATATTTCCTTAATTTGAATTTAGTAGTAGAATTAAGGGTTAATATTCACAAAATGTATTTATTCCAGTTCTTAAATTCACCAACCACTCCCTAACACCACTCAATAAGATATACGGAGGACAAAGCACTTGGATGCCCAATTTTAGTTATCGCAGTTTTTTTTTAAATGAAAAATACAATGAAATCTAAAAAAACTTTAAATTTAACATTTGTTGGAATAATATGTAATTAATTCAATACATATTCCGTCCTGTCGGATCACCACGTCAGTTAGTACCTACCTGGTACCTACGCAACGACGTATAACTAACACATGCATGCAGTAATCTTAGTAAGACTTGAATAGTAAATACCACGATATTTCGAGTACTTGTAACGAGTATTAAATAACGAGTATTGTACCTAAAAGTATCGAATAGTTACAAGTACCGAGAAGTAACGAAAACTTTCATCTCTATTATCAAATAGATCTATCGATTTGCTCTCGAGATAATTATCGATATCTTCCATACTTTACGAGTTATATTGAAAAAACCGTTAAAAATCGGGGTTAACTAATACGTTTCCATATTTGTTATCTGCTGTACGTATAGCCCATGGCAAGCTCGAGAAGTGACTTGAGTTTTGAATTCAAAATATTGATAATTTTTCTTCTCAGCGAATCATCCTAAAGTAACGATTTTGAGCTTGTTTCTTCTTGGAGAGTTGTGCTCAAATGTTATCAAAGAAACATAGCAATTTTCCGAATTTGAAGGATAAAAAAATAAGTCTCACAATTTTTATTTAAGGGAAATATCTTCGACGGAAATCAATTCCTTCACGAATTATAAACAAAATGTTTCATCTGCGACCTTCTGGACCAGAGATAATTTTTTCATTTCAAAAAAATCTGTAAGACGTAATAAATATTTTAAAGAAGTGTACGTTATGGATGTTGATGCTAAATACCTACATTTTCAATAAAAAAATACTAGGATATGTTCTATTGATTTATAGTATTAAAAATTTTGTGACAAAGTAAATCGTTCGCGGTTGCCGGAGCGTGCGGCGGAGTGGGGGAAACTTAGTTCGTGCTCTCAAAGCTGCTTGCAAAATCTTCAATATCGGCTTTTGGATCACGTACAAAAATTCTTTCGTACTCAATCTGGGGAATATCGGTTTTTGCTTATTGAATCTGACGTTATGCTAGTTGTGCCACACTTGTGAAAACTAATATAAGACTGCTGTATACTGCTACTTTGATTCTGAGGATTTCATAAATATTTTATCATAAGTTTGTGAGTAAATGAAATTTCAAACTTATCTTAATATGTTGCATTTATTCAATTTTGTATCATGAAAAAATATTTACTGGAATAATTAAATAATTGTTAGAGATCCGCAAGCATAACGTCAGTATGATGCACTGAGCAAAAAAAATTGAGGTATTACAAGGAAAATCCTGTTTTGATGATAAATAATAATTCAAATTACGCGAAAGCGTAACAGATTAGAAATGTAAAAGAAATAATTCCGAGTCTATTTTGCTTCTAAGGCAAAAATATATACGATTTTTGTACGTGATCCAAAAGCCGAGAAGATATTGAAGATTTTGCAAGCACAAGCCACTTTGAACGCACGAAATCAGTTTCCCCCACTCTGCTGCACACTTCGACAGCCGCGTACGCCTCACTTTGTTACTCAATTTCTAATACTACAAATCAATAAAACATATCCTAGTATTTTCTCATTGAGAATGTAGGTATTTAACATTAGCATCCATGAAGCACATTTCTGTAAAATGTTTATTGCGTCGTATAGATTTTTTCGAAATAAAAAGATTATCTTTGGTCCAGAAGGTCGTAGATGAAAAATGTTTTTGGTAATTCGTGAAAAAATGTCAGGAATCGATTTCCGTCAAAGATGTTTCCCTAAAATAAAAATTGTAAGACTTATCTGAAAAAAAAATTTCAAAAAAGGTGCAATTATTCAAAGTCATTTTTTAACTCTTCAAATTTGAAAAATCGCTATATTTCTTCATCAACATTATAAGGGGTTTTCCATTAAGGCCGGGTAGATGTTAAATTTAAATAAAACAAGTTGTGTGTGAGACATCAACGAATTTTTTGTTTTATTTGGAAGGCCTATTAATGACATGTGTGAAATCATACATCGTTCAAATGGCCGCCGTGGCTTCGGTGGGTGGTGCTCATTCGAGAGGTTCAATTTTCGACGACTCTGGTGCATAGATCCGGTTGAATTTGAACAATGGCAAGGGTTTTGTTGACTTTGGGAGCATCGGTCGTTTGCGGTCTATTGGCATGGACCTGCGACTTGAGGAAACCCCACGAAAAAAAATCTAACGTGGTCAAATCGCATGATCTCGGTGGCCAGTTCACGTCGCCTCTGCGTGAGATAACCCTGCCCTCAAATCGCTCGTGCAGAATGTCCATTGTGGCATCAGCTGTGTGGCACGTGGCTGATTATACAGTAAACCAGTCAACTCAAATTTGGCCACGAGACGTTGAATAGTCGACTGGGAAGGACGACCATGCAAACCGTAAAATGGGCGCAACGCGCGCATCGTTGCCACAAGAGAACATCCGTTTTGATGATAAAGTTTCATCATTTGAACGCGTTGGTCGCACGGTATAATATAATGGTAGTACTATTATACATGACGAAAGCGTAGCCCAAGTCTGTGAACTTACAACTCTTGCCGCAGGGTTGCTACGGTAGGATGAAAGAGGAGCTAAACGGCGAGAACGATGATAAGCTTATCTTTTAATTTTTTACCGACATGTAATGTAAACAAAATGTTATCTACCTGAGCTCTGATCAGGATTGAACTATCGAAAACTATGTTATTTAAGTTATCGTATATTTCTATATTTCTACAATGAGTTATAGAATGTGTATTAAGTTGCGATGTCAGATTTGACTCAGCACAGTGTTCTTTTTTTATTAAAGTACCTAGTTTCCGTAATGAACCAACAATAGGGTCCGATGAAACTAACAATATTGTCAACAAATCACTATTTGTTGCTATTCGTGAATTTTATATCACCAAAACGCAAAAAATAGCAAATTATCTGTGCAGCATTAAAAAACTAGAAGGATTGGTGAAACAAATTACAAAAAAAAAGTCTTTGGGAGCTCTTGGGGGTTATAGAGTTTTTCTTTATTGAATATGGGCATAAATTTACAAATTGCTGAATTAACTCTACATATAGATTACAATGTAGATCGAATATAAATAGGGAAATATATGGTTATTCATTGTTAAGGAAAAAATATACTTGTTTACGACAGAAACAACTTGTACATAATAATCAGACAGCGATTCAAGATATCCTAACCGTGAGAAATTAGGCAGTGTATTGCGAATTTACCCACTGTGCGCCGTATAGCTCTTCTTACATTCGACCGTAGCGATCCTGCTGCAAGAGTTGTAACTTCACAGACTTGGGCTACGCTTTTAATATACGAGACGCACTACCATTATATTATATCGTGGTTACTCGACACTGTAATTTGCCATGGTGATTTGTCCTGAGTGGCTGAATGATAAACAATAGATTTGACAGATGCAGCCTAAGTAACATGGCTGCCATGATTTGTCAAAATCTACCCGTCCCTATTGGGAAACCCTTTAGCACAACTCTGCGAAAATTAGAAAAGGTCAGAATAGTTACTCTAGGACCATCCGCTGATAAGACTTGGCCAATTTATTAGATCGCCTTTTTTTCGAAAAATCGATATCTCTCGTAAAATTATCAATATTATGAATTTGAAAAAAAATCTGTTTTTAAACTTGCCATGGACTATACGTAGGTACAGCAAATAATAATAAGTATGGAAACATGATAGTTAACGATTTCTCGGTACCCCGATTTTTAACGGTTTCTTCATTATAAACTCGAAAAGTATGAAAGATATCGATAATCATCATAGCAACAAATCGATAGATCTATCTAATACCTACAACTTTCACATTCAACTTTTTTCGATCCGAGATTTAGTTTCTTACTTTTTTGAGAAAAACCGCTTCTTGCAACTTTGCCAATTTTTTAGGTTATGTTCGCCATTTAGGATCGAGTTGCATGAAGCAGAAAGTCACCTTTGAATTCAATTTCCTATACGCTCATATTTTTTTCTTCCAGGTGTTAATCTCTGCAAATTTAACATTAGGCCGTCGTCTATTGCTTGGACTACTATTCGAATTTCATCATTCACATGAACGACGGACGAGCAATTATCGTCAGAAAGTGCCCGTTTTCTGATTCAATATGCGATAATTGATTCGTTTTCGTTATAAACTAGATTAGGTCACCAAAATCACACCAACCATATGCTGATGGCTTACATATGAATTGTTGATTATTACAGGTCAAATTAGATTTCTGCAGGATATAATAATACCTAGACTCTTGGAGTGGGATTGGAATATGTATTAAATATTCCAAATTAGCTTTGTAATGACTAATACGAACTGGCACGTTATCCAAGTACTTGAGTATTAAAGGGATGCAGTGCGTGCATTAATTAAACTTGCATCCTATTATGATGATGGTAATATAATACTCATACACCCTCGTTATTCTATGCAAATGAAACACATTTCCACAAAGTGTTACCAAACTGGTGCGGTGGAAAGTATTTAGCAATTGCGTGTTCTGTAACTTCGCGGTTAATTTAACGAACACGATACGAGTTTGCTGCTAACTTGTAAGTGTAGATTTTTAATTATAAATGTGGTAAGAATCATTTAGTAAAACGTCCGTTGTAGCTGATTTTCACGAAATCCACTATGTTAATTAATTTAATTTTTCAAAGATTCGTTGGTTTTAATATTAGAACATGTCAGAAGCAGCTTGTCAACTCGCAAAAAAAACACGCTTCTAGTTCCTTTGATTGCGAAGCGAGCTCTTTGGGGATAACCGGAAATCATGAAGAATCAGCGTTTTCATATCTGATAAGCAGATTCGTTTTTTATATCCGCTACAAATAGAGAGATCAGAGGTTATATAATTAAAATGAAAATTGATATTTTCTAATGAAATATTTGTGAACTTTGATCTGTATTCAGCAGGATAAGCTGGAACATCAAAGACATGACACAATAAATGCTTCGAAAGAGGCATATGACGCCAAAATAGATTATCGAATGTCAGAATGGGTTCCGTTCGATTTGTATTTCCGCCAAAGCGATTGGTAGAAACTCCACTTCTAGTTTATCCCCTCCCCTAACCAAAGATGATGGCACATTGTGCTACTACATCACAAGAAAAAGACGACCTTATTGCTGGAACGTTTGCAGTAAATTCCACTTTGTAACCACGAGGTAAGGACTCTCCCAATAATGCTGCCATCGATAGCCATATACGTGAAATTGTCTCTGGTCAGCGTACAATCAGGCGTATTCTGCCCGATCTCAATAAGGAAATGGCTATGGGGCCAAACCAAATTCCATCTATCGTTCTCAAGGAATATGTGCCTGAATTAACAACAGTTTTTTGCAGGTTGTTCACCCTTTCATACGAACTTGATGTGTTTGATCCCAGCTAGAAGACAGCTAGAGTCCAGCCAATGGAAAAAAAGGAAAAAGACCCTTCCTAATAATTATGGACCCACTGCACTATTAAAGTGATGGAGAAAGCAATCAACATCGAGCTCATCTAATACCTAGAGAGCCCCAAAATCGCGAATGACAGGCAATAGGAACTTCATCAGCAGAGGAGAGAATCTGTTCTTAAATATAGCATTGAATATCTCCGCATTTGATCAAGTCCGGCAAGAAATCCTTCTTGAGAAACTTCCGTCATATAGTTAGCCGCCTCAATTTTGTTGCTTACTATCCTGTTTTTTCTGATAAATCAATCCATGAGGTGGTCGAGGGAGTATCCTTTGATATAATAGCGATCAACGCTGATGTTCCACAGGGATCTGCGTTGGCACCGACTTAATTTCTGGTTCATATCAACGATCTCTTGAAACTTGAATGATGGTACACTTCATATCGCTTTCTCATCTAGAGCACCTATACCATCTAATGGAGCCAGAGGAGTGAGACAGAGACAGGTTGACGCAATTAATGAAGATCTGGCAACAATTTTGAAATGGGAATCTGATAATCTAGTAGAGTTCAACGCAACCTAAACTCAAGCTTGCACGGATCCCACAATCTTCAATATGATGAAGTCAGGTACAACTAGTCCAATGAAGTCTTCCATATCCATGCTCGGGATAATCAGCAATAGTACCCTCTCTTCAAATTGTCATGTGAATGCGGTCCATTGTGAAAACCGCTCCAGAAAAACTTGGTTTTGTATTCCGTGCCAAAAACTACTCCACATCCCAGTAGCTACTCATAATCTACATAGCACATATCAGACGTGTCCTGTAGTATTGGCGACATGTTTCAATTTCAGCTTCCAAATATACGCTAAAGCTCTTGGATTCTATCTAGAAGTGTGCTATTCGTCTAATTGGTGACACATTCTCGAGCTCATTGATCTCTCCAGAACATCGTGGAAAGATCTCTCCATTCTCTATAGATATTTACATGATCGGTGTTCAATAATAATAATTATAATAATGATATAACTTCCTTTATGAAACAAATACTCTGATTGGAGGCGAAGATGTAGCATAAGCTACTCAGTGTGACCCCACAGACGAGCGAAATTACACCACGCTATGCACAAGTATAATAGAAGGTAAAATCGTTTTATACAAAACAAACAGATAAGAAAAAAAAATTAAACACAAATTCTAAATCTAAGTTTAAGTTAAACTATACAAATGAGACAAAAAATGACGATCCAGTCTGTCGATGAGAAATGAGAACACACTCTTAACCCTCCGAAAATATTCTGTCTATCAGCCTCAAACGAAAGCTCTTCACCGACAAGTTCTCATGCAGTAAATAATACTTATTAAATATCACCGGCGCATTGTACGAAAAAGATCTACGAAACATGGGAGAACGAAATATAGGCAAGGACAATATACTTACATGTCTCAATCATGCACATCCTGTCTGAAAGTAAGCTTATGTCTCAAGTAAAGTGGTGACAACATTTACAAACAAACATTGAGAAGTGGTAACTGTATAACTGGTCAACGCTAAGCCATCTGAGATCCTTTATCTTATGTGAGATGTGGTTGAACTTTGCAAAACTAAATACAAATCGCGCACATGTATTAACAACCTTCTGAGAACGATACCTGCATAGTTTGTCCAAACAAGGAAAATATATCACACTGCAATAATGTAGTAGTGGAATTACTAAGCCCTCACAAAGTTTTTTTGCATTTTGAAGTTAATGGTATGGTAGTTAGAGTACATCAATTCAAGTGCAAGAAAGCCTTTTTTCACAACATTTGAAACATGCTCTCTAAATCTCAAGTTGGTATCAAAAATAACACCCAAATTTCACCCTGTCTCCATGTACTTAATAAGATCACCGTCAATCATCAACATAAAGTTCGGCAGGATATGTGTTTTCTGCGGTTCCTAGGACAAAATATCATATACATACACTTTTTTGGATTCAATTTGAGATTATTTTCACGCGCTTAAACAGAAACCTAGTCAAGTCACGATTCAAAGCAGCAGCAGCACGTATAACGTTCCCAGGTAAAAAGACAGACAGAATCTGAAGGTCTTTTGCAAATATCTGCATCTTAGACTGCCGAATACTCCCAAACGTATCGGTCGTATAGATTAGAAACAGTAAGGAATCAAGCATAGAATCCTGCGGAACTCCAGATGTGATATGAGGAACCGAAGACCTTTCACTCCTGCATTCAACAATCTGTGTCCTCTCACCAAGATAAGACATAAAAAAATTACAAACTGTATCCGCTGAACTCAACTTGGCTACTAGAAAGGAGTGGTTCAGCGTGTCAAAGGCTTTTAAAAATCCAATAACATCAAAGTGATGCATTCTCTTGGTCCATACTTCTCAAGATATCATCCACAATGTAAGCCAAAACTGTTACCGTAGTGTGGCACCTTCTAAATCCAGATTGCAGATCCTAAACAATTCCTACTCCAGTAACATATGTGTAGATCTGTCTGTATTGAATCTTTTCCAGAACTTTACCACACAGTGGTATAATACTTATTGGTCTCAAATCGAAATATGACTCAGGATCAGTGACTTTAGTTTCCATAAGGTCGGGAAGAATCCCATCTCCAGGCAGCAATTAATTATGTGTGTCAAATGTAAGCAAGTAGTGGTCAAACATAGTTTCAACATCTTGGAATTGCATCGCATGGCTACCATAGACTTCCGAACCCATTCCTTGCACAACAGATCTAACCTCATCTGGCGTTGTAAGAACAAAATTGAACGAATATTGTGCATCATATTTTCTACCTTTCAAGCTATTAACCATGCTGTGATAGTTATCTGAAGGGCTAAACACAGAACAAAAGTAATTATCAATTTCCTCAGGATGACTTAAGCTGACCGGTATGTAGCTCTCCATTGCTGTTTAGTATCTTTCACCCCATCAAGGTAGTTCAAATAGGCAATTTCTTCTCTTCTTATTGCTCCCAATGTGGGATTACATAACTGCTTATAGAAAATTCAGTCTTTTATTTGTTTAGTAGCCCTATATTTGCTCTGAGCTCTATCTCTCAACTTCATCATTTGTTTGATGGTATCCGTTATCCAAGGAGCATAAGGCCTTGTGATAAGAGCTGATTTGAATGGAACATGCTTATTAATGAGCATCGGTGAATTATAATTGAATCATTCCACTTTACGATCAATGTCGGTCTCAAAAAAAAATGGCATCACAGTCGGCAAGACTTAAATCGGACTGAAAGTCGGTAAAGTTGAAGTGCCTAAAATCCCGAAATCAGAGATGTTGTCTGTTGTTCCACCATGAGAGATTTCAGATAGGTTAGTCAAGCTTCATTGTCAAGCTTCTAATTTTCCCCACTTCTTTCTACCGGACTTCGTTTTTTCATCGAACGGCGAATTTGTGAAATTCTTAATGTAGCGAGGTTTTTTTTCATGCTCGTAACATCCAAATCGTCAAGGAAAACTCGAATGCCCATCTCCTCTCCCAATATTCCGCTGGCTCACAAGATGTTCTGAGTTTTTCTCGTCATCTGTTGCGTCTGCTGGATATCGATTTTTCTTGCAACGAATAGCTTACAGCTTCTAATACGATATTAAGAGTGTTGCTAGTAGCCAAATCTTGCTGGATTGCACGAACCACGACGTTGTTGTTCTATTATAAATAAATGATTGTGCTAAAAGAATCTGATACTAAATTCCAATGTAATAAACACGATGTTTCCTGAATGATTACTTTCAACTCTTGTTCCGCCGACTTATAAAGCGGTCCTCGTACTACGATCATAATTCAGAACGTATCTCTCAGTTCATATTTCAGTGAGGAAAATTAATTTGGTGCTTAGGAAACACTGCTTGTGAGACGGCACACATTTCATAAGACTTGATAAATATTGCTTGAATGAGGTACATTTTTTTATGTCTCTAGTTGAATAAGAACCCGCGATATCATTTCTCGGTTTGCTTTTTCTCAAACTTAGTCTTTATAACATTTAAAATTGAGACAAACTGCGGATTCAGACGGAAGTATTTCACAGGATCGATTGAAATATGTTACAGCTTGCCAGAAGCAGAAGCTTTAATAACGCATTAATTACTGAGAATCTGCGAAGGATTCAGAAAAAGAATGAGCTCATCGGAGCGGATGTAATATAACCTTGCCTCACTGCCGACGAAGATTTATTCTAAAGCTTAATCCATCTTAATTACGTACCTAATTTTACCTCCAGCTTCAAAATCAGGTTTGAATAACAGTAAATCTCTCATTTTACTTTGGCTGTTATAACGAATTTATCACAAATTTCTAAAAGACTTATTGCGAGGTAAATATTCGAGTTTGAACAATCTTTATCATCACAATGACACGGAAAGACATTTTTTGTTCCAAGAGAATACAGACGACTAATTAATGAAGTATACCTGCCCATGTAATTCGATACTTTATAATGGAGTTGAAACTATGAAACTATATGAGTGGCCTTGAACGTCATTCCTACAATGCAGTATTCCTGGAATTATAGTTTCATAGTAACATACTGATCATTAGCAAGAAGACTGAATACGTGAAGAGTGAAACCACAGAACATACCTGTGTATAATCAGAAAAATCACTCTGCCTATTTTTTTTAATTATCTTTTCTTTCATTGGGAGACTGGGGTGGGTTGATACAAGGGGAGGCTTAATACACGTTCAAATTTCGCGCCTCGGTATTTCAAAGAAGGCGTTACCGCGTGCAGTGCCGACTGTAAATGTTGCAATAGTGTCAGTTAAAATCTAGCAACGATCGCGTCACGCATACAAGTTTTTAAGCTTAAAGTGTGTTTTCTACCTATTCGATGTAAGTTTTTGCATAACAAACGTAAGGCTTTATCTATTTAACAACAAAAACTAACGAAATTCTTCTTACTCTATGCTTGAAGCGCATTTCATTTAGAACATAGAGGCCGGTAGTATAGATCTTTAATCGAATATCGTAATATGTTCACGTCATATATTTCTTAAATTTGTCTTCTCTGGAGGTTTGATACAGTTTTTGTTTGGAGGGTTGATACGCGTATCAAACCTCCCTATATATATTTCATTAAAACATGTATCGGAACTAGTTGGATTAGCTTATGTTAGAGCATTCTCACCTTCGAATATAACAAAAGGATTTTCCACTACTGGAATTTATCCCTTCAACCCATATTTATTCGAAGATCTCGATTTCGCAGGAGCAGAAGTTACAAACAGACCGTATCAGGAAGTAGGGCAAAACCCTGAAAAAGAACCGGATATAGATGACTCAACAGCTCTACCTAGCACATCCTCATCTCAGCAGGAGTCACCAGATATAGATGAACCAACAGCTCAACCTGGCACATTCTTATCTCAGCAGGAGTCACCGGATATAGATCACCCAACAGCTCAACCTGGCACATCCTCAAGCACCACATATGCTTTATTGAAAAGCCCCGCAGAAGTTCGTCCTTATCCCAAGTCACTGCCACGAAAGGAAAAAGGTGGAAGAAAGCCTGGTCGGACCAGAATCTTAACCGACACCCCGGAAAAAGAGGCCGTTGCGGCCGTATATAATATGAGGGAAGAAAAAAAAAGGGTAAAAACAAAAAAGCAACAGGTTAAACGAAAAATAACTGGTGAAACTGGAAAAAGTGATCATTTCGAACAACACAATGCAGGGTGTAGTAAATCCCACCTCAAATGAAAAGTTTTGAATAGAAATGCAAAAAAAAAAGAAGTGTGTTCGATGACTTGGATCCTGAGGACGAAAATGAAAAACATCCATTTTCTGATGAAGATTACGATGCAGCTTGCATCTACTGCAATTCATTATTTTCGGCGTCTCGTCCTCGAGAACAGTGGATTCGTTGCCTGCAATGTCTAAAATGGTGCCATTCAGCCTGTGCAAGTGTCAGTAGTAAGATAAATATGTTTACTTGCGAATTATGTAGGAATTAGGTAGTGTTCTGATAATAAAAGATTGCGTTCTTAATATTGCTTATATCTAATTTCTTATTGTATCAAACCTCCCTTTTAGGGTATCAAGCCTCCCATGTATAGGGAGGTTTGAGACACTTTGCACCGACAATTTCAAAAATTCATAATCAAGGTTGAAATTTCAATTTTCAGTAATTAAATATTGCCAAATGCCTAAGCGAAGTCCTTAAATTACACTCTGACATAAATGGTTTGGTAAATGTTAAACACAAAATTTTTATTAACAATTTTGTGAAAAATGTATCAACCCTCCCCAGTCTCCCCTATACTTAAGCTACACGAGAGGGAAACTTATATTATTCGAACAATATTGTGTGAGCCTGCAGTAGAATGTTGGGAGAGGAGGTAGGCATTCGTATTTTTCTTGAAGGTTTGAAGGTTATCGGCATAAGGAAAGACCTCTCTAGGTGAAGAGTTCAACAATTTTGTTGTTCGAAAAAAAATGGAGTCTGGTAGGGAGAAGTTGGTCAGGTCTCGAGTTTGACAGTGAAGTGGTGACTAGTTTGAACTCGTCTAGTCCGCTCATCTGGAATCCCTCATGGTGAAGAACAAATGAGATTTTTGATGAACACAGACCATGGAAATATCTATGGAAAAGTGAGAGATCTCTCATTCTTCTACGATGTTTTAGAGAGATTGATGAACTCTCAAGTGTGACATCATCAATCGAACAAATAGCTTTCTTCTGAATAGAACTCGAGAGCTTCAGCGTATGTTTCGGAACCGAACTCCAAACATGAGAACAGTACTCCAGGACAGGTCGAATCTGTGCTTTGTAGATTATGAGGAGCTGCTGAGATGTAAAGTTTTTGTGAGGTGGTCTCCGCACTGGATCCCACATGATCGTCCCATGAGAGTGTTGGTGGTGATCCCGAGCATCAATAAGACTTTATTGGAATAGTTGTACCTAACATCATCATATCGGGGATCGTGAGATCTGCCTCTCTGGAGAAGACGGAAGGTTGACTTTTGGTTACATTATCAGATCCCAATTTCAAAATCTTTCCCAGAGTTCCATAAATTTTTTCAATCTGTCTATTTCTGGCTTTTCTAGCTTCAAGAGGTGGTACAGGGCTCTAGATGAGACAGCGATATGGAGTGCGAAGCTGTAGGCGGGACCGGCGGTCACTTGCAACAGAACGTAGATATGGAGCAGGAACAAAGTTGGTGCCAAGACAGATGCCTGTGAAACACCAGCATCGATAGCCATTGTATCGAACGATATTCCATCAACCTCCACATGAAGTGATATATTTGATAGAAAACTCGCTAATATGTGGAATGAATCGGATGATCTTGAAATGAATTCCGTAAACAAACAGAATGAGTTTGAATTCGTTCCGTTACAAGATTTCATTGGTTGAGAAGGTTCACAGACATAACCCTGTGTCATGTGATAACGCTCACAAGCGAAAATTTCCCGTTGACTTCAATCTATTTGGCAAACTATGTCCCAGGTAGTTTTGAAACAATTTGTTTCCAAGAATTCGAATAATTTTTGTGAAGTTTGCAGAAAATACCAGATGGACAATCCTTCTAATAAGGGTAGTATAATACCATCTGTAGAACAAGGAATGTCCGCTGAATTCGAAAGTCAGTGTGATGTCATCAACAAGAAGCTTGGAGAAAAGACATACCTTACGACAGAATCGTTTAGTTTTAATGGCACGTAGCCGGTACAGGTGATAAATATTAGAAATATACAGAGTTTCAACTCTTTCTTGTAGGAAATTACATGTTACACCTGTTCCTAAGCTGTTCTCATATGATTTAATGGTATTTTTACCTGTAAATAAGCATGTATAAGAGTGTTCTAACTCAATGAAGTGCTTTTTGATTGCTTCTTACCGCGTTTCGTGTGTTACGTACAATAGTACGTTAATTACTCATGCCAAATAAATGTTTCGCTCCTGGCTGCATGGGAAATTACAATAATGGGCGAAAAGTTCAAAAGTTAATTTCTCCGAAAGATAATGAAACACAGAAACAAAGAATATCGGCAGACCCTATGGAATATTTTATTGTAACAACAATAACAGAACAATATTCTAGTAGTGGTACAGTTGTAAGTATAGATTTTGTCAATTATTTCGAAATTAGAACAAATTGGATCATGAACAATTTAAGTGTCATGTATCCCAATCCAGTTTATAATTCAAGACCATTATTTTATCTATTCAATCCGGTTCAGATTCGCAAATATATAAGGAATAATTGACTAGATTCAAAACCCAATCAAATTATGCAATATTCCAACTGTGACTCGGGAAACGAGGGTATTGTCTCATTTCATGTTTTAAAAAATGGATGAATTAGAACTAGATCAATTGCTTAAATTTGGATATTCTTTGGAATTTGGAACATGAAAATCTTAAAGTAGCCAATTATAGGCTGATTACGAATTTGACATCGGATTCATAAGCGAAAATCAACACGACACTCGAGAAATCATATTCAAAGGGAAGGAGAATTCATGATAAAATTTTCCTTGTTTTTCTGAAAAACGATGAATTTAAACCTTTCCGATGTAAAATTCGTAGTGAGCGATCAGAAAACCCTACGGTCGTTTCAACGGAGTTATACAGTTTTTCTTCTAGATCATCTTTGATTTTTCCGAAATTTTCGAAGCATATTTTCTTTGGCATTACTTTTAATTTTGGCAATTCAAAATTGAGATCGAAAAGATGAACGTGAATCAAGAAAACACTCGAAAAATTTGGTTCAAAGGAAAAGAGAATTCTCGATAAAATTTTCAGATTTTTTCCAGAAAATGTATTTTTGAACATTTTGAATATCAAATTCGTAATCAGCGACCGAAAAAACCCTACAGTGCCTTATCACACTATAATTTTAATGACGTGGAAAGGATTTATTTCCACACTTTCTACAGTTTCCCACAAATTTTCCTGGTTTTTGCTATTCGAGATCGAAATATGCAACTGTTAACCTCTATCATCTAGAAAACGACAATCCCGTGAAAAATTAGGAAATTTGCGTGAAAATTACCAAATTTCCCCGATTTTCCATCCATTGGAATGATTTTCCGGCAGACTTACCTCGGACGTTATCAGATACCAAAAAACCTGCTGGAACTAATTTTGGAGGGTTGATTTGAATTTTTTGATAAATTGAAAAGTATCTCATAAAGAGGGGTTGAAAATGGGCTTAATTTGATAATAGGAGTGAATTGGAGCGATTGCTATATTGCTCTAGTCAGGAATGACCTTCATTCTTTTTACGCTTTTGATGCAATGAAATCGTTTTCTATCGCAAAAAAATCACAGTTGATTTGATTTGTATTCCAGATGGAATCAGTAAAGTTTCCAAGCTGCGTCTTGATATAATACACTCGCGAGAGGACGCTGTTATCTTCCAAGCCTTTTATTCTTCGACATTTAATTGAATGAAATTCTCCAAATTACGATCTATAATCATTATCTTTAATATGCTGATACAACTATGTACAATTGCCCAATCGATACCAGTTGTATGGAGTATTCAACTAGAACTAGAGAAGTGATGAAAATCAACTCATGTAAGTGCGCAAATCATATTCTAATTACAAAATCTCAACAGGTATCAATGAACTTCATCTTCTCTTGTTTATAAAGATTTCTTTAATTTTGTAAAACAATAAATAATCTCAAAACAGCATGGTTTTATTAGAAAAAGGTCAATTGCGTTTAATCTAATGTGTTTCTCTGAATACCTGCATAACTATATGAACCAGCGGCTTCAGGTTGACGCCGTATATAGAGACTTCAGTAAAATTTTTGATCAGGATCATCAAATCTCATTTGGCAAGCTTGTTAAGGTTGGTATTGGCGGTACCCTCTTGCCATTGTTTGATCCATATTTACATAATAGATCGCAATATTTCGAGGTTCTAGGGCACAAGTCAATCTCATACACTCTAACTTCTGGTGTACCCCAAGGTTCTTACCTGGGACATCTATTATTCGTCCTCTACATTAAAATCATTGAGACTTGCTCCAATTTCATTAAGTTCTGACTATATGCCGATCATTTGAAAACGTTCCGAAAATTATGTCTCACGACGATTGCAACAGATTGTAAGCTGATCTCCTCAGGTTACAAAGTTACTGTCATAAAAACAAATTATATTCAAATTTAGACATATGTCACTCTATAATTTTCACCCGTAATGTTATTCCTATGGTGTATTCTTATAAAATAGTGATATCCCGGAGAGATTCACCCTAAATTAGGTAACCCACAATATTCAGTTTTCTAATGCCATAATAATGTTTAATGAATATAAACATATAACATATTTTATATTGCATTATATAGCATAACAAATGATGAGGCAACAAGGTTCCGACCATGAGTGCTTGACATGAGTGTCAATGCCGGTACGTAGGTCAACCCGCGCCGAGCTATGGCATACACTGTTATTAGAGGAGTAAGGCTTTCAAAGGTCTAGAAGTAATTTTTGAAACTGAGCTTTTATTCGATGTTCATATCGATTCCCTAATATTCACTTCATATAAATTCCTAGGATACTTGTTTAGACAATGTGAACCTTTCACCAAACGTGAATCTATTATTAGCCCATATTTCACTTTCGTTTTCAGTAGATTGAATTTCGTATTTAACCTACATGAACCGGATTGAAAGAATTTAAAGCAGGTTCCTCAAATTTGTCGCATATAGAAAAAAATGAAACGTGTGGCACTCGGGGACTGCCGCGGTAAAGCTATTGCATAGCACTACGCCACTGGAAAAAGTTGGGCAAAAAATCATCCACTACCCGTTCAAAATCTTCACGAATTATGAGTTAAAAAAATGTTTGATCGCATAGAACATAGCTTGCTATGAGTAGGAAATGTTCGCAAAAGATGTTTTCTGTACGATAAACAGTTCCGGAGATATTTGCAAAAAACGAAATTTTTGTTTCAATTTCAACATCCTGTATCTCAAAAACTAAGAGTCTGCATATATGTTAATATGAACTTTTTTCCTCAAAATCAAATTTTCTATCGACTGTTGAACATATAGTGTAGTACCAAAAGACGCCACGTAGGGGAAACGTAAAAGGCGTCACGTAAGAGTATCATCTTGATCTCTATGAAGAGTATTCTGTCACAAGCATAGATAACTCTACTACCGGTATGTAGTAGATGGTTATCTATGGTGACAGTTACTTGCAAACACAATTTTATACGAAAGTTTTAACGTTCAGATCTCGATAACGCTTCCGGCTCCGGGATTTTCACGTGGCCTATCGAAATAAGAAGGTTCGAATTGTATAAAAACACAATTGCATGAACGCCAGACGTCTTATGTAATCAGCTACGAACGCAAACATTTTGACATATGCCTCCAGGAGCTCGCTGCACGTAAGTTGGAGTTTATACATATTACCTCTATTTTGTTAATTTGGGGCCGTTTCGAACACCGTGCGGCCGGCGCCAGTTGTAATAAAGTATTTTGGGCTATAGGCCGCTAGCTTTTACCCGCTTTCGGCATATTTAAGTAGCTAGAAAATTCCCTTTCATACGTGGCACGTCAGTTGCTAGTAGGTGACAGCTGAGAATACCTAAAACTGTTTTAATTAAACTTTCCTATTTAATCGACATGGACTACGCTGTTTAGTTGGCCCCGTTCATAAACTAACGACATGGAGCGAAAAGTCTTCGTTAAGACGTTCTATGTACCGTAAATTTGCAATTTTCTAACTCGCGAGCTACGCGCTTCTCACGTGAACGTCATTCGATTTATCGAAAATTAACCAATTCAAAACAGTTTTCGACCCAGTTTGGGGCTATCACGACCTTTTAAAAGGCTCAAAGTTAACATTTCGAAACATTTCGACAATTTTAAGCTCGGCCGAGCTACATGGTAGGCGGAATAGTGGGTGTCAGGATATTTCGTTAAGCTATTTCCGTTACGGTATTTGTTTTTTGTTTTAAGCTATTTCCGTTACGGCATTTCTGTTTTGTTTTTTTTTCTTGATTTGGTCATCGCGCTCAAAGCCCGCGATAAAAGCTATATGCAATAGCTTAATAATACACCATTCTTGACAATGACTACTCAACTATTTCGAAGAAAATTTGGATAAGTTATACTTTTCGATTGGCGAAATATAATGAACTCTACTACTCTGTATAAACTACAAAATAATTATGTAGATGCACCCGAACTTTTGTCGCGTATTTGTTTCAATGTTTGTAACAGACATTTTAGACGAAACATTCTATACGCCTTACCGTTGTGTAGAGCCTATTCATCTCTTACCTCACCCCTGGACACAATGTTATGTTCATTCAATGTATATGTGTCTATTTCAATATTAAGAGGAGATTAAGAAATGTTTCAGAAAGTAGGATATAAATGTTGCGCATAAACTTACTATATGAGTTGAGAAATATTTTTCAAATCTGAAACCTTCAATACCTGAAGATGAACAAAACAGTATACAAATTGAATTGTTCAGATTGCGATGAGACTTATACAGGAATCTCTGAACAATATTTACAAAAGAGAATGTATGGCCATAAGTATAGCACATAATAATAATATAATAATAATAAGTTTATTCATTAAATACAGATAGTACAGTGGGTATATAAATTTTAGATAAAATAGACCAATTGTAATAAAGATTATAAATACTATGATAGAAAAATATAATGAACTTATGAAGCCCCATGAAGGATAAAGCTTGTTTAAGGGTTTAGAGTACATGAAACAAAAACTTAGAAAATTCCACCGCCCTTGCTAAGCACTCCTTTGATTATAACCATCAATTCGATTACAATAATGTTAATATTTTAACTAAGGAAACCAATTATTATGAAAGATCTATTCTAGAGATGATTCACATAAAACGTGAATCCAAGTCTGTAAATTATAGAACGGATATTCAATAATTAAGTCAGTTTAATACTGATTTAATCAATTGAAAAATCCTTGCAAATTCCTACATGCGTCTTTATAATGTGTAAAGTATATCTTAGGTGGAATGCTGAAATAGCAATAATTCTAATAAGGTCTGACACAACCTTTTTCTATTAGCTCATAAATCTTCAACATCTGGTTCGAAAGTGAATATTCGAGCGTTATATCTTTGGTTCAGTCCTTCAGTCGTATTACTTCTAACTTCATACGAAAATTGCTAAGCAGTGGATTCTTGATTCATATACTCGAAACATTAAAGTGTTACAATTTCGATTACTCGTGTTTTTGCTCGTTTCGGCGAAGTAGGCTTTCTTAGTCGGAATTAGTGCTATAAGGACGCATTGTCAATTAGTTTCAAGAAATCACGTTTCAGACATTAATACGTCTTCTGATGATGGCCATGAGACCGAAACGTACGTAAAGACGAAAATAATAAGCATATGTGTTAGTGTGACCTATTTCCTGAAAATTCATATATAATGTGTCTATTTCGGTTATTGATTGTTTCAAAAATTCTTTAGTCTCTATATAAATAAAGTTAAAATCAAACTTCGTCACTGAGTAATTGAATATTTCTTTCATTTCTGTATAATGTTGTTATGGTTATATTAGGATTCTTGTCATTTTTCTTTATGTCTATTCTATAGAAGTAGTCATTAGTCATTACAATTTAATTTTGAGGTAATTTTATACTATATAGTTTTATTTTTCTCAATGTGATATTCGACTTAATGCAGCGGGATTTTTTTTGGGCCTTTCCCTATGTATACCCCAAATATATATGAATGAATGAATAAATAATCGATTCCACCTGTATGAAATATTCAACTAAATCAGTATTGAGATTAATTTCATCCAAATACACAATTCACATTTCATGAACGAAATCTTAGCGCAAGCATCAACAAAATTTAGCTTCTTGAACTGAGCGTTAATTGGATTCGTGTATGGTATTTCTTTCCTGATTACTAATTGCATTAGAAAGCTACATCTAGAGCAGAAAACGTGACGCGAAAGTGAGAGGATTTATCGCAGATGTGGATCTCTACGATGTGGACATTCCACTAATCCCCATCAGCTTCGTTATTGCGAGACTAATCAATTGGAGGGTGGATTAGTTGAGTTATTTTTGCTCCCTCGCTCAAGCTTTCTTTGAAATACATTACCCGCATACAATAATGACGATCAATCATTATTATTTGTTCTTATTTATAAACGGCCATATCGGTTACTTTCGCCATGTTAGAGTCAGTATAAACTAATATAATCTTCATCGATTCCTCTTCTGACAGTTTGCTACTTCATCCAATAGATATTAGTCAATGCTCTCGGTCTGCCATCACTTCGAACTGATCACATCCATTTTTCTGATATTAGCCAAATGTACCTATACCCCTGTACTTTCGAAAAAACGAGAAAATGTCTGCTGTTGCAATGAAACAATACTAACAGTGTCAACAGAGTTCATAGGCTGGCATGCTTAGGAGTAACAGATGCAATGTCGACCACCTCAACGGCTGCGATGGAGGAGCTGTTGGGGTTGGAGCCACTGTACCTCACCGTTCAGGCAGAGGTCATAAAGGGAGCGTATCGCTTCTATCTTATCGGCCGAAGAAAGGCTGACCAAAAATGCCGAAGCATCCTCGTATTGCTCGGATCACCTGGGTTATTGGGGATGAGATCCGACAGAATCAAGGTTCATAGCACTCCCGTGCCTTTCCTGATTCGAACCATGAATGGACGGAAGAACTCTGGGGAAGTCATCATATGATACCAGGGGATTATATGATACCGAAAGCACCAAGATGGAAAAAAGTACGGGTGCTGGAATAGCCTAGAAAGAGGACCAAGGGGAAAGAATTTCTTTCAACCTAGGGACTTTTGCGACAGAATTCCAAGCAAAAATAGCTGCAATTACAACATGTGCTCGAATCATGAGGGAGAGAGCCTATGAGTATAGACAAATCACAGTCATTGTGAGCAAACATGACAGTGCTTAAGGCACTGGAGTCATACACAATCACCTCACAATTTGTACTTGATTGTTATGAAGAACTAATGGAACTATTGATGAACCCCAATAGAGTGACACTCGTGTGTGTGTCTGATGGAACCAAACGATAGGGAACTGAAACTGTAGTCGCACTCGCTAAAGCGGGGGCGTAAAAACCACTGATTGGACCAGAGCCAACCTGTGGCATTTCTGATGCCACAGCGGAATCTGTAATCCAAAAAAGGCTCGAGATAGAGCACCATGCATACTGGAGAGAACTGTCTCGTATGTCGCACCCCAAGCGACTGATGGGATATCTCCAGCAGCAGCGAGTGAAAAATCTGCTGACGTTTAGCAGACAAGAAATACGGAATCTTGTTGCATTCCTGACTGGACATGCCCCATGCAACAAGCACCTCTACATGATGAATCTGTTGGATCAGCCCACTTGCAGAGGTTGCGACGTGGAAGATGAGACACCCATGCATGTGCTGTGTCAGTGCTCATCATACGCGGTTGGTCGTCGGACATACCTCGGAGACGATAAAACTACACCCGAGGAAATCAGAAGTATCCCCTATATCAGGCTACTTAAATTTATAGAATACACCGGACCGATGAGGAGGTAGCAACATGTGAGGGCACAATAGGACGATAGTGACCGCAGTGCAGTGGGGCTCCTCTTGTGATGGAGAACAAACCTCACGGAGGAGGGGTCTTAGTCGGTAGGAATCCGGCACAGCCGGGGGCACGGGCACTCGAGGCGTCTATGCAAGATTCAACCTCCTCTACGCAAAAAAGGAGAACACTGTTAATAACTGGTTCTCAAGGTTGAACGATGACAACACGTCTATGAGTTCCAGACAGCTGTTTTGCTTTTCTCAAGAGCTCATCAGTGGAAGAAGCTAGCATATGAAGTCAGTGATCAACCATACCCGGCGGAGGTGTTACTACCATATTCGGAAATGTTTGGAGAACCAAAGTGTTCCAACACCATCTACCGGGTAGCGTGTGATTCTAACATCAAATGTATTTGTATTCACTTTAGAAGGTGACAATAGTGTTAATGATCTAACTACTAGATACTCCAGAATAAAAATTACAGATAAAATAAAAAATCCAAAGAAGATATATTCACCTGACCGATCTAAGATTTACAGGAGCAGTCATATTTGGTAATAGTCATAGTTTGGACATCACTTATGAACTGACTTATCATATATTATGCCAAAATTGGCATTCACATGAGCAATTGGTACTAAAAAGACATAATAACCATTCTGAGAATAAAGAATCAGCATTGAACTGAAATACCGAAGTTGTCAGAGTGGAAATCTGTGAAGTGTCCTTCTGAACGGAGCACACCTGGTTGAAACTAGGAATTGCAATTCAGATATGCACCAGACTAAATAGGGCATAAGTTTGTATGCAATTGAATATATTCAAAATTGCAACCTTTGGTCCTTATTTTGGTGTCTATTGCAATTAATATATAAGTTGCAATAAGATCAAAGCTCATCGAATGCCCGAATGGCTCCAGTTCATTGTTGGTTTTTGCCAAAGCAAATGATAGAAATTTCATTTCCCTTCTCTAAATAACCTTTTAGTTGGAATGTTTGCAAATTCCACTTTGGATCCACAAACGAAGGACCCTTCTAATATTGCTGCCATCGATAGTCATATGCCCGAAATTGTCTTTTGTCAGGGCACAATTAAGCGCATTCTACTTGATCTCAATACTGAAAATGCTATGAGTCTAGCCAAAATTCCATCTGTCGTTCTCAAGGAAGGTGTGCCGGAATAATTCACCAGTTTTCTGCACGTTGGTAATCCTTCCATATAAACTTGGTGTATTTTCTTCCAACTGGTAGACAGCTAGTATCCAATCAATTCCAGAAAAAAAAGGAAACAAAACGCTCCCTGAAAATTATAGATCCATTGCACTATCATCTGTGTTCTCTGAAGTGATGGAGGGAGTTATCAACATCCAAGTCATCCGATAACTAGAAAGTTCCAAAATCATGATGAATAACCGGCAATATGGCTTTCGTCAGCAGAGATCAACAGGGAATTTGTTGCTTACGTAGCTTATGTATCATAGAAACCTATTGGAGAATATGGAGAATCTCTACCTGCAGCATTGTAAATCCCAAAACATTTGACCGAGTCTGGCACTAAGGGCTTTTTGAGATACTTCCGTCATATGGTTTTGCCGCCTCAACTTACTAGCGAGTTTTTCTTCTGGTTAGATCACTCCTTGTGAAGGTTGATGAAGTACCCTCCGATACAATGGCTAATAACTCTAGTGTTCCACAAGGATCTGCCTCAGGCCAACTTTGCTCCACATCAACGATCTGTTGGAGTTGACAACCTGTCATGTACATAGCCGAGCAGATACATTCCATACAGATCTCTCATCTAGTGATCCAATGAAGTCAGAGGAGCGAGACAGAAATAGGTGGACGTAATCAATAGAGATCGGAAAATGATTTCGAAATGGCGATCTGATAATCTAGTAGAGTTTAATGTAACCAAAGTTTGTGTCTTATACAGAAAAGTTATCTCACAATCCCTTATAATGATAATGGCAGGTACAACTATCCCTATGAAGCCTTCCGCATCCATGCCCGGAATCCTCACCAACAGCACCTTCTCATGGGATTATCATGTGAGGTCCATTCATTGCGAGAACTACTTCACAAAAACAAGGTTTTCTATTTCGTGGCAAGAGCTACTTTACTTCCTAGCAGCTCATCATAATCTGCAGAGCACAGATTCGACCTATTCTGGAGTACTGTTCATATGTGTGGAATTCCCCTCTCGAACATAGGCTGAAGCTCTTGGATCCTATTAGATTGATTAATGATGTAACATTTCGGAATTAATTGAACTCTCTAGAACATCGTAGAAAGGTGGGCGATCTCTCCCTTTTCAATAGAAATTTACGTGATTGGTGTTCTTCAGAAATCTCGTCTGTTATTCCACCTCGTGTGATTCCAGGCAGACCCACTACTCGAGCTTCCTATCGAACTCCAGACCTGCCGAGCTTTATCCTATCAGACTTCAATTTCTATCGAACGGCGAAGTTGTGGAAGTTAACTCTTTGTCTAGTGAGAGATTCACTTATGCCTATAATCTCCAAACTTTTGAGAAAAATTTGAATGCTTATCTCCTTTCCCAACATTCCAGCGCTGGCTCACATGATGTTCTTCGAATGTTATGAGTCTTCCTCTCGTGTAGTCACAGTGTAGGAAGAAAATAGAGGTAGGTATCTCCAGAACTTTCGAACGAATGGAAACATAATTAGGTCTTGATTGAGAATCATTACGATTAATGAGCTGTTCAATTACAACTCCTATTTTAACATAGGATTGAGAGCTGTTGGAAATGAACTGTCGATGTTTAAAATTCCAATCCGCGGTTGATAGGAAAAATTAGACAAGCAATAGTATATACAGGATGCCCGAGAACTAATGAAGAGAACGTTGCGATCACATTACAAAAGTTTTGTAATATAGGCGTTCGTTTTGCAGTATCGCAAAACCCTGTATATATTTGGGCAAGTTCTTAACCCTACATTATTCATGAATCGTATGTTTCCTAAATGTATTCTTGGGAAATAATTCACGGCAAGCACCATTATTCTAAATTTGTGTACAAGACATGAGTACGTAAGCGAAGGAACAACTCACCATTAAATCCTAGTTAAGTTCTCATTTAATGGTCTGGTTGAATTCTCTTGTTACATCACGTGGATTTCAACTTGGTTGAAGTCGAAATCTATACTCTCTATACAAGTTGCATGTACTTCGAGTCTAATTGGATCTAATTCTTTTTGAAAGTGGAGCAACAAACTGGAAGATACGTACGAAGCAGCATACTGAGATTGATTACATCCGGTATATAATTTACATAATCTGTAAGAAAGTAGTGAAGGAAATAAGTACCCGCTTCTATCAGAGTGTCGATAATATTTCATATACGTAGTTATCTAGAATAATATTTGTTCCCAAGACGATAAAGTATAAATATACAGCCGACTCTGAATTAACTCACCAAGAGTAAAGGCCAGCAATAATATATGGCTTGGAACTTGTGTGCCTTAATTGCAATTTGGTTGTTCTTTGTTACAGATCAAAGCGTCATAAGCATGCGCAAGGTATGTTTATTTATCACCATTCAGAAGTTATCTACTTCTAAAAAATTAACTATAAGAGGGTTCACTCTGCGAATACACTATAACACTATAAATAAGAAAGAATAGCCGTTATCCACTAAAAATTCTGTTGAGGTACTGAGGACCTTTCGGCTACCTAGTAGCCATCATCAGGGTAAACTATATTCAGAAATCAGAATGTTCCTGTTTGAATACCATTTGAATTTATTAGGGTATATGGAGGATTATTTCCAGATGGAGACGAATCTGAATTTATTAAATTGCTTTTTAGCTTATATGTTCCCATCACTTCTGAATAGTGGAGTCAATCTACGGAAAAATAGGACGAGGTTCGTCAAAATTTCATAGAGGTTAGCAACCTGGGAAAAGTTATGTCTTATGATAAAAATAATAAGATACCAAAATGTCTATTACCAATATTGAGTGGAACCATGTTTACCCTTGAATCACTGTTTTTTTGCTCTTCTTTAGGTCAGTTTTGGAGTTTTTTTACCCCTTAGCCTTACGGCTTAGGTCTGAAATTGGTAATCTTTCATTGCTGATATTTGAGGAACCTTTAGTCTGAATTTCTTGATATTCCGTTTTCCCCCCTCCTAGAATATATATATTTATAGGTTTTCCAGCAAAATTCAAATTGAACTATTTTGGTCAAATTGCAACCAAATTGGATGAAATTTGATAAAAAAGTGGTCGTGGCGGTCACATAAATTGTTCTAAATATGGGCTAAAAATATTGTGAAGTTTTGCTTAAAATTCAAATTTGGCCAATTTGACACAAATTTCAAAATGGGTCCCCCTCTTGTCAAAAAAGTCGGAGCATACTCTACTTAGGCTCAAATTGAAGGTTATTTCATGTACTTCAACGTGTTATATGTCCGTATCACGATTCATCCGTTTTTTGGTTATTTACAGTATATGTTATTATAAGCCATTCATTCAACATTCGGAGATTTGCCTTGGCCTTCGAGGTCCCCCGACTTAACGGCACCCGATTTTTTCCTGTGGGGATATTTAAAAGCCAAAGTGTTTGCGAGTCGTTCAGGTACAATCGAGGAACTGGAACTCAAAATTCGTGAAGTAGTTGAAGGAATAGACGAAGGTTTGCTACGCCGTGTAATGAACCACTTTTTATCTAATATTGAAAAGTGTGTTGAAGTTGGTGGAGGTCATTTAGAAGACGTGATTTTTAAAACTTAGAATGAAATTAGCCAAATATTTATAAGTTATCATGAATCCCAAAGAGTTAGCTGTAATTTAGTAAAATAAAAAGTTTGTTTTGTTTACTACAAAAATTTTAATTCAAATATTAAAATGTGTAGTCTTTTATGGGGAATCCTGTATAATAGAACAACTTGTATTGAAAACAATGTCGGGTAAACAAAAATAAAGCATATCATAATATATTATTGTTTTTTTTTTCGTGAGTTATAATGTTTAATTGGTATAAACTCATTGAAGTATTTTATTTGAGAAAAGATTATTTGCAAAATATAAAAAAAAATATTATTAAATAAAAGGGTATGATGAACTAAAATATACACGTAAGCTCACATCAGGTAAACGTTGAATAAATACAACTGTGTTATTTAAATTTAAAAAACCAATTCTATGTTCTTTACTTTTCGAACACATAAATATGTAATTATTTATTTTTAGTGAGTTATTTTTTCTCAATATTCTTCAAAAATAGTATTTTGTGTATGATGATTTCTTATTCAATATGATGTATACATATAGTAACAATAAAACAATAACGTATTTCATAGTACAAAAAATGTAACGTTGACGTGGATCACATAAATGGTTCATGATAACATATACTGTAAATAGACAAAAAATAGATGAATCGTAAAAAAAGTTGTATATCACATTAAAGTACACAAAATCACCTCCAATTTGAACCTAAGATAGAGTAGAGTACGCTCATTCTCTTTTGACAAAAGAGGGAACCACTTCAAAATTTGGGCCAAATTGGCCAAATTAGGTTTTTCAGCAAATTTTCAATATCTCAAGCCCATATTTGAACCACTTATTGATTGTGACCACCACGGCCTACTTTTTCTCCAAATTTCATTCAATTTGGATGCAATTTGGCCAAAATAGTCTAATTTGAATTATTGCTTCAAATAACGTAACACGAAATTTGGACAGAAGGTTTCTCAAATACCACAAATAAAATGGCACCAATTACAAACCTTAGGCGGAAGTTTGATGGGTCCAAAAAAAATTCAAAATTGAACTAAAAAAGGGCAAAAAACAGTTTACTCAAGGTTAGACATGGTTCCACCCAATATTGATAAAGAAATTTTGGGATCTTATTATTTTCATCATAAGACATAATTTCTTCCGAGTCGCTACCATCTATCAAATTTTCACGACCCTCGTTCTATTTTTCCGTAGATTGACTCCACTAAAATGACCTAGATATTTGTCATTACTATGCTTCAAGTGTGATAAACATTTTTGAGAAATGAGATGACATGCATTTGAATTATGTTGCGCCAAGTCTGATTTTCCTCATCATGATGATGGTTGTGAGACCGAAACATACGTAAAGACGAGAAAATATAAAGCATAAGTGTTGGTGTGACTTATTTTCAGAGAATTTATATACAGGATGAGTCAGTTTTTTGTAGACAAACTTCAACAGGAGACAGAACAGATGTTTTTAAGGAGAAAAGTTCCAATGAACATATGTCGTAGAAGGCTTCGTTTTCGAGATACAGGGTGTTGAAATTGAAAAAAAAAATTGTTTTTTGCGAATATCTCCGGAACCGTTTATCGTACAGAAAACAGTTTTTGTGAGCAATTTCTTCACATAGTAAGCTATGTTCTATGAGGGGAAAAAAATTTTTTTAGTCATAATTTGTGAAGATTTTGAAGGGGTAATGGGTGTTTTTCTCCCCAACTTCTATGCCACTGAAAAAAGTACGATTTTGAGACTCCCATTTGAAGTGCCAATGTTGTCTACACAAAAAAGGTACTCCTGGTCATAAGCTCTAAAGTTGACCGTTTTCGAGAAAAATCAACTTTTATGTTGAAAAACATGGTCAATCCCTTGGTTTTGTTACTTGTTCTAACGTTTGAATAAATTTTGTTTAATTAGTAAGAATTGACCATGTTTTTCAACATAAAAAATGATTTTTCTCGGAAACGTTCAACTTTAGAGCTCATGATCATGAGTACCTTTTTTGTGTAGAAGACATTGGCGGTTTGGATGGTTGTCTCAAAATTGTAGTTTTTTTAGTGGCGTAGAAGTTCGGGAGAAAAACACACACTACCCCTTCAAAATCTTCACCAATTAGGAGTAAAAATTTTTTTTTATCTACAGAACATAGCTCACTATGGTTAGAAAATGCTCACAAAAGCTGTCCTTTGTACGATAAACGGTTCCGGAGATATTCGCAAAAAACGAAATTTTTTTTTCAATTTCAACACCCTGTATCTCAAAAACGAAGCCTTCTACGACATATGTTTATGAGCACTTTTCTTCTTAAAAACACTTGTTCTATCTCCTGTTTCAGTTTGTCTACAATAAACTGACTCACCCTGTAATTCATACCTGGGACAAGAATCTTTATTAAAGAAATTTTTAAATACTGAAGGATGATAAATAAAACTTCTGAATTTTATAGAACTATTCGAAGGTAGTAGCTCTAATTTGATTAATTGGTTCCATTTTATTTTGTTTAGAAATTAATTAATTGATCAAAGATAATTCGTAACCATTGTCCAACGCCATTTGCTGAAGTTTCTCAACTTCGTTGTTATAATTGGCTCAAATAGTCGATTATAATCTATGAAAAAGTCTATTAAATGGAGCTATTTTATAATAAATTGTACCTTGAAATTCATAAACTGTAATCATTTAGTATGAAGAGATAAAAGTAGTTTCGTCTAGATACGAATGAAATTCCATGTCCTCATTCCTAATATCATCCTGTCTGTAGAACATTGGGAGTTGTTTTTGGAATTCAAATGTGAATCAAAGTTGATTCACGTCTGAAGAGATCTTTCCTATATTACCGGTTATCCATCTCATCCGGTGTCGTAAAAAATCATATTATACAAATCCAGTAATGCTTTTTATTTTTTTTTGGAAGAGACAATATGAAACATACTTATTATATAGTAAAAGCAATGTATATTCACTCCTACTCATTCCTTCCCTGAATAATTGAAAATGACCCTATTTTATGATATACTCATACACAATGTATTTCCGACTATCTTTTATGCTCCTCAACTCTGCCTACAAACCACTAAAACGGAAATGAGTTTGTTATTCATATCAATATCATTTTCACAATGTCAATTGAGGCTTACTCCTGGAAACCTAAACATATCCGGAACTATATTCAGGAAAAGATTACTAGACCAGTAAATGTTGCTCTTTCATAACCCGATTTCTCAAATTTTGTTTTCTTCTATGAAAAATTCACCTCATGTTCCATTCATTTCATTATAAATAGCTTGAGTCAGATCGACCTGCATATTGGAAGGTAATAACTGCGATGAAAATCGAGGGTAGCATTATCCCCCACCTCGAACAGGATGAGCGTTATACGTGATTTATAACACGCTGTTGAGTACCCCTTATGTCCCTAAACTTTCAACAGAAACCAGTATGTCCCGATGATAATATGTTCTTTCGTGGACTCTTACTATACTGACTAATAATTCAATTCATTTGACTTTTGAATGATTACATGGATACATGGATAAGCTTATAGGTTGAAGATAATTCTTATATGTAAAGTCGTCAAATAGCCAAGAGTCTTGATGTCAATCAAACACATGTTGTTAGGTTATAAAAAAATTGGGTGAATGTGATGAAATTTATCCTGCCAAGAATGCACGCCCGATGAAATTTTGTGAGACTGTTATGGAAATGGTTTGCAACCTCTCCAGGAAGGCAAATCACTTAATCCTTAATGTGATGATGTCAGGTACATCTATTCCTATGACGTCTTCCATATACTGCTCACCATCAACAGCATCTCCTCATGGGATGATCATGTTAGGCCATTGTGAAAACCACTTCACAAATTCCGTTACAAGATCTACTCCACAAACCAGCAGCTCCTCACAATCTACAAGGCACATATTCGGCTCGTCCTGGAATAGGGCTCTCAAACTCCAGAAGAGAGCTATTCGTCTGATTGATGATGTCACACTTACGAATTCATTGACTTCTCTAGAACATCGTAGAAATGTGTGCGATCTCTCCTTTTTCTATAGATATTTCCATGATCGGTGTTCATCAGAAATCTCGTCTGTTAATCCACCACGAGATATTCTAGGTACCTCAAGCTAGTCACCCTTTTATTGTTAAGCTCGAACTTCTTCCTACCAAACTTCATTTTTCAATCAAACTACGAAGTTCCCAGTGACGTCTTTCCTTATGCCTGCTGCCTACAAGGCTTCAAAAAAAAATTCGTGTATTTATCTAATCTCAAAATACTGCCACTGCTGGCTCATAAAATATTATATATTTTCTTCTCATATAGTCAAAGTATAAAGAAAACAATAGCAAACAACGATAAGAATTTCATTGGCAATATTTAATTCACCGATGAGTCAACTCATTTTGTATTTTTATTATTCATGAAACCGACTTTCTCGATGTCATGAATTCCTCAATTGATGTGCACATCTTCCACGAGTTACTGACTGATACGGCAACATCGCTCAGACTAGTGTAATCTGTACAATGTACAGAGTGGTCCAAATTGGACACTTTTGATAGGAAACACCAATTTATAGAGAAGATAGAGAAAAACTAGGCTACATGTTACGAGGTCGATTTTTGAGAGGAAATGAATGCCGGAAATCGCACTTTGATATCTTGACTTGTTCAAAAGATACAAGGTGTTTTTCAATTTTGTGCATTTCTGACCCACCCCCGTAACTTGTTTATTTATGAATATTTCTGATTTCTGTGAAAACATTCTTGAGACACTTGTTTGAAAGGAATCTAACGGTGTTCCTTGTTTTTTATTGAAAAATATGGTTTTGAAGTTATGACATAAACTTGTATTTTTTCTTATGGACCATCCTGTATATTTTTACATATTCGTGTTTGAAATGAAATTCTCTTTTCAAATATATATAATAGTTGCTACTTCTCTTCCAAAACATTTATTTTGTGGCTGTTTTCGACTTATTTTAGATGAATAATCAAAATCTGGGTTGCCATGCCTGAATACGAAACAAAATAGTTCTACATAACTGCTGTTGAAAACAATAATTAGTGCCTATTTTATAATAACTCATTAATGTAATCAAAAAACATAATAACAAGAACAAAAATATTACATTTTTAAACTACATATTTACAACATGTGTTCAAATTAAGCACCATTTAAATCGAAACATAATTGACTTCGCTTCCTAACATTATTGACAGCATTAATTAATTCTACCGCAGGTATTGAACAAAAGGCATGTCGCACTGCTGCTTCCAACGCTTCTCGGGAATCAGGATGGCGTTTATACGTGAGGTCCTTTATTCTTCCCCAGAGGTAAAAATCTGGAGGCGTAAGATCGGGGGATCTTGCCGCCCAATGAACAGGACCCCGGTTGCCAAGCCAATTATTGTCCCCAAATATTTCGTTCAAATACGTCGTTATAATGTGTGCGTTATGACACGGTGCCCCGTCTTGTTGGAAGTATACGTGTGCAATTTGTTGTAATGGCAAATCATCCATTATAGGTTCGACAAATTCCCGCAATATTTCCACATATCGGGCTGCTGTAAGGTTACCCTCATAGATATGGGGACCGATAAACTTTCCTCTAAAAATACCGACCCAAACATTAAAACTGTATCGGCCTTGATTTTGTGTCTCCACTGTGATATATGGATTTTCCAAAGTCCAATTGTAGGAATTGTATCTATTAAAAATACCAGCGCTGCTAACGCATGCTTCATCAGTCCATATGATGTTCTGTCCAAAGTTTAAGTTTTCAGCACATTTTCCTAAATACCATTGGCAGAATTCGAGCCGGAATTGTAGGTCATTTGGTAGTAACTTGTGAACTTTTCTTACTCTATACGGTTTGAATTTATTTTTTCTTAGAATTCGCATTGCTGTAGTCTTTGGAATACCTGTATTCAACTGCATTTTGCGTAGTGAAATATTGGGTTCATTTTGTATTTCCCCCAAAACTGTTATTTCTTCTAACTCTCTATCTCTATTCCTGGCTTCGTAAACTCTTGTCCTTGGTTTTGAAAAAGAACCGTAATTAACTAGGTTTTGCTGCAATCTAGTGAACATATCCCGGAACGGTTGTCTCCTTCCAGGGTATCGGTCAAAGTAAATATTGCTGGCAGCCTGTGCATCTTCATGTGATTCCCAATAACACTTTAGCATATCATATTTTTCGTAATTTTCATACATTTTGAATTAACAAGAAGATGAAAATATTGTCGTAAGTTCAAAACTCAGTTCAAAGAAGCACACTAAACTTGTAAAGCAAACTGCAATTATTAATAATTGTTTGACAGTACGCATAGACTGTAGTTGCTAAGGTATTTTGTTTCGTATTCAGGCATGGTAACCCAGATTTTGATTATTCATCTAAAATAAGTCGAAAACAGCCACAAAATAAATGTTTTGAAAAAGAAGTAGCAACTATTATATATATTTGAAAAGAGAATTTTATTTCAAACACGAATATGTAAAAATATACAGGATGGTCCATACAAATACAAGTTTATGCCATAACTTCAAAACCATATTTTTCAATAAAAAACAAGGAATTCTTCCATAAAAGTGTCTCAAGAATGTTTTCACAGAAATCAGAAATATTCATAAATAAACAAGTTACGGGGGTGGGTCAGAAATGCACAAAATTGAAAAACACCTTGTATCTTTTGAACAAGTCAAGATATCAAAGTGCGGTTTTCGGCATTCATTTTCTCTCAAAAATCGACCTGGTAACATGTAGGCTAGTTTTTCTCCATCTTCTCTAGAAATTGGTGTTTCCTATCAAAAGTTTCCAATTTGGACCACTCTGTACAATTCCCTTTTTCTACCGCATTCGTCTATCTCATTGAATAATAAAAGTGTCCGGCTCGTTTAGACCTACAAGATTATTCTTATACGATGGTCGATCTGACTCAACCTGTATCTCTAGGTGAGTTGAATAAACTAAAATAATTCACAAGTTCATTGACAATAATTATGATATCCACTATCAATTCTAAGATTATTTTATTCAACATTTGCGAATAAATTGATACAGTTAATACGATTATTTACTCTGTATTATGATTGTTTCGAATACTTGAGAGTCAATCAGCTACAACAATACTTATTTTTTCTCCTTCATAGTTGATCATCTTATTCTTCCCAAATATTAATGTTGCATACTTACATAACTATGGAACATCAGTTTTAGGTTGGCAAAATAATTTGGAATACTTCTTTTCTCTATTGCTCCTAGTTATCACATATTTTTAGTTTCTTCAAATAATATTCATAGAACTTAGATAGTTTCACATAGCTAACCGAGGAAGTTAGTTTATACCAAAAATTGTGTCACCCTCGGAAAAATATTGAAAAAATTAAAAGAAAGCTTATCGATTTTTCGAAATTTTAGATTGTGCAGTGTAGCAAATTTGAAAACTTTCTAATTTAGGCAAATAATGACGTGATTTCGGTAACCAGCCATGCAAGAGGCAGATATCATCATTGCAATAGAGATCAACGTGACCGAAAGAACCGCTGAATTTGTTCCATGTATTTCTTGATTTTGTACTGTGATAGATAGAAACCTACATTATTTCAACTAATACACAAAGCTCCCACGTTTTCAATTCTTAAAAGATGATCATCTCAAGCATGATTAC
Source organism: Endomychus coccineus (assembly GCA_958510875.1). Classification (NCBI taxonomy): domain Eukaryota; kingdom Metazoa; phylum Arthropoda; class Insecta; order Coleoptera; family Endomychidae; genus Endomychus; species Endomychus coccineus. Next base: position 36,767,559 of record OY294068.1, read on the forward strand.
AGTGTAGAGAAATGTGGATCAAAGAGAAGGTGAGAGCGATATAAATGATATCGAACAACCTATATGTGGGTATCGGTTATCGTTTCAATACACTTTAGGGAGGAGTTATCTCTATGTCAAGTGAGTTGGAACATAAACAAGATTATTACACACCTACTTTAGGTGATAATTCTGTTACTCAAGTTAGTAAGTGCCTACGGTATGCAGTGGCGGAACTTCAATTTTATGGCCCCCCCGCAAAATATTATTCGGGCCCCTACTACAAAAGAAACACAAATTTTTATAGATATTTTTATTAAAAAATAACAAAAAGCAACAAAATTGCATTATTAACAATTAAAAATTAACAAAAGAAAATATATTTAAAATTTAAAATCCTTCCTCCTGGATTTCAAATTTGCAAAATCTCTAACCACATCTTTTATTTCCATATTTGAATTAAAAAATAAAGCTGAAAATATAACTTACCTACTTTCACAGTTCACACTTGATATTTATTTAATATTTTGTAACGAATTCGAGTTGAATGCAAATTTCAAAGTTACCCACACATTCACAAGATATAGGTATCTTAAAATTAACAAACTTAAAATCTAATAGAAAAGTAGAAGAGGTGGAGTTTACAAATTGGTAGGTTTTTATTGGTGACAGGAAGGAAGTGGTGGAAAACATGCTATTACTGAGGAATGTGTAAGAAGAAAGGTTCAAATACTTCAAATGGAAAAACCCGAATTGTCGATGCGCCAAGAAATGGTCATAAATAACATCTGGAGAGGTATCATAAATAATAAATATTTGAGTTTGTATAGTGCTGAAAACATGAAACAAATGAACGTACCTACCGGAGGGGTCGAGGCGGTGACGAGACGGTTGTAAAATTGGGAAGTACATACGTAATTAAATAATATAAAATAATATATAGTGGCGTTAATTAGCGACGTAACACTGTCACTGATGAACCTACCCAAACAATTTTCGACAAGTGCTCTTTAGAGTGTCAGAGAGGGGCCTTTTTCTTTGTTTTCAGGCAGCCGAGTCAGTGCGTCAAAACAAAGTAATGACAAACAGATGTGGGAGGTTGCAATACTTGCTAAGGGTTTCAAAATGTTTTGTATTAGAATTGTTTTTTTTTGCGCTTGCTGGTAAAGTCGGTTATCAGTTTCGAGAATGTTTCACTCTTTTCATGATGCATTTGGGCCCCTATAGCTCTGGGCCCCCCCGCGTTGCGGGGTCCCGCGCATTGTAGTTCCGCCACTGACGGTATGGCATTCAATGTCGAGACCCGTTTTCTACTCAATTATTGATGAAGAGTTCCTTAATGTTTTCTAAACTTATTATTGATGAGCAATATCCACAAATACGTTTCATAAAACATATCTAAAACATAGTTTGAAACTAGATATTGAAAATCTAAACCTATTCACCTAACCAGATTAATTTCTATAGCATTTCAAGATGAAGGATTTAAGGAAGAGAAAATATGATTGGAAGAAAAATGTAGGAGGATGTAAGTAGCGGGCTATCAAACATTAAATCGAATCTTTCTCTAAGAAAGACGGATTGGGTGATAAAATTCTCAACACTCCAACCTGTCGAACACAAAATTGTTATCCACTTAAAGAGAATATTCGTTCAGAAATCGCTACTATAAAATATTAGCCAGATTGTTCTTTGTAACAGTCGACCTGGTATTTATTATTTCAGGTAGCGATAATAGCTCATCGACGTGTTAAATTGAACTTATTCTTGGAACCTGCTCGGGTATCAAATATCTTAGTTGTTCTGCGTACCCTCAAGGTTCTTTCAAGCGGCCACCACTAGGTGTATAATTCAGCCCACCTAGAAGCTGTTTCTGACTACGTTATCTTGCTCTCTTCCCAGAGAACGTCTCGTGTAATTATAAATTTATATATATTCAAGAGCTCATCCTGAAGTTCCTCCTGAGGGACATATTCTCTAACAGGTGATTGGAAATTACCAGTTAAACTCGTTAACTAAATTGAATGAAGAATATATATAGGATAAAAGTTAACATAGCTTGGTATATAACAAAACAACAATGATTATATACAGGTTCGGAAACTATTTGTCTTGGGTATGGTGGTTTCATGAGAGCGTGAAGAATAGCTTGTATTATGATGAGAGAGCATTACAATATCAGGGCGGTCAGCTCAGGTCGTAGCACGTCAGTATCATACCAGCACCAGTCGGGAGAATATGCGAGTCGCAGTTAACGCCTTGGTTGTGGTAAGAGGAGGGGCGCACAGCAGTGCGTCTCTCTTGTTAATGTGGTACTATCATATCATTGCGTTCCTTGTTGCATGTTTAGATTTATGTCTATACCCCAGAAGAATTGTTTCCGATACTGTATATAAGAGTAGTCTCAAAATCTGTAATATAGGAATGATAATATGAATCTAAAGATTAATCCAGGTTTTTACAAAGTGGGATCCTAGTAGATGATTATCAATGTCGCTGGTTCTACCCCTTTCGCCAACGAGGGAGTAACTGCTTAGGTTCTCTTAAGAGAGTTGGACTCAGTGGGAACTGATTAGCACAAACAGTGATAAGTAAACTGAGTAGCTAAGTAGAATGTATATGACTTGAATTAATATATAGAACGGATTATTCCTCACGTAGTAAAAACCGGTTACACAAGAAAACTAGTTTACCGAAGGTGTAGGTGGTGAAGAATTCTCCTTTTTATGAAGTTCATTAGTTTTTATGGAACCATTGGAGTAGGGGCAATCACACGAGCAAAGCTCAGAAGATGTGTTCAGTTTAGAACATCGAAATAAAATACAAAGTTGAATGTAGGAGGATAATGATATCTAAGAGCAAAGCCAGATGAATGGAAAGCTTTGGAACATTATTCAGAATGAAATGTGAATATGTTGCGAAATTGTTTGAAACTAAAATTGTAAATAACAAATAAATCTAGATATGAGAACCCCAATTTCCTCATTCAGGAAATCTTACTTCCTTAGGGGTGAATATTCGATTGAACCGAATTCCTCCAAGGCAATTTCCATGTCTGGATATTTCTCGTCCAGAATTACCTCATTAAGACACGAAACCCCAACGGATTCATATTCATATTTTGAGCCAGGTTTGGAGCTGTCACAATAACGATATATTTCGTGACCATATTTCCAGAGGCAACATCTTTTCAGTAGCCGTTCGCTGCTTCAATCGAACGGGACGTAAATAACTCATGAGAAAACCTAATGCAATATAACGCAGCTTTGACGACTCGGAAAAGTGTAACCCTCTTATATCTGACGGACGAAGGGACAAATATTGCTTATTGGTAATCCGAGGGGTTCGGTTCACACTGACCTTATCAGATTACATAAGAAGCCGCTCGGTCACAAGGAAAATTAACTTGGTATCTTTTTAAATCTCCCTTTATTCTGGGACGAGTAATACGTATTTCCTGCGGGATAACTCAACCAGATAAATTGTATCGTTAATCTGAGAGATGAAGGATAATGAATTGATACTACTCAGAGTTATCGTCCGGCTTAATGGAATTGGAAAAGGACCCAGTCACGTGTAGGCACAATACGTATTGCGGAGAAAGTTTTAGAAAGTCGAGCATAAGAATGATTTAACCTTGAATTGAATCAACATTAATTAATCGAATTATCTGAATAACACTGATCTGTCACAACTATTGCAGCTTAGAACTTATGTAGAATGAGTAGGTATACGAGGCAATAACTGGTTATTTCCCTCACTATATTACGTTGAAGGAAACATTCTTTCAAAAAAAATAACAACAAAACCGCATCAGACTTTGGCTATCATCAGAATGGCCAAATGTACTACGAGGCACTCGAGGCACGTGCTCATCAGGCCCCCTCAAATTAAGATCTTCACAAATTATGAGAAAAAATATTGTCACTGCTACAGGCAGCATTCCCTTGCGTATAAGCGTATGATACTGAGAAAAGTATTATAAAAAATTATGAATAAAATTAATATTGAGTTTGTAGATGTGATTATTATTCCGGCGATCATGAAATCTGAAATGGATCGGTATTGGCAGAGCGTGAGATGAATTTTGGTGAATAGAGCTTCAATTATATCCACAAGTGGTAACCATTCTTAGTGACGAACACAGCAGAACTCCTACAAGAGATTATTTTAGAGAGCAGCAAAGTAATATTGTATTCTCATCAATGCAAATTATCAGGCGAGATAAGATTTCATGAATGGTTTCAATAGCAATTGCTTCTTCACTTCTTTGGTGTGTTTTGAAACTGTAAATCTTCGAATTCTGGTAGCTGATGCTTACACCAACGAATTGAGGTTAGCAGAATCATGATGAGAAGTGAGGTGTTGTTTTGCTTCTTCTCCACTAGATCATCTAGAAACCCAAGCTGATCATATTCATCAACTTTCATCGTGAACTTAATTTTGTCATGAACATTTTTCAAATATTCTTTGAAAATCCGTTAAGGTTACTGTCTGCGAATTCATCATGCGAAGACATCGTCGTTCACTTCATGATTGCAGTTTGAAATTACAATGAATAATTCACCTTGATAAATAATCTACAGAAATAGTACATTGTGTATTCATTAGTAGAAGCAATACATTTCCGGACGACAATGTAAATTGTAGCATCGAAGTCTGTGAATGTGCTTTTACTTCGAGGTACACATACTATTCTTTCTAAAATTGCAATCAACGTTATCGTGAATTAGGGAATTTTTATAAATGCAAAACAATCTTCGATTACAATCTTATTGCCTATGAACGCGTTTCCTTGACAATCACTGTCTGTTCATTGTTGTGAAAAAAGTCAGAGATTCACTACTTATTTCGGTTCAATACCTACTTATTGCTAGAAAATATATAAAAATATTTAAAATGGACAGTGACGATGAAGTCCAGGTGTGCAGGACACCCCCAGAGTTAGTTGATGCTGCTGAAAATGTCATCTCAAATTTATTGCCAATTAAATCCAAGGCGCTAAATATGAATACGCTTACAAACGTTTTATGAATTATTACCAAGAAAACAAGACGACCTCCCGATCTCAGAATGTCATGATTGCATACTACCTATTAATCTACGAAGTTGAAGGCATCTGTTATGGTCAAATTACTCCATCCTGAGAGCTACACCTCTTAGTACAAAAGAAAATATTGATAGTATAAAATGTTCGAATTTACTTGCTCTCCTGAAACGTCAAAGTAATAACTATAAGCCAAAGAAGTCAAAAGTTTAGTTATATGTACACTTTGAAACGTTCATTAATCAAGCACGCGATTAATAAGGTACGTTTAGAATATAATAATTTCAAAATTACCTAGATAGATATCATGTAGTGTTTAGTTTTCAGGTTGCCTTAGAGTGACAACTTTTCAGGTAGAGTTCAGCCTATGTTGAATAATTGTACAAACTTCAACATAACTATAAATATACAAAAATAGTTATAATAAACGTTTCATATGTGTAATATATTCGATAAATGTTCTTAATGTGAGTTGGTTGTTTGCGTGTATTTATTTACTGTCTGAAATGTATATAAAAAACCGGTAGGGACCGATTTTGACGGCCTGAGTAGACAAAAATTATCCCTAACCATTTTCGGTCCGGGAAAGTACGCTGAGACTGAGATACTAGATTAGCATATTTTGGGATCTGAAGTTGCTCCGAGAAAGTAGGCATTCTTGAGCGATTTCAGGCTTCATAGATGATGCCTTACAATGGTAAAACATAGGTAGTTATCTATTATTATCAATGAGCAAGCCAGTTGATTATTATTGACTTATTTAAATATTATGACATGAGGACTTCAGTGAGATCATATTGACAGAAAGAAACATGGATGTATCGTCTGTCTAAAGCTAAATAGATTCAAAAGTTCTGTTTTGTTTCATACGCTCATTCATTGAAGACGTGTGTGTAACCATTCGCCGGCCCTACTGTACTTCATGGTCAGAATGAGCAGAAGCATCTTCTACAATTTGAATGTTCTGTTAACAATTTTTAGACGTTCAAGTTGCAGTAGTTTTTCTGAGATTAAAACAGATTAAATTGATGCTGCACAGCTTAGCTTATGTCAAAGTTTAAATTTTGAATTAACTAAATGAATTAACTTCTGAGATGTAAGAGAAGAATGTTCATCTTTGTGTACAGAGAGTTCGCGTTAATAGAGAAATATAACGTAACAATGTCGTGACTAAAACAATTAACACAAAAGGATGAATATAATTTTCATCACAATGGAAAATTTCAACAGTTAAGGAGATAACCATCTCGTGACGTGCTTTATTCAAATATATAATATCATTTCAAGCTTCATCCGAAACAGTTAATTTTCTACTGTGCATTCGTTACCTTCACAACGGACAATGGTTGCGTACATCTGTTACTAGAATAATTATGTAAACAAAGAATATAAGCAATTAATCCTGATAATTGTTCCATTCCTCATTCAACGCAATCTAGATAACTTAATACTGAATAACAACCGGAAGAACTCGCCAATCATTCAGTTTTATTTCAGATCTATATTTGGATGCTTGTCTTGGAGTGCAGGGAAACTCTGGCCGAATTAGCCAGAAGGAACAAATTTCAGCTAATGTGGGGACCCGCACACTCTGGCGTGAAGGCAAAAGGAGTGGCCGGTGAACTGTTCAAACGAGGTTCCTTGAGTGCCCCTGGCCCCGATTCAACAATGGAATTTCATCGACCATCAGACTCTACGCCCTCAATGAGCTACTGAATAGATTGTGGCTCTCGGGCTGGCGTGATGCCCCCGGCATGAGGCAAGCGCAGCTCCACATTAGTGAGTTTTTGCCTAAACTCTCCAAAACCCCTTCTCTATATGAGCGTAAGAGGCCTGAGACTGGTGACTGGACTCCTCACAGGACACTGTCATCTGGATGAACATCTCCACACAATGGGCATTGTTGAAGACCCAGCTTGTAGTAGAATGTCCAGCACTGGCTTATCTTAGGCTAGCACTCATATGCCACTTGAAGCCATAAGAAATATCAGTTCATGCAAAATCTTAGCCTTCGGCACTGCCTCAGACCAGCTGGACTGATATTTTGTATCAAGGGGCGTACAATGAACCCTGTCAAGAGAAGTGCTCTGGACTTCGTCGCCCTATCTTTGATTGATTGATTGAATGTCCTGGTTCATGAATCTCTGGCCACATTTAGCCAAATTTGAAATGATTGAAACATATTACTTGAGTTTGTTTCTTACTCTAAACTTTTTGTTGGAATTTATTGGTTTTCTATGTTAATTTTACCACTGACTCACATCAACGTAATTATCATTTTCAGAAAAATTTATGAAATTTTCCGTCACCAGAGAATAATAGAAGTATTGATACAATAGGTTTGGCATTCTTATGTACCATTAGTGGTGAATATTACTCTCCACATTCACCACGCCAAGAAGACCTCTCTAGATCTTACATCGATTGAACTCGTTTTAAGAACACAATCATGGGAGTGGTTTTAACATTGAACTTAATAGAGCGGCTGAAGATGACTTGTCTTGTTACAGACATGCACATAAGATGAAACCATAGACCTATTATCCTAAGGAGACGAAACATCTCATTTATAAAACTCCTTTTGACTTGTCGCAATGATTACATGAAGTATGACAAGGAAAACCAACGGAACTCTTCGTCGTCGAGTCTAATTACTCCTTATTGGCAACGCTGTAACTATGATTGAAAACTTGGTACCACTTGTAAGGCAACACCGCTTCGAAATGGCTACGAGAAATACGGAAGCTGTCAAATTGAGTAGTACAGAACAAAGTCCCAATCCATAAAAGGTGCGCGGCGTTGTCGCTTCTGAACAAATGATGCAATGGAATGAAATAGTTCTATATTCAAAAATTTAAGTATTCTATAATTCGATTGTATATTCCAGGTTACCATAAATTATGGAATATTTTTCAGATAAAACGACATTTCAACAGTATTGCTTCTGATATAACCAATAAATAATAATGCTATGGACGTTTTTATAGTAATTTGAAATCTCAATTCGGCACACAGAACAACTAATCTGGCAACATCACATTCCATATGGCCATACTTGTAATATACAGCGATCTGAGTGGCCCGAAATTTTCACAATGTCTGATCGTGTTTAAATGTAAACAATTCTGTCTCCTTAGGATAATAGGTTTATGGATGAAACACTTAACAATATAATATCAAAACTATTTATCGACTTCATAAAAGAATATAGTAATTGTTCTTATTCTCATATATACATATACAATTCGGACACATATACTGGAAATAGTGAATATTAAGAATTAATTGGAACAATCGATATTCATTTCGAAAATGAGGAAGTTGCTGAATTTTTGTTCTGGACACGCTACAAGCGAGTAGTATGACAAGTATACATCTAACCTAACTAACCTAACCTAAAAAAGCATGATATAAATGTTGCGCATAAGCCTACTAACTGTTTTGGTGAAATACCTAAAGATAAACAATTCCACACAGCATAGTAATTAAATTGTTTAGATTGCGATGGTAGTTATACAGGAATCTCTGAACAATATATTCAAAAAAGAATGTAATGCCATAAGTATAGTACAGAAACAAAAACTTAGAAATTTCCACTGTCCTTGCCTAGCATTGTTTCGATTATAATCATGAATTTAATTACAAAAATGTAGATATTTCAACTGAAGAAACCAATTATTATGGAAGATCTATTCTGGAGACGATTCACATAAAACGTGACTCCGAGTCTGTAGTCATAGAGCTGACGTTCAATCATTAAATCAGATTTATACTAATTTTATTAATTGGAGCCCTTGAACATTCCTACTTGCGTCTTTATAATGTTGAAAGTATATTTTAGGTAGAATGCTCAAATAGCAATATTACTGATAAGGTCTGACAATCTTTTTCCTCAACCTCGAAAATCTTCAACATGTGGTTCGGAAGTGGATACTTGCTTTATATTTTTTGGTTTCAGTCGTATTTCAAACGGTGCTTTGATATGACTTCGAATTTTATAAGAAAATTAATGAGCAGTGGATTTTGGATTCATATACTAAAAACATTGAGGTGTTGAATTTCTATTACTCCTGGTTCTGTTCGTTTCGGTGGCGTGGACATTTCTAGTAGGAATAGGTACGATAAGGACGCTCTGTGATGATACGATTAGTTTTAAGAAATACCGTCTTAGACATTGATACGCCTTCTGATGATGGTCATGAGAGCGAAACGTACGTGAAAATGAAAATAATAAGTGTTGGTGTGACCTGTTTCCCGAGAGTTTATATACAGGATGTCCCAGGTTTCAGAAGCAGAACTTTAGCAGTCGATAGAAAATTTGATTTTGAGAAAAAAAGTTCTCATTGACATATATGCCCAGACGCTTAATTTTTGATTTGTTGAAATTGAAAAAAAAATTACGTTTTTTGCGAGTATCTCCGGAACCGTTCATCGTACAGAAAATAGCTTTCGCGGGCATTTTCCACTCATCGTAAGCTATGTTTTGTGTGATGAAAATTGTTTTTTTAGTCATAATTGGTGAAGATTCTGAAGGAGTAGTTGGTGTTTTTCTCCCTAACTTCTACCCCACTGGAAAAAGTACGGTTTTGAATTATTCATTTGAACCGCCAATGTTTTCTTCACAAAAAAGTACTCTTGGTCATAAGCTCTAAAGTTGACCGTTTTTGAGAAAAATCAACTTTTATGTTGAGAAACATGGTCAATTCTTACTAATTAAACAAAATTTATTCAAACGTTAGAACAAGTAACAAAACCAAAAAACTTACTATGTTTTTCAACATAAAAGTTAATTTTTCTCGAAAACGGTCATCTTTAGAGCTCATGACCAACACGGTCTTTTTTGTGTAGAAAACATTGGTGGTTCAAATGAGTGTCTCAAAACCATACTTTCTCCAGTGGCGTAGAAGTTGGGGAGAAAAACACCCACTACCCCTCCAAAATCTTCACCAATCGTGACTGAAAAAAAATTTTTTCATCGCACAGAACATAACTTACTATGATTGGAAAATGCTCGCAAAAGCTGTTTTCTGTATGATAAACGGTTCCGGAGATATTTGCAAAAAACTAATTTTTTTTTCAATCTCAAGAACTAAGCGTCTGTGCATATATGTTAATGGGAACTTTTTTTCTCAAAACCAAATTTTCTATCGACTGTTGAAGTTCTGCTACTAAAACCTGGGACACCCTGTATAATTCATACCTGGGTCAAGAATCGTTATTAATCTAACCTATCCTTACACGGCACACATTCTCATAGAACGATCAATCACATGATCAATGTGGTGTTTTTTAGCTTGTAGTCAAACAGGACACCAAGATACATAAGTCTAACCCTGGACTGCCTCCAATGAATAATTAACTAAATTTCAGAGCGAAAGATGTAAGCCCGGATTCACCAATGCTAAGATCCACAGAAATTAATCATCATGTATGAGACGAGGTCAAATACTGCAGGATATCCCAGTAAGAGTGATCCTACAATGCATAAAAACGAAGGAGAGATTATTGATAAAAAGTAGGAAGAGAAGAGACCCAAAATGAAACCCCTGGAGCACCCCTGAAGCAACAGCACGTTCACTCGACAGATAATCTTTTTTCCCTGTATGATGTGATCGAGCTTGCCATAACACATTATCATGTCTCCTCTATTCTACAGAAGTATACTCAGCTATTTTGAATAGAAATGAGTGAAAATATGAGCAATAAGTGACATAAATGATTGGAATGTTTATTTGACTGTTGCCATGAATTTATTTATTTCATAGTAGACTCGAAGCTATTGGAATCAAGTCTGTTTTTGTTGGTGCCAATCGACATAGTTTATGAAGATATAGATTATCATCATTTCATTGTGTTCATCCGTTACTCAAGAGAACAAGGATTTCATATTATCCTCGGTCTTCATGAGAATGCGAAGTCATTCCGAGAGTTTGTGAAGAGACGACTGAAATCTCACCGACCTCACTATTTCTAAAGTAGGTGAATAATAGCTATCACTAGATCAGCAACAAGAGCTCTATTTCCTAAAAATCTCGAGAAATCTGCATATCTGATTCCCGAGGCTATTTGTCACCGGCAGAATTGTGTTGGTGTCGGAACTTGAAATGTGACCAGAGAAAAAGAAAGAGTCGGCAATATCCGAAGCTACGAGACCCTATTTAAATGGAAATGATGGCCTACATCCGCAACCATTTACATCCTGTTATATCACTTGCGACAATATGAATATTGCTGTATTGATTATATGAACTTATGCATCTAATTCATTCTCAACCTTCCTTTGTTGAACTGATTTGTCAAATGATGTATTCAATGGAAAACATATCATGATCTGAATACTAAGACAGCTTTCTAGTTTATTGCACTGTACCCAATGAAGAATTAACGAAACAATCCGGACATTTTCACATGAGCCTAGTTCCAGTTTCAATGTAATTTCATCGGAACTAAACATTATGTTAATTTATGTATTATCTACTGGGATACCAGTTTGATTCATCACTGGCATATGATCGATAGATATCAACTAATATTGATTCATCCATTCATTCCTCTGAGATCAGAAAATCGATCACATCTGGAACTGAAGAAATAATGAATACTATTAATTAGATGACGGAAGTAGATAATCCTAAGCAAGTGAAAGTTGTTGCAGAAGAAGAAGAATTACTCAATATGAGAAATGCATTTTTGATTAAAAAAAAATCAACCGATGATTTACAAATTTTGTAAAAATGTATTTTGCTCAATGATTTGCCAAATATTCACAACTCAACAAAAAAATGTTTCGTCTTTGTCCCCAAAACTTTTCTATGTCATTGAATCTGTTTCAGATGCTCTAACAGTTCAAAAAGAGTTAACAGAACTTTTTATATGGTGCAACGAAAATGGGATGAAGCTTAATGTTGATAAATGCTTTGTAAACAGGTTTTATGGAACCAATAGTTTTGAGGATTCCGATTATCATATCAATAACAATATCTTCGCTAGTAAGACAGAAATGAGGGATCTTGGTGTTATTATGGACAGAACGCTTACTTTTAATGCAAATTTTGATTATACAGAGTGTCTCGCATAAGAACCTACACAGAGCAGGAGCATGTAGGAGACTATAAAATATGATGATTCAATGCAACATACCTTCATAGCAAGTTGCACCCTCGAGAAGTTATAGGCCCTCAAAGTGGGACTCTAAATTTTGAAAAAAATTCATATCTCAATTATACTTCAACTTAGAAAAAACAAATTTGATTGTATGCGTTCCAAGAGTATCAATCGACAGTGAGTAGAGTTCAGTTGAATCACATTGAAGAGTTGATAAAGGATGGTGCACCCAATTTTTCAACTCAATCGCAATAAGAATAATTTATTGGAAGAACAAACAACTTTATTACTAGAGATAACATAATACAATTTCCTTAAGTTATAAAAATTGTTCAAAATGATCACCGTTTTCTCTTAGGCATAATGTTATTCTTTTTCGAAAATGGAAGTTCACTCTATCCAATAACTGTTGATTGTTTCTAATAATTGTGCATTTATCCATAATAAGGTTCAACAATTCACCTTTGGACGCATCTGGGGAGCAATACACATATTCTTTTAACGTTCCCCAAATAAAGTAATCACATTTGTTGAGGTCTGGTGATCGTGGAGGCCAAATCTGGGGGCAACTATTTCCTCTTCCAATCCATTCATTTGGATTCTGTTCATTCAAAAATTTCTAAGAATATTACTTAAATGAGGCGGTGCTCCATCATGCATGAACCAATGTTCCAGTGTTAGTTGCAGTGGTACCTTGTCGAGTAGATCCGGGAGATGGTTTTGGAGAAGATTTAAATAAGATTCGCCCCTCAGTTAATTTGGTGAAATAACTGGACCAATTGAATATCGACCAATAACACCCGATCCAAACATTTATCTTAAACTCTTGTTGAAAATGTCGAGGAGCTACAGCATGAGGGTTTTCGTCAGAATACTCATGATAATTATGTGAATTTGTTATACCCCTGCGGCTAAAACTAGCTTAATCAGTAAAATGGATTTTCTTTTCAAAATTAATTTCTTGATGTAAATTAAATTGACAGAAATTCAGTCGTTTAACCATATCTTCCGGTAACAATTCTTGCACTTATTGGATATGATATGGATGTAGTAGATCACGTCTCATAACTCGATACAAGTTTGTCGAGATAGAATTCTTGTGCTTATATGTGAGTCATCTTCAATTCTATTCAAAAGTATTTCTTCGTCTTGTCCTATTTTTTTCGAGAAAAACGACATAATTTATTGAAAAATTACAGGAGTAAGAAAAGTTTTGAACCAAAATTTCCCATAAAATAAAGTTATATTTTTTGGAAATAGCGTTTGAGTTAAGAAATTCTGTTAAATGTTAAGGGTGCACCATCCCTTATCAACCCTTCAAAATGATCCAACTGAACTCTGCTTACTGTCGATGAATACTCTTGGAACGCGTACAACGTGTATCAAATTTGATTTCTCTAAGTTGAAGTATAATTGAGATATTAATTTTTTTCGAAATATAAAGTCTCACTTTGACGGCCTATAACTTCTCAGGGGTGCAACTTGGTATAGAGGTAAGTTGCGTTAAATCATCATATTTTGGGGTCCCCATATGCTCCCGCTCTGTGTAGGTTCTTATGCGGGACATCCTGTATAGTTAATGAAGCACTTAAGTCCTTAGGTTTTTAAAAAAGTGTTTCTAGTGATTTTGATAACATTGTTCCTGTAAGATATCTTCACACAGCATTGGTGCGTTCGCACTTTGAGTATTGCTCTCTTATATGGTCTCCTTCTTATGATGTTCATCGCATGAGGATTGAAAGGGTTCAACATGAGTTCTTACGATTTGTCGCCTATAAAATGAATATTCGATTTCGTGACTATAATTTCAATCAATTAATACCAAATTAATCATAATGATCTGAAATTCTCATTCAAACTCATTAATGGGTTAGGTAACTGTCCTGATTGACTATCACAAATTAATTCCACGTACCATATAGCAGAACAAATCGTCTGGTGTGGCTATTTCAGATTTTTTCTAAATCTAGAACTCCGATAATTATTTAGGTTAAAACTGCTATAATCAACATTTTACAACAAATGAATTCTTCTTCTTATCAAATGAAGAGGAGAATGAATAGACACTTTTTCCAAATATTTGGTGTGGAAGAAAACTTATACATCCATCTTGTAGCTATGCCAGTGCACAATTCTGACGAAGATTTCTGATATCTATTTAAGAAGTAACTGATCAAAACCTGCATAAAATGGTGGTTGAAAAACGATTATTTCAGCCGAACTTTGAAGGGCTGAATCTCCCGTACCGTTGCTAAACAAAATAAATTCATGAATGTCGAATAATTCTTCGATGTAATATCGACTGGCAAAATGATGCCATTATCAACTAGACCACCATACATAGGTATTGAATAGTAGAACCAAGATGGCATTATTGTGTTGTCAACAAATTCGATTAATAAAAGCCATAACTTCCTTCAATAGACAGACATGATGAATGAAACCGAATTTTGAGTCAATGTGACACAACTAGACCTTCAGTTCTATACTTCTCTCGAAATTGGAGAATAATAAACAAACTTCTTTTTGTAGAAATAAATCTGATATCAAAACTTCTTGAATTACTTCAACTTGAAATACCAATATCTCCCCAGTGCTGTTTGGCATCAGGCTGAAATGTCTTATACGTATATCAAGTTCACATTTATCATTTCATTGTGACTTAACAAGTTGAATGTGAAGTTGCCAAAACTACAAGGTTACGTGGAGAGCGTTACATCTAACTCGTTGTACAATTGATTGAACATTTCGTTTAAGATATTCAGTTCAATTTTCCTTCGGAAAATGGTGAGGATTTGCTATGTTGAATTATTACGAACACAAAAACGAAATCCCTAACGTCATTCTCGTTGTTGAGTAGCTAAATAAATAACCGTCAGCTGTTAAAAAATTCATGATACATTCTTCTAGGCTTCATTTGTGGTATTCCTCTAGATAAATTCTACAAATCCTGGAGCGAAGTATTTATGACTTATTGTTCTATGACGACTTCGATATCATGTACAGGATCATGGAATAACGTTTATAACTTCAAAGTCAGTCATTTTGCAATAGCCACACTATATTTTGAGATGAGTTACCTTAAAAATAATGCCCTGGAGCGTTATGAACAATTATATTACCGAAGGGCTAAGGATTCATAACGCATTCTGTTAATAATGAATGAATTCTTACAATCAACCTTAACATAAGAATAGAAATAAAATTCCATATCAGCTATTTTGTTATGTTACAAGAATATCTGGGAAGTACGTTTTTGGTTTTGTGACGAACAAGTGCTTCAGCCAATTTGGCTGTCTTCATTACAACTTGTTCAGGAAGATTATCTTTTTCCAACATTCATTACTGATGCAGTCAAACAGGTATAAAAATAGGTCAAGCCCTTGAAAGCTTGGGAAATGGATCGATTTTGTTGGGACAGAGTATATTCTCTTCAGAATATCATCAGAAAAAAGTTGACCTCAAATAAAGTTGCACAAATTGTTTATATTGTTTATAAACAATAAATCAACTCATTTTTGAGATTACAAGAAAATTTCTGAAAAATGCAAAATTTAACCGTTTTTGATCTATAAAGACTATATTTTTCGTTGTAATCAATTCATTTAATAACAAAATAGATGAAATCGACCAAAACTTCGACCATAATAGCAATAAAGCCCTACTCAGGAGACCAAAATTATTCGACAACGACTATAAACTAGACATTTTGGTCAAATTCGTATATTTAATAACTAATGTAATTCGCTTATCACAAATTAGCAAATTTCTGGATATAAATTCGACGTTTATTTTGTTAATTGTTGTTGTCGTTTATTTTGTTGATAAATAAATCATTCCTAACAAAAAATCTTCTTTTCTGATGACATTCTGAAGAGAATGTACTTTGTCCCATCAAAATCGATCTATTTCCCGAAGATTTTCCAATACACCTAAATGCAGTATTATTAACAAAACAAAATATTGTGTTGCAAGATTACCACCATCACAATTTTCTTTATTATCTAGTGATGGTCTATAATCTTATAGAATTCATGGAAGGCGAATTAACCAAACCCAAACTTAAGATTTTTTTTATTTCTGAGGATATCATATCTTTTAAATTAAATAATAAACCATTAGGACATTACACGTTGAATGCACCACGTTCGGCGTACGTTCCCTCAAGCCTGATGCACTCTACAAGTACACTGCTGAGTATGGAACCTATGACAACACACTTCCTAGAGTATATTCTCTTCAGAATATCATCAGAAAAAAGTTGACCTCAAATGAAGTTGCACAAATTGTTTATATTGTTTATAAACAATAAATCAACTCATTTTTGAGATTACAAGAAAATTTCTGAAAAATGCAAAATTTAACCGTTTTTGATCTATAAAGACTATATTTTTCGTTGTAATCAATTCATTTAATAACAAAATAGATGAAATCGACCAAAACTTCGACCATAATAGCAATAAAGCCCTACTCAGGAGACCAAAATTATTCGACAACGACTATAAACTAGACATTTTGGTCAAATTCGTATATTTAATAACTAATGTAATTCGCTTATTACAAATTAGCAAATTTCTGGATATAAATTCGACGTTTATTTTGTTAATTGTTGTTGTCGTTTATTTTGTTGATAAATAAATCATTCCTAACAAAAAATCTTCTTTTCTGATGACATTCTGAAGAGAATGTACTTTGTCCCATCAAAATCGATCTATTTCCCGAAGATTTTCCAATACACCTAAATGCAGTATTATTGACAAAACAAAATATTGTGTTGCAAGATTACCACCATCACAATTTTCTTTATT
The DNA here is from genome assembly GCA_958510875.1 of Endomychus coccineus. NCBI lineage: Eukaryota > Metazoa > Arthropoda > Insecta > Coleoptera > Endomychidae > Endomychus > Endomychus coccineus. Next base: position 36,784,497 of record OY294068.1, read on the forward strand.
ATCTAGTGATGGTCTATAATCTTATAGAATTCATGGAAGGCGAATTAACCAAACCCAAACTTAAGATTTTTTTTATTTCTGAGGATATCATATCTTTTAAATTAAATAATAAACCATTAGGACAATACACGTTGAATGCACCACGTTCGGCGTACGTTCCCTCAAGCCTGATGCACTCTACAAGAACACTGCTGAGTATGGAACCTATGACAACACACTTCCTACTTATATCTTCTCCAAAAATATCATAGATGCAAGCAAAGCGTTATTTTATATTACATCAACCACCCAGCCCCAAAATATCTTGTAATAACATTAGGTCGATGTCTGTATTATGAACTTCAGAAAACGTCCTTCATATAAAATTTAGAACGATATTGGAGTTTTCACACTATATTTCTATAATGAAGCGAGAACATTTTGTTATACAGCTACCATCTACTGCCCTGACATTCTGATTGATTAGATCTAAGAATATAATATTTTGACAAATTGTTAGGAGAGTCTTTGTACCGTTCAATTGTTGGTGCAATCTTACACGTTACCATGGCGGATCGTGAACAAAAAGGCATTATAAATCACTTTCTGTTCGACACGGTATTAAGGACGATAACGGTCTCCAAGCATTTCATCTACAGCATAGGGGCGGATCTATCATCACGAGATGGAGATAATTCGTATTATGTCCGATTGGGAACATTTATTCAGCACTAGAGTGTCATAAACAATTCATTATGAAATTTATAGTTCCAAAAAACCGTAATTTCTCTTTCTTCTTAAAATTCTGAGCATTTCGATTGTGATGAGGAATCGGAAACAATCTTTGCCATTGTCCTAGTCTGCAAAGCCTCGTCTTCTTTATGAATATGTCAATATACAGTGTTCTTTATACAGGATGTTCCATCTCAGACGAGCCACCCCGTATATTTCTTATCCCATAGTGAGTGGAAAAATCTCCCGAAACACGTCGAATGATTTTGTTTGGGGGACATCTTTCGACGTATATTTGAGGCTTGAACGAGCAACCCCCTAATAGGGGGCGCTTCAACCTCTCAAAATTGAATAGGGGAGAGGGGTTGAGTGATACGTCATTTTAAAGGTCTTGGAAGCCTCTTTACAACGGTGTATGAAAAACGTAAATTTGATGAACCGTTTTCGCTAAAAATTAATTTTGTTGCTCGAATGCGCCACCTTGAATATTTTGGTTATTTGTACAATGTACAAGCACATTTTTATTAAGCCTTTTTTACAAACTTAAACAATCTTCAAAAAATCACATTCGTAAAAAAATTGAAATGTGTTGTCATGCTTACAATGAAAAAAATTAAATCTGCGTGTTTAAATCAAATGTTCAAATCGTTCCCCATTGACTTCCATACAATAATACAATCTTGACTGAAGACCTCTCTAACAATTCGTTGGCGTAGTTCGTCCAAATTTTCAGGCTTAGTCACAAGAATCTTGGACTTAAGATGTCCCCACAAGAAGAAGTCCAGAGGGTTCAGGTCAGGAGATCGGGCAGGCCACTCCATAGGACCTCTTCTTCCAATCCAGCGACTGGGGTATTGCAAATTAAGGTATTGGCGAACTGGTGCGGCATAGTGAGGAGGAGCACCGTCTTGTTGGAAATGTAATTGTTGTTCAAATAGTATAAGATCGTTTTCTTATTGTTCAGTTATTAACGGATGAATCGCATTTCAAGATAAATTTCGCCATTTAAATTACCGGGAATGAACAGAGGTCCAATTAGGTGGTCTCCCAAATTTCCTACCCAAACGTTTAGCTTTTCCCGATGTTGAGTGTGAACTTCTCGAAATACATGAGGATTTGTATCGCTCCAAATTCTACAGTTATGCCGGTTAACCTCTCCATTAAGTAAAAAAGTGCAGTCGTCAGAAAAGCAAACGTTGTACAAGAAATTTGGGTTATTGTTGATACGCTCGACCATAATTTCGCAAAACTCTTGCCTTGGATCCCAATCATCATCATTTAATTCCTGAATTAATTTAATTTTGTACGGATGGAACTTGTGTTAATGTAAAATTCTGAAAACGTTAGATTGGCTAATACCGGAAGCTGCAGAAAGTTGTCGTACAGATTGCGTGTTTGGCATAAGTTGGACATGTCCCAATACGGCCACAGCTGCTCCTTCATCATTAACAATTCCAATGGGTACCCTTTTTTTATTCATTACTGAACCCGTCTTCACAAATTTTGAAATCAATTCCATTACGTACTTATGGCGAACGCTACGTTCAGGATGGTTTTCGTTAAATATCCTTGCAGCCGCTCGGGTGTAATTTTGATTTTGGTAATAAAGGCTAACCAGCTCAACACGATCTTGCAATGTGTACACCATATTTTTTGAAATTTTAAACAAATCAGCAAAGTAGTAACTCAACAGATTGATTAAAATCATGAAATGATCGAAGAAACGTTAAAACCAGATAAACACCTTCCAAGAACAAAAAATGAAGGCATCACAAGGAAATGTTTTGCTGTTTTTTCATTTATTAGTTTGAGAGAATGTATTATTGTATGGAAGTCAATGGAGGACAATTTGAACATTTGATTTAAACACGCAGATTTAATTTTGTTTCATTGTAAGCATGACAACACAATTCAATTTTTTTACGAATGTGATTTTTTGAAGATTGCTTAAGTTTGTAAAAAAGGCTTAATAAAAATGAGCTTGTACATTGTACAAATAATCAAAATATTCAAGGTGGCGCATTCGAGCAACAAAATTGATTTTTTGCAAAACCGGTTCATCAAATTTACGTTTTTCATACACCGTTGTGAAGAGGCTTCCAAGACCTTTCAAATGACGTATCACTCAACCCCTCTCCCCTATTCAATTTTGAGGGGTTGAAGCGCCCCCTATTAGGGGGTTGCTCGTTCAAGCCTCAAATATACGTCAAAGGATATCCCCCAAACAAAATCATTCGACGTGTTTCGGGAGATTTTTCCACTCACTATGGGATAAGAAATATACGAGGTGGCTTGTCTGAGATGGAACACCTTGTATACTATGCGAATACCATTATTTTATTTATTTTCCCTTCTTCTGATTCAAGGATCACTGCTACCTCATTTTTGAACTAATTGATCAATGCAACAAATCATTAGATGGTGGATTCGGTTTCACAAGCAAATGGTGAGCTTTTCGAGTCTCTAATTGGTCTCCAGGTACTCATGTCACAGGGAAAATAAAATTGCCTATCTGAATTTAGGTTTGCTCAACTTGAATAACTAGTTGATCAGATTTTGATAATGTTTCCATCGCTGATGTGCTATGTTGTGCTTATCCTTCCATTTCTATATACCATTGCCTGATTAGTTTTTCATATTATCTCGAGCTGTTTTTGCGATATCTAGGGTCGATGAAAATCAATTCGAAAAATGTGGTGTTAGGAACACCAGTAGTGAGTCAAATCACTAAAATTAAAATTTGGCATGACAGACTAATTTAATGGTGCCCAACGAGTTATGATTGGAATATATCATACACACGTGAGTTAATCACTCAAATTCAACTCATCTGTCCTAACATGAATGATTAAATGTTGCTGCTCCTATCTGCTGGGTTCACTCACAGTTATGAGGCTATCTTGTGGTCATCCTTCCCATCCAAAGGAAGTGTAATTGAGCAATTTGATAGTTGGTGTATAATATTAAGTATATTATTCAACGGTTCTGGACCCAAACTAATTATGTCTGAAGTTCTACCCATCTGTGCAACCAATTACACATATTATTATACTTAATTTCACTACGTGTAATCCATATCTATCTATATGTTAGAACCCAAATTCTGTGAAAATGTGTTTCAACTAGTTAAAATTAGATGGTGTCGTGTAGTTAAAAAAAAAGAATAAAATAAATGAGCTAGAAATGTGTTTCCGCTTGAAGAATCGATGAATAGTGTCCGTTGCAAAGTAACTCTTCGTGAATTATTTGATTTTATATAATTCTTTCACATTTTATGAGATATACTTGGCGAATTCCGGATGGGTTCCGCTTCACGATAGCTCGACTTGATGCCGACGATTTCGCAACCATAACAGATGGTATCTTCAGGGTGGGCTTGAGGCTATAACTGAAACCAATTCTTCTGGTTTCTATAGCGGTATTTATTGTGGGAAAAAATATTCACAGTACACAATTCACTGCCTTTATTCCGGTGGTTAAATCCTTTCTGGCACCTGACTCTGCCGTTGTGTGATCATGTGAGAATTAGAATTTTCGACGATGAGCTTCCAAATGTTGGGGAGATAATATCCTGAGACGCTGCTTAGAATATTTAGATGTTCCAGAATTTCTCGCCAATAAAAGTTTGAGGCTCGGGTGAGGAGGAGGATGCTATTGACTCATCTGTTCTCAAGCCAAAATGTTGGTTTAGATATGTCGAGGACACTTTTCTTATTTGGCAACACAGTTGCGAAAATGTTGGTTCCCTACCTCAATCATTTGAATTCATCACATCCAAATATCCTTTTCACCATGGAAGTTGAATGGAAATGTTCACTCATGCTCCTAGATGTATTAGTTAGTCGATAGACTGATGGTACTTTGGGACATTTTGTGTATCGAAAACCCAGTCACACCGATAAGTACCTCAACGGTTGGCAAAACGTCGGTATCAAGTCGCGCTATTGTGACGCAGAATCCATGAGTCTACTATCCAAGATACTTTTCGCATTTGTGTAAAGGTAATGGAATAAATAAGTCATTTATCTCATTATCTTCACACATATCAATAATATTCAAATTGATGATATTATCAAGAAAATGTACAAAAACTGAATTTCCGCTTCTCGGAATCGAACCCCAACCTACTGAGTATCCTATCCCCTAGACCTCATCTCCTCTTATCATAAACTTGTTTATATACGATATTGGACGATGTGAAAGCAGTTTCAAGTTAACCTAAGTTCACTGAAAAGTTTTGAATCGATTCAATGTATACTTTGGGAGTTACGATTTTTTTTTAACTCACGCCTCATCAGAAAGGGGTGAGTTTATTAATAGATTTCTATTTATTCCAATATCTTTACACAACTGAATAATATTCAAATCAACAATGATTCCAAGAAAATGTTCAAAAACAATTTCTCCGATTCCTGAAAAACACGGGTAAGCATATTACCATCAAAAATATTTCTGGCAATAGTTTTACCTTTTCAGGGGAAATGCATCTTGGTTTTGTCTCAAAGTGCGTTCCAGTCACCTTTGCATCGGCAGACGTCTAGCATATTTGCAGCGATACAACTGGACAGCTCTCCTTTTTTGTTAAGCTTCACTAAAAACTTACATGTGAAGTTTTTTGTTATGTGTATACATTTTAAGAGGTCCAAGAAGTTAACAATACTTATTGTGAGCAAATACGGTTGACAACCAACTTTGACTATTCAAATTTGCCATGCTTGTGTATGAAACAATTGTTAAATGTTTTCCACAGAAAACTTGATTTATTCTCTTCTTGATTTCTTCGATGAGTTTTTTTTCTAACTATGTAGTCCTCCAACTTTGAAGCAAAAATAGATGGATAGAAAAAGATATCTTACAAAAATTATTCATAATACTAAGAGCTAAAAATGTGGATATATTCCTGTACCAAACAATTTCCAAGAAGTCATTACCGGTATTTTTGTACTTGAAAATGCTTCTTAGGACTTCATATTTGCTATCCTAAGGTCAAAATGGGATTATCTTTTTTATTTTTGCCTTAGTAGACTCTAGACACTAACTTTGGATCATACTGTACAGGGTGTCCCATTTTGGGTACTTTTGCGGGGTATCTCCTTTATTTTTAAAGATAGAGAGTTGCGGTTTTCGCGACACTGTGCTACTTTTTCGTAAAACTCAAGATGCCGTCAACAGAATTTTCATAGCCCTTTTAGTTTTTAAGATACAGGGCATTTCTGAAAATGTTGCATTTTGTGACCCCCCTCGTATCTCCGTTATCCTTCAACTTATCGAAAAGGTAAAATAACATTCTCATAGTTTTTTTTCCGTTGAATGCAGTGGTGTAGATAACTTTTGTTACATATTTACTGTTTTTGAGTTATATAGCAAACTTATGTTTTTTTAAATGGAACACCCTGTATATTCATAGACTATAAAATTTGTCTTTTTTTTACCTTTTCAAAAATATATGATAGTATAAACTTTTTTTCAGAAACACGCAAATAATTGACAATTTTTAGAAATTAAATACATATTTTAATTGTAGGCCATTGATATTGTTTATGACAAGAAACAGAAATAAACATCAAATCTCTATCGCATTTAAGCTGTTTATTTTCGTTCTTTTGGTATCATTATTCGATAGATATTTATCAATTTTTTCGAATAATGGCAGTTTACGAAAATTATGAGAAATATGATATGATGGTATGTTTTATACTGAGTAATGAAAATTCTGAAGAAGCTTCGGAATTATATTTCCAAAGGTGAGTAAGCTATTATGGCTATGAAAATCTCTATTATCATTTTAATTTTTGCTTGTTAGATATCCAGAAAGAAGGCAACCGTTTTTTGGGAGATTTGCCCGTTTATAAGCAAATTTAGTTGAGCACGGATCATTTGTTCACCCGCGCCCTAAAACAACAAAGAGAACAGGGAAAGAAAAGAGATAGATACTTTAGGATATATAGAAGCAACATCTTCGTCCTCATGTAGAAAAATTTAGAAGGAAATTGGTGTGCCAAAAACTAACGCTCAGAGGATCTTGAAGAAATATAAGTATCATCCATACAAATTTAATATACTACAACATTTGCATCCTGGCGATGCTGCGCGCCGGGCACTGTTTTGCCAGTGGTATTTGCAACAAATCGATGCTAACGATTTATTTGGCAGACTTGTTTTTTGGTCAGACGAATGCTTTATTTCAAGTGCTGGCATTTTCAATCGTCACAATACCAGGAACTGGCGTAGTGAAAATCTGCATTTAATGTTTGAAAGGGCACAACAAGGACGCTTTGGAGTTGAGGTCTCATGTTTTATTTTGGGTAGACATATAGTTTATAGGATTTTTGAAGGAGGTCTTACAGCACGTAGATACCTAGAAATTCTTGAGGAAGTTATTCCAGAACTGCTCGAAAACATTCCATTAGCCCAGTATAATGCTGTTTACCTACAGCAAGATGGTGCCCCAAGTCATAACTCTAGGCTCTTAAGGGCCTTTCTAAATAATAACTTTCCTCAAAGATGGATAGGTACCAACGGACCTGTTAGATGGCCTCCACGATCACCAGATCTCTCAATTTTAGATTTTTTTTTATGGGGTTATATACAAAATGAAGTATATAAAACTCGATATGACGGCATTGCAAAACTTCGAGAGGCAATTCATTTAGCTTTTCGAAATCTGCGAATGAGAACAATGGTTCTTTTGAACGCTATTCAAAGAATCTCAAAGATGTGCCAATTTTGCATTAGAGAAAATGGTGGTCAATTTGAACATCACATTTAATTTTTTTTAATAATGTTATTTTTTTGTGTTTTTGTTATATTGTCACTTTACGCCACAAAACTGTTGTTACAAACTTACTGTTAGAAAAAGATCTATGGGAATTTTTTTTAATAGATACCTATATACAAGGTATCCAATTATTTGTTAGTAATATGTAAGTTGCACTTGTTTATTATTGTTATCCATAGCCTACTATTAAAATGTGTATTTAATTTTCTGAAAATTGTCAATTATTTGCGTGTTTCTGAAAAAAAGTTTATACTATCATATAGTTTTGAAAAGGTAAAAAAAAGACAAATTTTATAGTCTATAAATATACAGGGTGTTCCATTTAAAAAAACATAAGTTTACTTTATAACTCAAAAACAGTAAATATGTAACAAAAGTTATCTACACCACTGCATTCTACGGAAAAAATCTATTAGAATGTTATTTTACCTTTTCGATAAGTTGAAGGATAACGGAGATACGAGGGGGGTCACAAAATGCAACATTTTCAGAAATGCCCTTTATCTTAAAAACTAAAAGGGCTATGAAAATCCTGTTGACGGCATCTTGAGTTTTATGAAAAAGTAGCACAGTGTCGCGAAAACCGCAACTCTCTATCTTTAAAAATAAAGGAGATACCCCGCAAAAGTACCCAAAATGGGACAGCCTGTACATGAGATTTCAAAAAACATTGATAAGTGTATAGTATGTTAGGGCTCTTATGGAATGTATGAGTTTGAATGTTTTGCTGCAATCTTGACGCTCAGATAGAATGTTCTGCTAATGTGTTGAGAGAAAGATATTTCCTGGCAACCAAATTTTTACCATTATATACAAACTAATGAGAATTATATCAGCCCAGCCATCATTACTATACAGTTTCAATAGATTCAGCTATTCACGAGTATGATATAATTCCCTTCCCAAGGAGAGAATATATTATTTCATGCCGAAATGACGGAAAAATAAAAGCGGAATGTATGGAAGTTGCCAATTCCCTAATATTCTGTTATGAAACGTTCATACAAGAAAAAGTTGTGTTCTATTTATAACGTTGGTTGCTTTGAAAACTCTGAGAATATATCCTTCCGTGTTTCATTTTCTCTAACTTCGACATCTATATTGCGCAAAGTTTTTTAATATTCTGATTTACTGTGATACATGCCTGTAAAATGAGTTATCAGAACGTTCCTTCCACATAAATCAAAGAAAGAAAATTAATTTCGATATTTACAACTTGCCCACGTTAATGTTATCACGTTACCTTAGAAACAACTTATATTTTTTGTTCACAAGATTGTTGGGTATTGGACATAAAAAAACAATGTTCTATGTCTTTGCTACCCTTTCGCGACTTCATTGTTTGCTTGTTCAGATCTAAAATAATTGATGAAAATCATATATCAACATTCCAAGAAAACATTTACAATCCATTTCAACAATAAATAAGGAAAATTCACCTCAGGCGTGATTATCCGTACATAGTACTTGGTTCGTTTTGATCTGCACAGTGGTGATGTGGTAATGAGGTTCACAGTGGTGATTGCACTACCACGGAATTCAGAAAATCTTCCTGTTTCCAAAATAATTCCAGAGATCGAATACTGTATTCAATCTCGACCCAACGAGATAGAAAGAAATGCTCTCAGATTACAAAGTACGAACAGAATCACTAATTATTTATATAGGCTGAAAAACTATGTACATAAGGGGCTAAGAAATTTTTTGAGATGAGTTTCAGAAACTAAGAAATTTTTGAGAGAACACGAAGATTTGTTATTACTGAATTTTGATAAATGCAACGTAACAGTATTGATGAGAAAGTAAGATTATAATACTTGCTCTTAGAGAACAAAAGGGTAGAAAATATCCACAAAGATCTCTAAAAAGATCCTACGATTATATTTCAAAATAAAAACAATAAATTGGTTGAAAATCTTGATGAAGGATACATATGAAATAGAGTTTCCAAGTCATTAAGATGCTATAATTCGTGTCCTCCCAAAGTTTATGCTTCACCAAAAACTCTTAAAGAAGGGATAGCTCTGGGACCAGTGGTATCATGTATACTTACACAACTTAGCTCCGTTCTGACACTTGACCCTGCCGTTGTGTGATCATGTGCTAAGTGGAATTTCCGAGGATGGGTTTCCAAATGTTGGGAAGATAATATCCTGAGTTACGGTATGGGATATTTGGATGTATTTCTATAACTTCAGGAATTTTTGTTAGAAATTTGGGGCTCGGGCTAGGATTTAAGTATTTTCGAAAAGGATTTAATGATTTGTGAAACTTGTGTTCTGAAAGTGCAGATCTACTGGTGTCACGGAGCCTTGTACAGCACATATTCTTCACTCGAGTAGCTACTGTACGACCTGTTTCACCAATGTAGACTTCACCGCAAGAACAGGGAATGCTATGAACACCGTCTAACAGGAAGGGAGGGAAGAGATCTTTGATAGGTTTGTAAAACTAACATAGTTTTGGATGTGAGGGAAAACGAGTAGAAATATTATGCTTCTTAAGTATTTTGAAAATTCGATCTTCTATATTTTCGATATATGTAATATATATGGCAGTGGATGAAGGGGTTGTGAGGCTTGCGGCTCAACTTGATTTGAAATAAAATGCCAACATGGCTTTTTGAATGTTATAATGGGAGAAATTATTTGATAATAAGACAAGTGAAAGGTGTTTCAATTCTGATTTTAAGGATTATGGTTGGGATGAGTGGACAGCTCTGTGAACCAAGGGCTTTACGAACGATAGCTTTTTCGCAGGGTGGTGGTGGAGAACGCCATTGAAGTACCTATCGGTTCGAGTGAGTTTTAGCTACACAAAGTGTTCCAGAGTACCGTCAGTCTGTCGACTAACTAATACATCCCAACATTTGGAAACCTATCTTCTGAAATTACACTTCGCACATCACAACGGCAGGGTCAGATGCCAGAACAGAGTGTAGCGTAAATTTTTTTCCCACAATAAACATCGCTACAGAAACCACTTGAAAACTGTTGAAAATATATATACATTTACATATAAATAAAGTTTCTTTAATTATCATTAACTTAACTTAAAGTATATTTTTAACATATAACTGATTGCGAATTCTTTATATCTGTTTCATTATTATTTGAATTTTATTCTAGTGATATAATATAACTGTGAAATTTATTTTTGAAGATTTTTATTGGCTTAGAATTTGTTATATAATGTTGAGGCTAAGAATGCAAGAGATCTTCGTCCGATGGTCTTATGTGCAAATGAAGGTAAGTAAAAGTACATTCTATTCCTTGTATTATCTTCATGCATGTTCCAATTCAAGAATTCCTTCATCAGGTGCTCTCTTTGTAGAATTTTATAATAGAAAACTAACAATTTTAAAATTTTATATAGATTATTACTACGACACTGGAACGATTCCTTCATTATAATTAGAATGATTCTTTTTTGCACAATTTCCTAGGAATGGATAAGTGTCTTATTTGCCCCTCCCCATGATAGCAGCCCATATCGTATGTGAGTTTCCACTAGTGAATAATATAATGTTTTCAACTGTTTTAGATCTGATATCTTTTGGGTGCTTGTATTTCATCAAAAGGGACCACCAAGTACTATGTACGGTTAATCACACCTGAGGTGAGTTCTCCTCATCTATTGTTGAAATAGATTGTGAATGTTTTCTTGGTATGTTGAGACATTATTTTCATTGATCATTTTAGGTCTGAAGAAGCGAACAAGAAAGTCGCAAATTGTGAGAAAACACGGAGATCATTGTTTTTTTATGTCCAATACTCAAGAATTTAGTGAAGTAATTCATTTCTGGATGCTATCAAAATAATTAACTTATTTCTATTTGAGACTTTTTCAGTATTATTTTTTACAGAAAATAGAAATGAATAGAAATTAATTGTACACAAACAAACTAGTTGAGCCCAATAATATATTATTAGGCCTTGTACCTTTCTAGTCAAAATTGCTATCAGATCGCTGGTATATGTAGGATCCGGAAATTGGCCTCGTTTGATGATGGCCTTCAATTTCCGTCATTTTCAATTAATCCGATAGCTGAGCCGGTATTTGATACAGGAGTGATTGAATTATTTATAAGAAGCAATTTCACTTCGAAATAGCTTCAGATAATATTCAGATTTGTAGAATACGGTCCTATTTTCACGTATTTGATGAAAATGGCGGAAAGTGGTTTGCCAAAAGTCGGTTGAACTAGGAAAAAATTGAATACATAGATCTGTATAAAAGGACTCGACCAATATATAAAAGAAAGATATTTATAAGAAAACATATTATTTTCTAGGAGATATATGACAGAAAAAAGTTGGTATGTCTTCTTTTGCATGAAAACAATGAATATTGGATAGAATCATCACTGTAACTACGGCACTGGATAAATTTGTGAATTATGTCAAGAGTCAAATAAAAAATATCCATTTGAGAGTACTTGAACCAAATCTGGTCGAAATCGCTGCAGCGGTCAAAGGGTGGAAAACCATATTTTATGTAAAATTTTGAAGGACTGTATATTCCTAAGGATGTGTTTCTGAAGAAAATTAACTGGACCTATTCTTCGATTTACTATCGACTGCTGAAGCTTGGCAGATTGCGGCATACCATATATAGCAAACTGAAGGATGATCACGTAATCAGTTAGCTCATGAATATATTCTGGAAAATATAATAGCAATGATAGCGAATACACCAATATCACCTCAATTAATGTCTAAAATACTCTACAAACAGAATGTGTTAATGTTAGATCAAGTTGCTTAGAGGGCTTGGAGCTTATCACCATCCCAGTGCTCCAGATATTCCGATTTTGTATAGCCCCTGACTTTATAACAAGGCTTTGGAGGTCGGTTAAAGTCGATTTCATTCCTAGGCCGAAAAGAATTGACTACACTCAAGCCAAATCTTGCCACCCTATCAGCCTCATAATCTTTCCCTTGAGAGAAGCTGATCGATAGGTATATCAAAGACGGCGCATTAAAGAATTTTCCGCTTCACCTTCGACAGAACGCCTATCAGGCGGGCAAATCAACCGAGACGGCCCTTCATCACCTGGTGACCCAGATCGAAGGAGCTATTATTCTCGAACAGTGCGCCGTAGGCGTTTTTCTATATATTGAGGGGCGTTCGACAATACCTCCTTCGAGTCATGCTGCGAAGGGAACATGAATTCGATCACACCTTGGTCTGGTGGTCAAGACCATGTTCTCGCAGAAACTGATAACGGCGCACCAGAATGGCAGCGTAGCATGTACACACATCACCTGAGGGTACCCTCGAGGAGCAGTACTGTATCCGCTCTTGTGGTGCCTGGTGGTGGACAGTTTGTTGCTGGATGAGGCTGAATTTTACGTTCAAGCCTACGCAGACGACTTGACAGCTCTGGAACACACACGGCTACCTTGTGCGAACTCTAGAACACTGCACTTGCCATCGTGGCTCGTTGGTGCCAGGTCGAGGGTCTTTCACGAGGTAACAAGAACCAGGACCCCCACAAGATATTCGTCTGTTTGGAAGGTCCCTGCACATAAAAGGCTCAGTGAAGTACCTTGGAGTAATCTTCGATGCTAAGCTGAGCTGGAAAATGCACCTGGAAACCGGGGTGAAAAAGGCCGTTCTATCTTCAAGAGCACGCAGGAGAGTCATGAACACATGGAGTCTACGTCAACAGGTTCTGCATTGGATCTACACGGTCATGATCCGCCCAATTATAACTTACGCAGCCGTCATGTGGTGGCCGGCGGCAGAAACTGTTCTGTCTTGTCTGACGCTGGACAACGACTTGCCGGCGTGGAAATAACGGGGGCTATGGAGGTTCTGGTGGGTTTCGTTGCTCTACAACTCCATATCAGAACATTGGCCGCGGGTATGGCGTATCGGCTGGCTGGTCTGGGTCAGTGGGTCGGTGCCTCGTAGACATGGCAAAATCTGAGATTGGGCAGCCGAGAGCTGTCTTGACGATCCTCTGACTTACGCAGGATGCGATAGCGCGTGCTGTCAGGTTTAGAACACCAAACGTCCTCGTAACATAGAGGACATACAGGGGGAACAGGGACTTTGAGCCGCTTCTGCCAAGGAACTCGTGTGGTTCACGGACGGGTCGAAGACTCATGAGTCTAGCGGAGCTGGAGTCTACTCGTGAACACCCAGAAGGGCAAATTCAGTTCATCTGAAAAACCTTATATTAAACTACAGAGGTGGGCGAATTTACATCTTCACTCACAGACGAGCGGCACTCGATGCACTTCGCGCCCGCAAAGTGACTTCTAGGCTTGTCTTGGAGTGCAGGGAAAGTCTGATTGAATCATCCAGAAGGAACAAACTTCAGCTAGTGTGAGTATCTGTCCATTCTGGTGTGAAGGAGAACGGAATGGCCTATGATTCGGCCAAACAGGGTCCCTCTCGGCCATGATTCCACTATCGGCGTAGTTCTCCCGTCATGAGGTAGGTGAAACTCCACATCAGAAAGTTCACTCCAAAACTCTAAAACCCTACACTCTATGAGCAGTGTAGACCTGAAACTGGTGACAAGACTCCTCACAGGATACTGTCTTCTGGGTAAACATCTACAAATAATGGGCATTGTTGAAGATATAGCTTGTAGCAGCTGTGGAGAGACGGATGAAACTGCTTCTTACATCCTGGCAGAATGTCCAACACTGGCTTCTCCTAGGCTACAACACCTCGGCAGCAAACATATGCTGCTTGAAGCCATAAGAGATATCAGTCCATGCAAAATCTTAGCCTTCGGCACTGCCGTAGGCCTGCTGGGCTGATTTTTGTGTCGAGGGGCGCACAATTGACCAAGCGGTCTAGGTGCTCCGGACTTGTTCGTTTCCGTTTTGATTGAATAATTGTTGGATCAAGTTGCTTGGAAAAGTTTTGCTATTCGATGTTCATATTCATCATTATTTATATGGGTATCGCAACAAATCTAATCTCTGCAGTTTTGTGTCAAGATTATCACGTATCAAGAAGCGGAAGAACCAGAATCGAATAGTGGATGAATGCCGTAATAAGAGATCAACGAACATCATTTTATCTCGGTTAACGTGTAAGATTTGAAAAAAATCCACTCCTTTAGATGTTATTATCTAATTTTACAAGTTGGAATTGATGTTTCAAAGAGTTGTTAGGTACATTTGTTCAGGAAACTATGCTTCTCTGTTAAATAATAATGTATATGTGTCAGCCCAATCTGCTATATATATCCATCCGAAGGGAGTGAGTGTGGATTAAATCCTGTAAATGACCGGGCATGGTCCCATGAGGCGCATTGAATGACGGTCGCTATGTTCATTCCTCTTTACTTGGAAAACTGTGTAGACTAGAATTATACGTCGCTCGCAGCATATAATCAATGCCTCAATTATTACAGAACCACCGGATTGTTTTTCACGAATTGCTGATTTGCACGTGTTTTGATTAGATTTCTAACGCGAAGTTGAGTATGGTATCGATCTTTATTGTCAGTTGCTATCGTGGCAATATTCCAAGCTATCTGTTTCGGTAATTTCTACACATCAATATGATGTTTGGAATTTTGAACGTTTAATTCGTCTTATTCTGCGCAAAGATCATCACCAAAAGAATTGTCGGACCTAATTGTCATTCATTCTCAATAATTTCGCTACTTTAATCTGCAGCTTCTAGGAATTATTTCAACGGAAATTATTACAAATTCAAGTACGAAAGCGCTTAAATGTCGAATGAAACGAGTTTTTCATACTTGTTTCTATTCTTCCTAGTTTGCTGGACGAATAGTTCTCCCGGGTTGAGGGAAATAGTTCAAGCTTCTATGGGAGATTAGGTATCATTAAAATTCCTCACTCCAAACGTTTTTCAATTAGCATAGTGGTTGCGGAGCAATAATGTTTCTAACGACTGTTAGTCAATACCACGGTCGTACATACAGGTCTGGCGACTTGTATGTTTGACATGAGTCTCTTACGCGTCGCCAAACTCGTAGTCTCTCGCTCAGCCACTAGCTAGCGCTTGGATCGGTGAAACGATTTCTTTCCGGAATCGCAAGCAGTGTTACTAAGTATTCTGATTTGAGAGAGGAATAGAACTGTTACTCTTGTCAAAATGTATTACCCATCTTAAAAATAACTTACCCTTTTTCGTTATACATGACGCACACAAAAGACCTCGTTAAAACGATTTCTATCCGGAATCGCAAGCATCCACTTTTAACGCATTTCCGCATCTTTCGGCACTTTAAAAACAGAAGTTTGTTGCTTTACACTTTTGCACCCCGTTTTGCATTTTGGCACAATGCACGGTTTCGTAATTTGTTTCTAAAAACGCAGGTATTCCTTGTGTTTACAAGTCAACTGACAGTTGTCAGAGAATATTCCTACGTGATGACTTTTGGTACTACGCGAATGTCGACTCTTATCGGACTCACTTTTCACATAGGAAACAGCCCCGAATTTCCAGACCTGTATGTACGACCGTGGTCAATACCAACTTCAAAAACTGAAATGCACAATTCGTGTATCATTACAGAAGAGATAATTGTCGTGTTATAGAAAAGAATGATCGAATGTGTGATTTTTTTCTGTACTTATACTACACGAGAGGAAATTCTATAATGTTTGAAGAACAACATGTGAGCCAGCAGTGAAACGTTGGGAGCGAATATAGGCATTCGAATTTTTCTTGAAGGTTTGGAGGTGATTGGCTCAAGGGAAGACCTCACTATGGACAAAGTTGCTCTACTTCGCCGTTCAATAGAAAAATGATGTCTGATAGGAAGACGTTTGGCTGGTAACTAGATTGAGCTCATCTAGTACGCCTATCTGGATTTTCTCTGAAATAACAGACGCTATTCCTGATGAACACTGACTATGGAAATATTTATAGAAAAGGAAGATATTGCCCACCTTTCTACGATGTTCTAGAAGGTTCAGTGGATTCGATATCATCAATTAGAGGAATATCTTTTTTCTGGATAGAAAGAGCATCCGCGTATGTTTGGAGGCCGAATTCCAAACATGCGAACAAGTTTGCGGGACAAGTCGAATCTGTGCCTTGTTGATCATGAGGAGTAGAAAACCAAGCTCTTGTGAAGCGGTATTCACAGTGAATGTCACATGATCATGAATGCGGAAGACTTTATAGCAATAGTTCTACTCGACATCATCAGATCAGATATTGTAGGATCAGCCGTTCTGGATAAGATGCAATCTTGAATTCAAAATCTTTGCCAGATCTACGTTAATTGCGTCAATTTGTCTCTGTCTCGCTCATCTGGCTTCTAGAGTTTCTAGATAAGAAAGCGGTATGTAGTGTACCAACATATGCAAAGTTGTGGCAGGCACATGGTCACTTCTAACAGATCGTTGATATGGAGCAGAAACAAAGTTGGTACCAAGACTGCCACCTGTGGAATACCAGCGTTGATAGATACTCCGTTAACTACCACATGGAGTGATCTGCCTGACAGAAAACTCGATAGTTGATTACAAAGTTGAGGCGGCATGAAAGTTTAAGTGCCGTTATTTTTGAGGCCGGGACATCATTGCATGTGTAAACCAACTTAATTTCCATACATTTAATCTTCAATTGGGTCGGATGGGCTATAGTTGGGGAAAACTAAAGTAATTGATTGCACATACAATAAGCTGAAGCTAATTCATCACCTTGGGGTGGGTACTCTTGTACTCCGCCTGGTGACTACCAAGTGTCAAATTTTTATTGCCGTGAATAACCGGCAGGGGTACAAGGTCACCCCCGATTTCTTCCGGGCTCTTGCTATTGGTCGTGTCTTGCCTAGCGTGTCGTAAAAAATATATTGTATATAGTATTGACAGACAGCAGTGTAAATTGTATCAGAATTGCCAAGGGTTCCTTTCCGAAACCGGAATTTCGCAATAAAAAAAGTTATTGATGATGCAAATTCTTGAAACAGATGAATATGATGAATATTCTGAGGATCTGGCATTATGTCTGGCATTATCAAAGCAAGTGCTGGATAAGATACCAAAGTAGTGGATGAAAATGACAGGATGGACGATCTTATTCAATCCAGTGACGAAAATAATATATCGAACGATATTATTAAGGCCCGTAATGAAAATTCTACAGATTCTGTGAGCACGCGTCAAAATATCGACACATCTTATATAGCCAAAAATGGAACTCAGTGGACGAAAGTTTCATTACTTACGAAAGTAAAGAGGCCAAGATATAATATACAAAGAATTCCATTAGGTTCAAATTTCATGACCAGAAAGAAGATTCAAGCTATCTTTCATATACCATAGATTGTTACTGATACGAATGGAAAAGCTGAAGTCTTCTCTCCACTACCAGCGAAGCTGTTATTCTGATTAGCAAAAAAGATATAGAAACATCTATAATTGTAAGGGTCTTAAAATACAGAAAAAAATGTATGTGTTGACTAGCAGCTAGTACCATTTCGCGACAGAGTTCCTTTCCGTATTCACTTGAAAAGTAAACCAAATAAATATGGAGAAAAATGACAAAGTCAGAGAGTAGTCATGGTTATGAAATAAAAACGGATAATTTTTCACTAGTCTTCAGTTGACTGATAAACTTCTGGAAGATATCTGTCATAGTATGATACTCTCGTGGAAATAAAACCATTATTCCAGAAAACTGTTTCTTGTCAGTCATAAGCAATACTATTCTAGCATGTTTTCATTTGTAGAGAACAAAATTTTAGTTTCCTATGAAGAAAAATGCTGCCGTTCTTTCTATTATCCACAGAGCATATCCATGATGGAATGAGTGATGCTGAGAATGATTATAACTATACAAATTAGTAGGGGAATATTCTAGATAACACCAAAGTAATCGCTGGCATTTCTTCATTCATTAGATATATTTGAGGAATACATGCATATGCACCGTGAAAAGCTGCAAATCCAGGGTGGAAGCATATAGTTCAGACAAGATTAGGACACAAGCTATTGAGAGAAAACGTAATTCGCCGATATAAAACTGAGAAAATTTTGAATTCTAACATAAAAACAAAATATGAGGGACTATTTCACCCGAACTAAATGTAATTCAAGAGTCTGTACGGAATATCACTAGACCTGGAAGATGTACCATGTGTGCCCAACCCAAAGATATAGAATCTAGGTATATTTGTAGTGAATGTGAAAAATATGCATGTTCAGAGCATTCACATATTATTTATTCATTTATTTATCTATTTAATCTTACACTGATCAACAGTTGAAAACCCAATTAAAGATCAGGACAATACCTAAGAAAATATATAAATTAACAATTATTATCTAAACTGAATCTAAATAACCTAAATTATACTCTAGTCCGAGAGGAGACAAAATCAAGAAGAAAAGAAAAATAGCCAAAAATATTTAACACAGCAATGAACAAAAAGAAAAAAAAACAAAGAAAAGGCTGAAAAAGTATGAATATTGTTTCATCGCAGTAGGCGAGCAATCTGTTTTAGGCTAGAATTGAAAATATCATATTCAGTACGAGTCTCATTGGTGTTATAGGCATGGCACATGCAAAATAATGGAGATAATTTAAGTAAGTTAGTACGAGGAGTTTGGAGGTAGAAAGTATTTACAGACCGTGAGTTCAGCCGTGGGACTAGGAAATTGACTCTTTCCAGCAGCATGGGGCAGTCAGTTAGGTTATTGAGCAACTTGTAGAAACTGGCCTGGAGTACATAATTATTTCCACGAGAAAGGGATGACATATTGAATCTATCTGAAAGGAAAGAATTAGGAATGCCCTTGATAGGATAAAAATCGTCTATCCTGAAGGGCAGGTACTTCAAAAAGCGGCGCTGAACAGATTTCAGGGCATCTCTATGAACGGCGTAACCAGGGAACCAAATCACAGATGCATACTCAAGCCGCGATCGCACAAATGTTACGAACAACAATTTGAGCGTGTCTATGTCTGAAAAATCACTACAGCTTCACACAATAAACCCAAGTAGTCTGTTGGCAGCCTCCATCACAGACTCCAGATGAGAAATGAAGGATAGTTTGGGATCGAAAATTACGCCGAGGTCTTTATAGGTTGCTGGTCTCTTAAGGATAGTACCGTTTACGTTGTAATCAATAAAGTCAAGTTGGTCTTATTTGTGTAAGACATAACGCAGCACTTGTTAACATTAAGAGACAGCTTGTTCGCTGAACACCATACAACCATCATATCAAGACTTTTCTGAAGTAGACAACAATCAGATGTGGATTTGATGACGAAGAACATTTTTAAATCATCGGCATATGAAAGACTGAGTACAATTAGACCTATTGAAATATCATTAACAAAGATGTAAAAAAATAGTGGTCTCAAAAATTGACCCTTGGGAAACTCCTGAAGAAGGAAGATATTCAACCGATCGCTGCCCATTTACCACGACAAATTGCCGCCTATCACTAAGATATGAGGCGATGAAAGATAAGAGTTCCACAGAGAAACCAATACCATCAAGTTTACCTAGCAGAAGTCTGTGGTCAAGCCTGTCGAAGGCTTCGGATAGATCGGTATATATGACATCGACTTGGAAGCCGGAATCCATATTTTCAGCGATGTATGGTGTGACAGATGCCAGGTTGGTGGATCATTATTTGTATTGAGTGTAAAGAATAAAATTATTCCTAATGAATATAATACAGTCACTTTCATATCAAGACCGCGAAAAGACTCTTTAGCAATCGAGAGAAATTATCAAGAGAAATATAAATATTGAGTTACACATTGCGGGAAAAATTCATTGAAAAAAAATATTTGGATTTACTCCCTTACCGTTTCTATGGAAATCGAGTTTCACTGGAATTTTGTACCATAGAGATCATATATTAGATATAGGAGTAAAGCCTGTGGTTAAAGTAATAAGCGGTGCGTGACATGTTCAAATTTCTTAGCGGTACCTCCCCTCACAGTCTCCTCCAACCGCTTACATTGATGCTCTTATATAAAAGCGAGAAGAGTGGGGACCGCTAATAGAGAAAATTTCATTCGAACCCTGCGTGGCATTACGGCCCGCTTTACTCCTCTATTTAATATATGATCTCTATGTTTTGTACTGACATTTACGAGGAATATTTTTTCAATTTGTGATAATAAATGATACTGGTAGTTCAATGTCATGCACTTTTCTGGAGTTGAAAGATGTAGTCAATTCTTTTATTGGGAGTTGAGTACCTGAAATGTCTAAAGACAGTATGGCAACTGTTACAATGTCACGAAGATCTAAGAAAATTCCTGTGTGAAAATTTTTAAACGTCAAATTGACTTTTGATTTCGCGGCCGTTAACTGTATAACGCCTGCGATGTACTCAGTTCGGGTGCAAAAAATATATTTTATAATGTTTGCTACTGCCGCACTCTGTCTTCACCGTGATTTATGAAGGTTACGCTGTCTTACGTTCATGAAACCATTGATTATGTATATTAATCAATGATGAAAGGGATACATGATGGAATTGGGATTATTTCTACTACATGGGTATGCGTAAAGCTCGGGATCATCCCTGCAACCATCGACCAAGCTGTTACGAAATTAAACAGAAATACGATATTATCACTATCACATACTGTTTGTTGAAACGGCAAATGGAAAATTTCCCTCCTGTAGCTTCATAAATCATATTCTATGCAGTGCGGACAAGGCTTAGCTGCACCATTAATGACATTCAATTGATCCCGTATGATGTATTGTTGGTTACATACGGAAATTGGTTTCCTCTTGATTACCCATTGAACGAATTATTGATAAAAAACAAAGGATCTAATTTCTGTTTTAATTAAAACATATACGGTGCCAGGCAATTAATGAGGAAATTTGAGCTCAGTCCACCGATACTAAAACATGATTCGCATTTCAATCTGATTTCCAGTTCACCTTTATGGGGCTGATTGAATGAGTGAATATAGTGAGAAATTTGCAAGGATGCCAATTTCATAGAACGGATCAGATATTTAGATTTCATTGAAGTATTTATTTCAAAAATTCTATCGCCTATTCACTATAAATGAAGGTGCTAAGCTGGTTTATGTCTTGTTCTTGTAAAATTGTAAGAGCAAGAATGAGACCAAGAACGGGCCAGATAGCTCAGCGGTAGAAGCATCGATTTTCTGATCACTGTGGTTGCTAATGACGGGTTCGAATCCAGCGACTGGGGAATTTTTTCGATGGCCCGAGAATGTGGTGAGGCGAGGAACGATGGGCCGTTAAGTCTAGTGTCACCGATACTGCCTTGATTGCAGGATTGATCCTACCACACGAGGTGGAGTGTTTAGTGGGTATATCTGAGGTGATTAAATTTGAACACAGGTCATCCTACACAACCTTATGGAATGTTATAGGCTCATAAGGTGCTCATAAGGGTTTCAACCACCTTCCAATAAAAAAAAGAACCTACAACGGTGAACACCAAGACTGAGCTAAGCCCAAGACCAACACAGCGATGCAAGACTGAGATGATCTTGATCTTGGTCGTGATGTAAAATTTTCCGCAGTCTTCCAACTATCTAGCTTAGTTGAGTGGAGCGAGAAAATGGTTGAAAACTCAACAATTAAGGTTTTTGGAGCAAAGGTCAAATGTAGAAAGGAGCAGCACCGGTTCATCGAAATTTGCCCTAGAAATTGAATTGCCTAGCTTAACCATTTCACTTCTTCATACATTATGGATCACCCTTCATGATGTTGTAGGGCTACAATCGAGATTTCTAATAAATCGTAAAAAAACACACTTGTCTGTGGCATCTGGAAGATATAAAAATAATTCATCATTTATCAGTATGATGAACCAGATGTTGGTCCAGAAATCATAGGATAAACGTGAGTTTCATTCCTTAAATTTTGTTCATATGTTTGGTTCTCCGAAAAGGGCTCATTTGTTAATTGAAAACAATTGATATACTGGTTGTTGTTTGATATATGTTTTGTTTTCTTATTACTTATGTCAAATCGATGATACCTATTACTTCTGATTTAGAAGAATAAACTTACACTCTGATACTCGTCGTGGAACCCAGGATTCTGTTAGTTGAAGAGAAATAGAGCACGTTTCTTCATTCTTTTTAGAAAAGTCGAACATACCCTGATTGAACTAGTCAGGGCACTATTGTTCGACTAGGTAGAGTTATTCTCATTTTAATTAAATGACATTTTTCATTCCTAGTATCAAAAGCTTACACAGCTTTATGAATATTATATTTTAGGTTTCCATTAATGTCAAATTTTTTTGTTGGTCTATAATGGAAGTTTATTTATTAATTTGAATGAATAATAGAGATGCTAACAACAATTCTCATAGTTTTCTGATATTAGTATCCTCACTCCTCCATCTTGGTAATTGTCATTTGTTAAATTAATTTCGATGTATGACAGGATAAAATCAAATTGAACGTTAAGGGTGTTTAATTTTCAAACGTTGGTCCTGATATTTTTACTCTGTAGACATCATATTTGACATTTCCTCACAATAGCTTAGATAGTCAGTTCACGTTATTCGATATTCCCTCACTGTGTGAAAATGTCGAATATAACGCCAATATAGTGCAAGTATCTGAGTCATGATGTAAACAAAGACCTCTTGAATAGTAAACTTCCGCGGATAGCTTATTTGGAAAATTTTGACTCCCGAATGGATTCCGCGAAACAATAGCATGCCTTTATGCCAACTTTTCGCCAACCTTTACAGGTGGCATCTCCAGGGCGGACTTGAGGCTTGAACTAAAACTGTTTCTGTTCAAGCCTCAAGCCTGCCCTGAAAATGCCTCCTGTAATGGTTGGAGAAACGTCAGGATCAAGTCGTGCTATTATAACGCGGAATTCATCCGGGAGTCAACAATTTTGAAGAAACACCTATCATACCTTCCGATTTTGACCCTCCCGTTCAATCAATATCGGACATTTGCTGAGGTGATAAAATCTATGCAAATATTTTTCAACTATCTTGCAAGTCTCACACTTTGTCCTAAACCAATTTTGGAAATGTAATACCAATACCCAAAACCAAGACCAAGGACTAGATGCAAGACCAAGACCATCACCGTTATCATCATCATGATCAGTTGAGGGGAATGGGCTCAAACCACAGATACACAGATCCATCGATGAGGATATTGGGAGAAGTGAGAAGTGCCTCAATTCTAGTATGGGACATTTAGAATTAGATGCTGATTTCCTTACCCTCTAGTGGGAGAGCCGGGGAGATTCTTCCATCTTAGCTTGGTGGTTCATTCGGTACAAACCCAAATACGGCCCACTTCACCTTGAGATAATTGACAATGTTGGAGGACAGACAAAAGTCACCATCACTATGGTCAACCTGTGTATCGACTGGGAAGATTGTCATATCTCTGTCTCCAGAGTCAGGAAAATGATCCGACACTAGATGTCTCAGTGTCTTCTGCGGTGACGTGATGTAGATACCCGCCACTCGGAAGAATCACCCATCCAATTCTTCCTCTGTTATTCTTTGAAAGAACTTCGCAGAATTTTGCTTGACAAGGTATCTTGTTGATATCCCCGCAGAAAATCCGCCAAGTATCTCGTTTTGACGTTCTCAACCCTTCTTCATAGTCTCTTAGGGCCGGTTCATATAATTCTCAATCAGCGTCTACCTGAGTTCTCTTAGCTTCGTTAAAGAGTTTTTTTGCCTTTTTCCGGTGTTCCTCAACCTCGGTGATCCCCAGGGCAATGTTCCTCTAGCGTTTTCCTGCCTAAGGTCTTAGCTGGCTTCATTCGAAGAGATGGTGGCGGAGCTCAGACCTGGAACTGTAACCTCTGTCTTCGCCCTTCCTTCTCTGTGATAGGTCAGAAACATAAGAAGCCTACCATCTAACTCCTCTTCATAGAGACCGTTGGGTTCCTATAACTTGGAACCTCATTTGTAATGGATTCAGCATCAAATAGAATATGTCTATGATCCGATAAGGACACTTTCCATTTTAAAACCTGAGTGTCCATTGACCTAGAGCAAAGAGTGAGATCAACAACCTTCTACCTTCTAGAGGTGAAAAAGGTCGGTATCGACAAATCGACATTACGAGTATCATATATAAAAATTCTCAGGAAATAGAACAGAGGGTTTATTGTGACCTATTTCCCGAGAATTTTTATATATAATTCATACTGGGTCAAGAATCTTTATATTATTACGAGTATCTGCATTCGGTTCATAGATTAACGGAACTAACAATTTAATGATGTACCTACGGACAATTGCTGCATTGTACTTGAGGGCATTGTTCAAGTAATGTAAAAGTTTCCAGAAAATACAGATAGTAAGGATATAATATAAGATATGTATGTATTCTTATGAAAAATTACAAGCTAGACCAAAGAAGGATCAATATTATTTATAGGAGACTGGAGCAATTTAATAAATTGCTAACTCCGTTAAGAAGTTTCTCTTTCCAAAGTTCAAAAGTTCGTGTGTTCAATTTAAGACTATTTATTCCTCAGTGCCGAAATAATAACATCTCTCAACTTCTCGTCTATTAAATATTCAATTTTTCCATTATTCAAGTGACAATGTTATGTCGTTATTTCAAAAACTGCAACGGATATTTCTATTTCTATTCTAATGATAGCGCCGCGACAAGGAATCAAAAATGATAATGACTATTCCCACTTCATTCCTGCCAAATCTATTTTTTCGGAGTTTCTAGTTTCACAGTTGAAATTGGAGAAAGAAACTAGAGAAGCAATTACACATAAGGAGTATATCAACGGCACTAATGATGAACCCTACAATAATTTGATTGCTAATTCTTTCCAGAAATCACAAATATATACATATGCATAATTCAGAAATATTGATTCAATAAAGACGGAACAATAAAAAAAGTGATCCAATATCCAATTGATATTACGTATTCGCATATCTGTAACAATTTTACAAACAATTCCTTCCTATACAATTTAACCAAATCATTTTATTATTCTTGTGAGTAAAGAAAATTTAAAAGCTCTCAATTTGTGTTGCTTGACTGGTTTTGCATGTAGCAAGTATAATTTTAAGAAAAGGACAATTACTGGTAGATCCCAATAATATTGTTGATGTTTAAAATATCCACTTAATCCGGGAGTTGGTACTAAGAATTAATTACCCGACACCGTTGAGGTCCATTTATTTGTTGTCAAACTGAGGGCACGAGGAGGGACATAATTATCGAAAGTTTTCTTTAAAGTTGAGTCGACAATTTTAGAGTTAACTTGAATTTAGATTTTGGAGTGTGCCAGTGTGTCTATTTAAAATGGCAAGTGGTATCAAAATGTCTATGTCGATTAAACCATTTCCAGAGTTGTCTATGGATCTGAGAAAAGTATTCTGCTCAGGCTGCAGCAAAATTGTAAGTACAAATTTATTATTTTCAAAGCTATGCAGACTTCTCAACATGAAAAATGTTTCTGAAAAACAGGCTATACAAGGTGTGTCATGAAGAGGGTTCATTAAATATGAACAAGGTGTATTTTACGTAACTTTTTAAGATTTCAAATATTATGATTTTTCAGTATAAAAGTATTCCTTGCCTCTGGCATACAGGGTGAGACAAACTTTAATCGTAGTGCCATAACTCCTTTGAAACAAAACTAAACAATTTTTTTGAATGAAACCACAACCAATTATAATTTCATTTCGAACACTATTATCCAATTAGAGTCATCCAAATTATCTTTGATGGAGGCGGTAAATTTAATAAAAAATTTGAGCAAAAATGCAAAACAGTTCCGGGACATATTGGAATTATATGAAAAATTCAAAGCAGTAATTGATAAGAAACATGGCTACAAATTCCTTTTACAAGCAGCCAATGCTTTAATTGGAGATTTTGATGAAACATTTACATTGGAACCAGAAATTTTGTCACATTTAAAAAACGCCCCTATTACGTCTGTTGACGTAGAGAGAAGCTTTTCTGCATTTAAACATACGTATAGTGATAAGAGGAGAAACTTATTGTTAGAGAATTTCGAGAAATACTTAATTGTTTATTGTTTTAATAATTAAATTAATCACGTAAAAATTGTTTTGCTAGATATATTTTCAAATAACAAAATATTGAACTACGTTTTGTTTTATTTCAAACTACCCCATTGGAAAACAATTGATTGTGAAAATTAAAATATTAATTTTCATATAATTTCTTATCTAAATTTTTTTTTTCATATTTCAACTAAATTTCTTTCATATATATATGATCATATTTCCTACTTTTTTTCTCCATATTTGCCTCACTTTATTGAAAACTATTAAAAAAGGAAATGAAGATGTGAAGGTATAAACAATCCCAACCATAAATGCCATAAACTGTTCACATATCGAGTATTTTCAGATCATATTGAGGCAGTGAGGCTGATTCATTATTATAGACTCTGATTGAGCTCCTTAACTAAATTGAAAGTTAATTGTCATGTCTATGATACTGACTTAGACATGAACTGATAAATAAATATGTAGGTGATTATAACTTTATTCCGTCAAACCATCTAGGAAGGTTTAACTGAATTCAATCCTAACTCAAACACTGGCAAATAATGCAAATGCATAATTTCTGTTGGGAATTACTAAATTCATTAGGCAAAATGTATTTAATTTTGAGCGTATTCCATATGCATAGATTGAATGTATGGAATAGCACGAGTCTTCTTGACGAGGTTGTAATCTACAAACCATACTCTCAAGCGACCACTTCAACGTTGTCACCAATGTAATTTGTTCTCTGTTTGGTCGACTAAGCTATGGAAATTAACTGTGTAAATCTTACCGGGCACGCCTCAATTTTTCACCCAGAGAGAGTAATTTCGTCCATTTGCGGCGGTTGTATAAATTAATTTTGCGGACAACACAGGAGTTTCCTAATCAAATATATAGACTCTCTGTAAATACGATTTTATAGGTTGAGGAAAGGGTAAATGTCCCAAGTAATAGAAAGGAATGTTTCCCCATCAAATATAGATAAGCTGTGATTAATAGTGTCAACAAAATCCAAAATAACGCCCTCATTATCATAGTCGTAGCTGTAGTTGTACATTGGCTTATGAAAAATCACTGCAGTCAAATCAAATATGGCTACAAGCTAGTTATAAGTGCCCTATGGCTGTAGATTAGGCTCACGAATATCTCAAAGCAACATGGTTTTCAAACTAGATTTTTTTTGTTCCAGTCATTTTTTTAGACTTATGAGTTCATACGCACGTCTCCCAGTCAAATCGGAACTATTTTGCGGAAATTCGTAAATAATTACTTCTGAAAACAAAGACAACACAAGTTTATTGAATAAATTATGTTTTTGAATATTGATAGAATAAAAATTGACACAACTAAGAAAAAACTTGAAAATAGAAGAGAAACTAGAAAAGTTCCAGAACTATTGACTATTCCTCTGATTGAAATACTCCAAGCACATTGCTTTCTTGTTCTAACAGTCATCTCAGGAAGTTATCCACTTTGTATTCACTCTGGCCACTTTGGATTCTTTTTCCTTCAGCATTTGTTTGTAGCAAGAGGGAAACCTTTTCCTTGGAAAATTTGCAGGACCCTCACATTTTTTCAATTTATAGGTACTCTTCGTATTCTTCGTTGGAACTTCTTACTCGTCTTCTGATTCATCCCTGTTTCCATCTTACATCGAAACTCTAATGGGATGTTTTGTAAATTCAAATGATTATATCAACCTTTATTCTGGTAATTTTCTTACTGATTTCCCACGAGTTAACAACACCTGTGCCCAATATAACCACAAAGATAGCTTCCTTGTACCACTCCATTAATTTTTCGTAAGCACGTATAATAGTGGAACATTTGATCCTATACGTCAAGTACCTTTTTAGCATTATTACAAACCTTCAGATATTAGGGGAAAATAATTTGTTGCATACTCTTTTTTCTTCTGCGTGGCCTCTGGTGGTACATGACCGCTCTGGACGAAATTTATTTCTATGCACGTCATGTACCATTTGTGGTAAATGTTTCAGAAACAAAGAATACAAAACGAACGATTTTATTGGGTATAAAAACCCGCAAAAAAAACGCATTTCTGCATTTAACATTAGGATCAAACGATGAGTAATGTGTTCTGCCCTTTGTTGCGAATATGCTCCAACGGAGCTTATGGAAATAATCATCAATTTGCTCTTACTCAGATACTGGTGTATTGGATAAAACTATCCCCCAGATTATTCTTCCCGAAAGCAGTGCAAATCATATAGTACTAATAGCAAAACTTTCTAATTTCGAATAATCAGGTGGATTTTGCAAGTATCCGCCCTTTTTTCAGCAATCATTATGAGTAATATTATAAGAGTAGCTTCTGCTACTGACGGGTGCTCTTTTACTCCCTTCTGCGATATTCACAGCTGAACATATCTATAAATAGTGATTCGGAGTATGTATTGAGAAGATTTGATTTTGTATAATATAATAATTGCTTTGATAATTAACGGGCACTGTAAATGCAGATAGGCGCTAGGTTTTTGGTATCTTCAGGGACTATCTGATGATCAGACCCTAACACCTCTTTTAGATATGTTATGGCAATTTCAACAATGCAAGCCTTGTCGCATGAACCAAATTATAGAATTTGTTAATAATAATATTTGATAATTTGCAATGCAACCAGTTCAGTTGTAAGAAGAAACTGAAAATCGTTTAGGCGACGTCTTTGATTAAGTTTCTGACATAGACAAGTTCGGGAGTTTAAAATTGATTGTGAGTCTTGTTCAATTTGCTATGTGGGTCAAACTAGAAGGAACATTTTATTTCGATTCGAGGAACATTTTGCCCAAACAAAGGGAAATTATGATGAGGCATTAGCGTTAGCGGAACGTATTTAGAATAGAGGTCGCGCCATTTCTCAAGAAAGTTTATCATTTTTAAACACAGAATGAACAAATATAAAGGTAAATTAGTAGGGATGAAATGGAGCTTAAAAGGAATTCATTATGTTCCGATTCATCTCCACTTGAGGGTAATCCCTTGTTGGCATTATTATTCCCAAATAGTTTTTGAAAGGGCACATTTTGATTCATAATTTAGTTTCCTGTGCATGATGATGGCTATTCGGTAGCCGTAACGTCTTCAGTACTTTAACAGTATTTCTGGAGGATATGGGTAATCATTGCCTATTTATAGTGTTATAGTGTATCCACAGTGTAAACTCTTTCATAGTTTATCAATAATGCCTTGGTGAGACAATTGTACAATTTTCCTCATCCTAGATCCTAAAAAACAAAAGATGCACCCTACTGTATACATCATCAAAAATTGTAACAATCTCCCGGATTCTTTCAGATGTTACCTCATATCGCACTAGCCAATTTCAGATAGCTTGAGATTCCAGCTGTGACTATCTCTTTTCTGTGAATTATATGATGAAAAAGTACGGCGATCCTTATTATTGGGATATGAAGCTGGATGTTCCTGTACAAACCTTTGATATGATCAGGAAAGACGATCATCCACAGTGAGGATCAAAAGGAGCATATCTGCTTTCCAATTAGTGGATTTTCTAGACACAAGAGCGTTCTATGGCTTTGATGGTAGGTATCATATAAAGTTGTGCTTGATTCGTTTTATTGACCTTTACCTATTGTTCATTATCAATCTATGGTCATATCAAATATATTTGAGAGTAAGACAGAATCGGTGATTCCGATTTTCCGAGCTGAATGATATTTTTTTTTTTATGTCCCACTCACGTTCGTATGTTCATCAGTGTTCTGTGACCTTCGTGCGTGAAGAAATTGCCATTAATATTGTACGACGAATTTGAATATATTTGTGTATGAAAATATATGAATAATTAGATATTTATTCATTACTGGATTCGGGAAGAAGGAATGATTATCAAATTGCCTGAATAATCATTTTGATACTTTCCTTTCCAGTTGACTGAAGATCTGATGGTGAAAAGTAGAACAAAATAAGATGAATAAATCAGGAATTTCATTGAAGTTTTATGAACACTTCAAGACTCATTCGCTGAGAGTTATTGCTTGTTTCGCATTTACGGTCTTTTATTTAGTCTTATTCTGGTTACAGGAGTCTTCAAGTGGCTTCATAATATTCAATTTAGGTGAAACGGCTCACTACTCACTATGTTATTAGGTACGAGTGATAGGCAAGTATAAGAAGCTTGGTTCTTCTTTCATTTATAGCACATAAGAATAGACTAAGTTCGATTCAACTTCAGTTCAACGGCGCGAACTTTTCACTTTCTGGTCCCTGAGATTGAAATATCGAATAGTATTTCCGGAAAAAATTCCAGTTGAGAGCTTCAACGAAGTTTATCTCTAGATCATTAGATGCATTTTGACTTCAGTTGAATAATACGAACTGAGGAAACTATATTTTTTTGTGTATATATAACTGTTCTAGATATTTAGTTCTAGTTCTGAATATTGATACTTTTGATTGAATGTTTTGGAAATTATAACAAATATAATATCTATTTTAATATACAGGGTGTCCTCGAACTGCGTGGCCAAAATGGAACCGAAGATTCTTTGATTCGAAAAAAATTTGATGAGCCTTTTTACTTTTGCCTCAAGTGTCTTGTTTAGCCGGTAGAGGGCTTCAAAGTTGCAAAAATAATTTTGTTTTTTCGGTATAACTTGAGAACGCGATGAAGGACTTTCACAATATTTGGCAGGTGAGTTACTGTTGATAATAGCTGTTTTGACAGTGGAGCACAGAGCCTTGAAGACCATAGAAATGGCTCAAACTTGAGGATGTCATGGGAAAAGTGTATAGAACTTTTTTGTGGTCAATGTAATTCACTCTATATTTCTTACGTAGATAGCTTATGTTATTTGAAAACTTTTTTTACTCTTGGAAAATTTTGATAAAATTAACGGATTAGCTTGAAAAAATTAATTTTTGAGTCTCTGCAATTTTGCTAACTAATTTTACTTGATTAAAATACCTTAGTTGCCTTTGCTTTTCTAATGTCATTATAAAATTATGGCTCAAAATTTCACTAACACTGAAATGGTTGATATGTTATTGATTTATGGACTTTGTCGTTGCAATGGCCGGAGAAGTGTACAAGCTCATAGGGAAAGATATCCGCACCTCAGAATTCCAAATCGGCAAACCTTTGCTAATATCGAGAGGCGACTTCGCGAAACTGGCAGATTTGAAGCAAATCGCAGAGAAACTGAACGCAGACGGACAAGAAGGACGTTAGAGCTCGAAGAAGAGATACTGGGAGCGGTTGAAACTGAACCTAGAATAAGCACACGACGTTTGGGACTTCGTATTGGAGCCTCAACATCATTAGTTCATAATGTACTGAAAGAAGAACTGTTGTATCCCTATCATGTTAAAACAGTTCAATACTTATTGCCCATGGATCCAGGTCATCGGCTAGATTTCTGTCGGTTTATTGTCTAAAGACAAAAGGCAAACCCCAATTTTTGTAGAAGAATTCTGTTCACGGACGATCTACTTTCACGAGATGTGGTCTTTTTTACCTCCATAATGAACATTTCTATGCTGATAAAAATCCTCATGAAACGGAAGTTACACATTTTCAGAATCAAACTAAAATCAATGATTGGGTTGGAATTGTGGATAACTTTATTATTGGTCCTACCGTTATACCCGATCGATTGAACGGGGAGAACCACTTGAACTTTTTGGAACAAAGGCTACCTGAACTGTTGGAAGACTTGCCCTTACACATTCGTCGTGACCTTTGGTTTATGCATGATGGTGCACCTCCTCAATTCACATAAGCTGTGAGGCGACATTTGAATGCGGAATATCCAGATCGCTGGATAGGTAGAGGACACGATGCACCAGTGAACTGGCAGGCCCGCTCCCCTGATTTGACGCCCTGCGACTTCTTTCTATGGGGCGAAAGTTTATGCAGCTCCAGTAAACCCACGGGAGAAATTGTTGCAACGGATTAATCATGAAGCGGATTTATTGAAGAACGATCCTGAAGTACTAGCCAGAGTTCAATTCAATTTCTTGAAACGAATTAATTTGTGTATTCAGGAAAATGGGCAACATTTCGAACAATTGATGCCTTAGCGATTTCTCAAAAAGTTTTGTTGTTTCTTTTAATTTAGCATTTGTTTTTCCTAAATAATCACATCGTTTCCCCATTTCTATTGTTTTTATTATTCGTGTTTTACCGAGAATATAACCATTTCAGTGTTAGTGAAATTTTGAGCCATAATATCATAAAATTTGTACGGAAAGCAAAGTAAAAACTGACAGTTTTGAAAATAAATTCTCCAAATGCCAAAATGACATTGGAAAAGTAGAGGCAACTAAGGTATTTTAATCAAGTGAAATTAGTAAGCCAAAATTGTAGAGACTCGAAAATTAGTTTTTTGAAGCTAATCCGTTAATTTTATCTAAATTTTCTAAGAGTAAAAAAAGTATTCAAATTAGATAAGCTATCTACATAAAAAATATCGGGTGAATTGGATTGACCACAAAAAGTTCTGGACACTTTTCCCGTTACATCATCAAGTTTGAGCCATTTCTATGGTCTCTAAGGCTCTGTGCTCCACTCTCAAAAACTACTATTATTGACAGTAACTCACTTGCCAAATATTGTAAAAGTCCTTCATCACGTTCTCAAGTTATACCGAAAAAACAAAATTATTTTTGCAACTTTGAAGCCCTCTATCGGCTAAACAAGACACTTGAGGCAAAAGTAAAAAAGCTCATCAAATTTTTTTCGAGTCAAAGAATCTTCGGTTCCATTTTGGCCACGCAGTTCGAGGACACCCTGTATAGAAATTTTCAAACATATTGAAAATAATTTCATTGTAGCTTTGAGTATGAAAATTATTTTCACAGGCTTTGCCATGTTCACCCATTGAAGGTTCCAGAAATTCATTGATTCATTCATTCATCAATGAAACTTCAGTGTACCAATAAGTTACAACCAAAATTGGCAACGGCAATAATCAATCGGCACTTGAATAAAAGATGTATTTCTGAAAATGAATTTTGAAATATTATTTTCATTGGAATTATCTTGAACATCCTTACAAATGTTTCATCTAGAATTTCTAAGGAGTCCAGAAACTTGTTCTTTAGGCCTTTAATTGGATCAAATTACAGAATAGAAATTAGAAAATATGTTCTATTCTTGACATTTGATCCATCAATTTGGATTTCAAAGCGGCATTAACTGGCGGTCAGGCGGAGGAATGGGTATAAGTACCAAATTGACGTTATGAAATGAATGAGGTTGTAATTTATTGTTTTTTTATTATAATGATCAATAGTTCAAAAGCACTGACTGTGCTATCCAAATTCCTTCAACATGCTTCAAACAAACAAAGAATCTAACATATACCACTTTACACATTTCATTCAATGAAAAAAAAAAGACTTGTGCCCTTTTACACTAAAAACGAGGTCTGAAAAGTCAAAAAAATATTGAAGATGATAACATTATTATTATGTTTGTTCATTTTCACTATCATCACTTATTATTGCGTCAATTGGACTTTGTAACTAGACTGTAGAATGGGTAGAAAGCTAGTCTAACATTTCCAGGAGATATTTTCCTTTTCTTCTGATACTGAAACTGGAACTTCATAAGATGAAGGAAGAGCAGTTATCTGCTGCGAACCACTTTTACTCAAAAACAATATCTTTTTTAATGGTTCATCCTTATATAAAGAAGCCTTATATTCTACTGTGCCTATTTCCTGAGTATACCACAACCATTTGATATCTCTACAAGAAATATTTTTGCCTAATTCAAAAAAGTCACTCTTGGTCATTTCAGTCACATGAAATTGCTGAGAACTTCCACATGACCTTACCAACTGCACCCAATCTCGAGAATGTTCTATGAAAACAGGATAGTTCTTTTTTTTTTTCTCTATGACTGAATGATCCGAGTAACACTCCATATGAATGTGACCAAAAACAAGAAATGTATGATCTATGTAGTTTAGGCTTCATTTGCATGAGCAAAGAAAACATAATAAGTAAGTGTGTTTCTGTTTTGATCATCAGAGCATGTGTCCGAGTATATAAACGATTTTTGAGATCTCATCCAAAGAAGAACTCTCAAAATGTTTCTAAATATATGAGGGTATCTGATCTGCTCCTCGTCTTCCAATGGCTTCATGCCACATGATACAAAAATAATGCTTCGAGTTTAATTCTCGCATGGTGAAATAAAACACCCAGAATTGTCGTTTTTAGAATGCTATAGAGTTTTAATGTCAGGCGTTGAGAGACATTGCTGTGAATTAAGAGTCGCAGCCACTGTATTATCATGATGTTTCTTAGCCGCGTAAGCGTTCTCAGCCTCCAACTGGTGATCTTGCAATTTAGTTTTGAATTCTTCGACGGCTTCACCGTTCGAATTTTTGGTAAACGGAATTCTGTCTGATAATTTTTTTGAGAAACTGATTTTCTTCCTCGCTATAACATCTCACTGAAGTAAAATGACTAGGTAAGTATTTCCCAGTGGAGTCCTTCCGAGTAAAATAATTAGGAATCGAAGATATATGTTTAGTAACCAAATCACTGTAATTTTTAAGTGTCTTCTTTGCCGGAGTTGAATTTTCGCACCCATCAGCGTATATTATCCCTGAAAAAGAGAAACCTTTGGTACTAACTACTGTCGAACTGACTCAAGCTTCCCTTGTTTTCACTTTGAGTACCTTCCTTCCCCTCTTCTTCACTCCAGATATAATGAAAATAGAGAGACGAAATATATGGAGGATTTTATTGTGTAAAACGGCATAAGTGCACGTATAACGTTGTAAATTATATTTTTTATATTGCGGTCAGCGGTATAAGTAGGCATATAACTTTTTTTACAATATTATTATTCATTTTTGGAGTATGGACTTAAGTATACTCTATATACCATATAACATAGCAAAATGATTAGGGAAGGAATTTAACAACTTCCGAAACGCATCACGTTTTTCTGTGAAAAATGCTTTTGAACTTAATGCGAAATTGAAGGATTTCAAACTTGAACCTGGTGATACTCCCATTTCATTTGATGTTGTTCCACTATTTACAATTATCCAATTCCTGAGTCGATAAATTCTGAAGAAATGACCTTCAAATATTTATATCCCCGATAGAAGCTGCACAAAATTTGTGATCCTTACATCTTCATGTATGGAGCAATATATTTTACTTTTAACAAAAATTACTATAAACAAACAAGCAGATGTTCAATGGGCAACTCACCTTCTCCTTTTTTGGCCAATATTTTTCTAAGCGAACTCGAAACTTGCTGAAAATCAAAACTGAATCAGTTCCCAAAAGTTTGGTATGGATATGTTGATGACATTTTCGCGATTACAAGTGAAGATTTTGATTTCAATGTCTTTTTGAACCAGCTTAATAGTCAATTTGATTTACTGAGATTCACTGTCGAACTAGGAAAGGATAATCAGTTTCCTTTCCTAACATTATAAAAGATGGTAATCACTTAGATTTTCACGTATACAGAAATGCCACTCAAACAAATAGGTTTATCCCGGCGGATTTCGCCAGAACATTCAGTTATATATTATTGAACGTCCCTTTGAGCCGACAAAATTATAACAACGAGTGAGAAGCTTCAGTATATTGTGTTGGACAGTGTTTACCACAAATCTTTGGCCAATAATTTAATTTCTAAGCAAAACAGGAAATAGCCAACTAGCCAAATTAGAGCCATTACTTCCGAATACATCAATAAAATTCACTAATCATTTTCCAGTTATTATCAAATTTCATAATTATTTTTTTTAATTTGCAATACAACCAGCTTTTAGATATAAGAACAAGGTAAGACACCGTTTAGGCAACACTTTTGATGAAGTTTCTGATTTCGACAAATCTGGGATTTACCAAATCCATTATGAGTGTTCAAAATGCTATGTGGGTCAAACTAGAAGGAGCATATTAATTCGTTATATGGAACGTTCTACCCATATAAAAAAAAATAATGGTGAAAAATCAGCGATAGTCGAACACATTTTGAATACAGGTCACACCATTCCTCAAGAAACTTCATCACCTTTAACACTCAGTACAGACAAATATCTAGGTAATGTAGAAGAGGTGGAAATGTATGAACGAAAAAGCAATTTATTGAATTCCGATTTATCTGCAGCTCAGGGTTACTCATTATTACATCAGTATGCCTAAATAGTATTCAAACAGGCACATTTTTATTTATAATTTAGCTCACTCTGATGATGGCTACTTGGTAGCCGGAAAGTCCTCAGTACTTTAATAGTATTTTTAATGGATAAGGATGATTATTTCTTATCAATAGTGTCACAATATAACCACAGTATAAACTCTTTTATAGTTTATTACTAAATTCAAAAGTCATGAATCATAAGATACCTATATTTCATTTTTCGCAAACGGACAAAGGATATCTAAATATTTGTTTTTTCATTTTATTCTTATTATGCTATGTTTGGTTTCAGGCTCATAATAATTATATAAGTCTCCACACTACTTTCTGATGCACTGCATCTCTACAGAGTGCAATATGAATATTTTGTGTCTTGTTAATAAATATTGTAACCAGGTTAAATTTAATGAGAATATCACTTCTAACACTTCTTTGTATATCTCAAGTATTTCCTTGCGTGGCTGACATCCACTAATAACAGGATTCGATTTCTGTTTGATATGAATGATTAATGATGTAATTTTTATTCTTTGGTAGTGTAATGGTTATTTATAAGCTGAAGGAAGTAAGTGCGTCATTATCTTTCTACAGGGAGTGAGAAGACACCCACTTCATTTGGAATATATCATGTTCCAAGCGTTCCGTATTTCATTATTCAAAAAATGTTTTTATTCGTCCATATGGAACACTCTATATATGCATGTGAAATATTGATATAAATAAATATATATTAACGTACTAAACTCTGTCGAATAATGTTGGTAATTCAACTTTTTGCCTGCTGTTAGCACTGACTTAGGTACATGTCCGAATTCGAATCTCAGAAACTTCTGAAAATAAAAGAATTTGAATAATTTCGGGTTTATAAAGGTTTCGTAGAATTTTTTTTATGAATGTTCGAAACACCCTCTGTTAATTTGGGTTGAGTATAAAAATATTTTCAATCATAATTATCATTATTATTATTATTAAATATAGGTAATGAGCCGAAGTAGAATACCTATTTAGGTTCAATTACTCTAAATACAGTGTCCAAAGTTGTAAAGTAATACATATGGAACAATTATTCGTCAAAGATAGGATTAACAATTAGTTTCAGTAAAACAGAACAATCCATAATAATGAGCTATATTCATTTTCATTTCTTTTAATTACCATCAATTCATGATATTTGAGTTACATTAGGATGCACGTTCATCCAATAATTTTTAAAGTATAACTCACTCTTCGACTAGATGCATTTCTCGTTTCTGTTCTTCGGTGACAAATATTGAAACAAGTTGTATTCACTTAAGATTCTGGTTCCAGAAATATAGGGTCGGCCTAAGGTCTATTATTAACTTAACCCCTCCTCCATTGGCAAACAATACTCAAACCAAACCTAAGCTTTACGTTACGTATTCCATTCAAGGAATTCTTGATTTCAATTCTCAATTCTTCAAGATTATCGGACCTTCATTCCTGTAACCTATAAGTTTGAGTTCTTACAGAATGTAAAGAAGAAGAAGAAAATGTAAGGAGATCTTGCAGGTCAAGCAATATCTTTTGGAACGCCTATCATGCAGGTTGAGTAGTGGAAGTTCCAAAAATGCCTGGATTATCTCGTTTCATGAGCTGGACAACCATTATGCTGGAACCAAACCTGGCCCAAATTCATATCAGGTGAGGTTTCTTGAAGGAAATACACATGTCTGGAGTAAGGAAATATCTTTGGCCACTTGAGGTTCCTTCAATGGAAAAAGGGTTAATAACCTGATTTCTTGAAATTCCAGCAATGGAAATTATGATCCATCAGTGACTAGAATATTGCACATTACAGTTTTCCAAAATTCCATCTCGCTTTCATTTTCGTTAGGGACCTGTTCAATGATTTCACCTCCTTTATAAGGAGGCCAATCTCTCTCAATATCTTTACAACATTGAGGTTGATTGTCATAACTTTCCTTTTCTATGTGACGGCTCGATAGCTCGGGATTTTCCTGAACCAATGAACATATAGATCAATCCATGTCATGATTATACGGTTCAACAGGCTCCATTCCATGTTCGGATGATTCAACACATCTGTACGTTTCAAAATTATTTTTTATGACATACCATGCTACAGATTTCGATATTGACAGATGATTTTCGGAGTGGATGGTAGAGAAATTATCCAAAACTTCTTGACATGAGTCAATGTAATATCATTCTATTATTGGTATCTTCCCTTTTGGTTCTAGCATCATTAACAGAAGATCATTCATGCTCACCACAAACGCTCCAAGTGGAATGAATCAATCGAATGCATGTTTTTGTTATCGATAGATAAGGTACTGACGACAGACACTCTAACGGATTACGCTCATCACTCTTATTAAATCCGAAAACAGATAGATTAGAATTTTTCATTCACTTCTAATTTCGCGTTGGAAAAGCTACAAAGAAACGTTCAGAATTACTGCCTCCCTCATGGTATTGTGGGTTTTCTAATAGATTTTGTTGGCACAAAGTAACGAAACTAGTAATCCGGCAAACATCGGCATACTAACCGTCCCAGTGATAGTTACGGCGATCTGGCGGTCTAACACCCGCCATCTCAATGTCTTGTCTGTTGCGCGCTTCCCCCTCATTTCCTGTGAACCATCCTAGTCAAACAATATAACTTTTTTGATAGAGTTTCTGGCAGTTTTCTCCAGCCTAGCCTCTTTCGAACGATACCTCAACCACCATCCTATCCTATCCTATGTACTTTCCTCTATCAAAGCTCTGATACGGCCTTTACATCAAACCAGTAATACATTGATTAATACAATTGGATATACTCACCCTGATTCTGGATTAAAACTCACATTTCCTCCTAGACGTGATGAGACATGGACAAACAATTCCTATATTCTCAACGTTGAGTTGACAGTACTTGATTTTTACAAGAATTTGATGGATCATCAATTGATGAGACGAATAAGCAACATTGATAAGACATGGACAAACAATATCTTCATTTCCAACATTGAGTTGACAGTATATTTGCAAGAATTTGATGGAGGGTTATCAACAAACGCCACTGAACAAAATTAATGTAGATGAAGATACTCAACTCGATTTCGGTTTAAAACTCACATTTACTTCCAGACATTGATGAGACATGGAAAAACAATATTCATATTTTCAACATTGAATTGACAGTTCTTGATATTTGCAAGAAATCGATGGGTAATCAAGAAATGCCAATGAACGAAATTAATGTAAATGAAGATAATTACCTTGATTTCTCATCAAAACTCATATTTCCATCTAGACATTGATGAGACATAGACAAACAATATCTATATTTCCAACATTAAGTTGATATTTGCAAGAATTTTATTGTGGGCTGTTAACAAATGCCTCTGAACAAAATTGACGTGAATGAATGTAACAACCCTGATTTCTCATAAAAACTCACATTTCCTTCATGGATTCGGCATTGATGAAACATGGGCGAACAATTTCTATATTTTCAACATTGAGTTGACAGTCCTTGATATTTGCAAAAATTTGATGCTGGGTTATAATGAATGAATGGAATGAATGCATCTAGGACGATATATATTTCATGCACATAGTTGTCTGAATAATACAGATTTTTTCCGTAAGTGAGGAAATATCTCTATTTGGAATTCATTCAGCTATTAATTAATTTAATATTTAAGTAGATAGGTATTGGATGCATTAGAAAGCTCCACGAATCGTAATCAATAAACGTAATTTCCAAAGGAGTTTTAGAATAATTTATAAGATTCTTTATAAATTGATGAGGTGAATTCAATTAGTGGAAGTAAAATTTAATTAGCGGTGAGACCATAATGGTGATTGTTTACAATTACTTCCACGAAACTTTTCCTGGACTGCAATTTCCTGTAACTTCCAAGTTTGTTTCGAATACACCTACTTAGGTAATTCCTGCTAGCTCCCTTTACAATTTGTTACCTCGTAAATATCGACTTAACTCGAACAGAATATTCATTACAAGATTGATTCATCGTGGAAAAGTTATTCATTGAATTAACACATGGCAACCAACTGATGACAGATGTTACAGTTATTCAAATTATTATTATCATCCCATCCAAATTCGTTCTGATTATTGTTGATCCAAGAACGTAAATTATCTTGATCGTTTGTAGTTTATCACATTCGTTGTTAAAACTGTATGTTTTGAGGAATACCGAGTTGTAGAATCGATAAAAAAAGTTGTGATAAATTGATTACGTTACACTTTTATTACCGCAATAGTTTGAGGATTTTCCTGCAGGTCAAATGTAAATGATTGTAGAAACAGATAATATACTAGAAATAATTCACAAACCACTGATAAAATAAGTTATACTATATTCTGTTACATTGAAATTTTATTTAAATTGTCTACATAATGTATTTTACAATTCTATGTTCCCACAATGGCGGCTGATACTAAAGGGCAAAAGGACACGTGCTCAACCAACCACCAACGTAAACACAGAAAGAAATTCGCTGTAATTCCGTGAATTATTCTATTCCGAACGCCAGGAGACACGCTCATGCAATTCTAACGCTCAAAACTATGTTCCGGATAACTTTCTGAAGTGTACCCATCTCAAGTATGATTCGGTTGACTACGGTTATCTTCGCCATATGCGCTCATACCATCAATTTGGGGCACAAGGCAAACGTATCTCCAGTAAACGTCTCGCCTTCATAGATTCCAAGACGTGAAATCATGTCAATTGTGTGCAAAATCCTTTGATGAACACGCTATCATTAGAGGAAAAACTTTTAATTTAAAAAAAGGAAGGCCTATTCCTAATAGCCGAATAAACTACAATTCTACAAACGAAATCTTAGCTCGAAATAACCTTCTCCCATGATTCTCCAAAAGTTCACAGAAGATGAACAGTGTTGGTAGGGGCATAATTCTTACATTCACAAAATGTGGCCTGCATCTATTCAAACTTTTGTGAACTGAATAAATTTTGAATTCAAGAAGGTTGCAAGTTTGCCCAGAAAAATATTGGTCAAAAAATAGGAGTTACAATTTTCATTCTCCTTCTGATAAGTTCCTTTGTCATCTCCAAAGATAATGACTTCATGAAGAGTCTTCCTTCTCATTCATGTTCCCTCTACAGACTGTTTGAATATTCTATGCTCTCACAGTCAGCTGAGTATAAAACATAATCATCATTTAGGAGCAAATACTAACATTTTTCATTTTTTGGGAATGTACTAGACTGAAGTTGAAGCTCCATTATCAGATTATAACACTGCTCCACATTATATTTTTTTTTTTAATACTGGAGTTAAAGCTTATTCATTGAAATATCGTGGAATATTCATTATCTATCACCCAAACATGATCATAAAGGCTCAGACACTAGCGTCCACGTGGGACGCCAAACCAACAAAACTCTCAGCGTGAAGCAATTTGAACGAAGACTGAATGAACCATAACTGACAGCGTATTGAGCAAGGTACATGAAAGGGAACCCCGTATCATACTATTTGAGAAAGTTCTGTGCAATGTAAGATGATGTGACGTCCTGGCGTCTGGTAGACGCTGAGCGGGTAATGGTTAACAGTATTTTCAGTGGATCAGGGTGATTATGTCTTATTTATAGTTTGATACCCAAAGTTGGCTGCAGACGCATTTCATCAAATAAAGCCATATTCATTCCAAATTACATGGAAATCCTGGTAAACAGAATAATTTCTCGGAAAGATAGAAATAAGCTGTCAGAACGTGAAATTTATATATAGATGTATTCCTCACCGAGTAATAATTATCCGTAAAATATTCACGATTCATAGATTTGAGGCTGCCATAGTATCCTTAGAAAGTATTCTCGATTCTGCACTGGAACATTCATTGGCTCCGCTTGTTTGGAAAGTTACATCGATGGATAACCTTCAATCAATTTCTCCAAAAGACATATTATCTTTATTAAGATGATTTCTTCATCGCAATTAATAACTTTCGTTTAGGTCGATCATTGCAGCTTATCAATCTTAATCAGTTCGTAGTTGAGAATAATTTTCAATAATTACCCAAAACTCCACTCAGCTCAACACTATATATCAATCAAGCTTTGTAGTTACAACAGCATTATACGTTTAGAACATAATTTCGCCTGATTGAGAACTTTCAAGGAATAGGTTTGTTCCCAGCGACTTCCCCATAATATGTAAAAACTCATTAGTAGAAATAATGCAGAATTCCTTGAAACAATAAGTTAACG
The DNA here is from genome assembly GCA_958510875.1 of Endomychus coccineus. Taxonomy (NCBI): domain Eukaryota; kingdom Metazoa; phylum Arthropoda; class Insecta; order Coleoptera; family Endomychidae; genus Endomychus; species Endomychus coccineus. Next base: position 36,827,343 of record OY294068.1, read on the forward strand.
TCAATAACTTCCAAAGTAACATGAATAGTCTACTTTCAATTTAACTGGGTACAATTAATATCCATAATACTCGTATATCAGTGAGTGGGTGAGTTAATTCAGTTCAATTATTGTTTCTGTGAATAATTCCAAGTCGCTACGGCAAAAAAGCGTATTTGGCGCTTACCAATTTTTATACGATACGCAAACATCGATTTGTACACAATATTCTTGGCTTCCGAGTTGATTCCGCGTCACGATAGCACGACTTTAGGCTTTAGGCTCAAACTGGAACTGTTTCTTCTGGGTTCGGTAGCAGTATTTATTGAAGGAAGAAACCTCCACGCTACATAGTTCACTGCCTTCATTTCGGTGGTTAAATACGTTCTGGCACCTGACCCTGCCGTTGTGTGATCATTTGCGAAAAGGACTTTTCAAGTATGGGTCTACAAATGTCGCGAAGGTAATATCCTGAGTAACGGTTTACATTATTTGAATGTTTCAGAATTCCTATGGCTTCAAGAATTTTTCGCTGATAGAAGTTTGAAGCGACTTGGATTTTGGTATTTTCGAAAATGATTTGATGATAAGTGTCAGACTTGTGTTCCGCAACTGCAGATCTGCTGGTGTCACGAAGCTTTGTACTGCGCTCATGTTCTTCCACATGAGTAGCTACTGTACGACCTGTTTCACCAATTTAGACTTTACCGCAAAAACAAGGAATGCTATAAACACCCTCTAGATGAATAGGTGGGAGGAGATCTTTAATAGGTTTGTTAAACTGAGATAGTTCTGAAAGTGTGGAAAACTGAGTAGAAATATTATGTTTTTTAAGAATTTTGGGAATTCGATCTGTTATAATTTCAATATATGGGAGATAAGTAGTGAATAAACCAGGCGGGGAAGGGCTTGTGACTCAGGTTGTGTATTTCTGTATTGCTTTATGAATGTCATATTGGGAGAAATTATTTGATGATGAGATGTTTCAATTCTGATTCCAAGAATTGTCGTTTGGATAAGTTGACAGTTCTGTAGACCAAGGAGTTTATGACAGATTGCATTTGGGCAGGGTGATGGTGGGAAAGGCCATCTATCGATGTGAGTGGGTTTTCGATACACATAATGTCCCAAAGTACCGTCAGTCTGTCGACTTACTGAAACATTTAGGAACGGAAGTGAACCTTCTGATTCAACTCCCATGGTGGAAAGAATATTGGGATGTAATGAATTTTAATGATTGAAGAAGGGAACAAAATTTTTCCGACCATATTGCCAAATAACAAAAGTGTCGTCTACGCATCTAAACCAACATATCGGCTTGAGAACAGATGAGTCAATAGCATCATGCTCAAAACAACTGACTGCTGATATATTTAGGAAGGTACATGAAAAGGGAACCCCGGATCACACTATTCAAGAAAGTTCTGTGGAATGTTCGATGATGTGGCGTCTAGTAGACGCTGAGCTGTTAATGGTTAGGATTATTCTTAGTGAATAGGGGTGATTATTTCCTATTTATAGTTTGATACACATGTTGACTGCAGACGAGTTTTATCAAATAAAGCCATTTATTCATACTAAATCACATGGAAATACTCTATCCGTGGAACAGGATTGAGTAGCTAAAATATATCCAATCATATACCGTGAGTCTCCATTTGCCAAATATCAAAAAAAATATTTTATGGAGGTATTATTTGTTCTGTAAGTATTTATATTTTCTTTGTCTTGTCAATGAAGCAATTTAAAAATTTCTATTTTTAATGGCATTTTCGCAATTGGTTCGAAGCGATATTTATGGGGTCATCTTGTCCATAAGCTTGAATCCCTGAAAGATTGAAAATAAATTACTATGTTTTCCAAAGAAACATCACTCAGAAAATGAAAAGGAAGTCAATAGAATAAGGAGAATAGTAAGTGACAAAGTTAAAGCGAATAGAACGAGAAAGTTTGCAATATTAATGAACAATCAACTCTATCGAAGGTATAATAACCGACTAATACACTGTTATAGAGTTTACACCATCTACAAGTGGATATCTTAGCTAGACATTCGAATAATGTACAAAATTGACTGATAGGTGACGACACCGAACGGGACCAATATGAAAAATGGTAAATGAATGAAGAATATTCAGTTACTCACTTACTTGTCTTTGCCTTTCACAAGATAACTTTGATAAGGTCCTCTCCATAGTCTAGACTCTATATCGATCAATAATATTACAAACTAATTATTTTAGAAGGCTGTTGCGCCCTCTCACGGACCTCATCAGCAGAATGAGAAAGCTTGCAATTTTACTGGACGATCAATGCTATCGAATGTATAACAGACTAATAGAGTGTTAGGAAGAACCAAAAATATCTAAAGATATCTACCAATAGATGTCCTATTAAGGAATCCAAACAATGTGCAACATTAACTGATAGATTTCTCGAACTTTACAGAAGTTACAAGAAATGTTAGACTACTTGAACAAAACCAATAATACAGTTGAGAAATAAATAAATATTCTTTTTTGATAGGTTATCTCATACAAGGATTTCCCAATACATGAACACTGACATACAATGGATTATATTATACAATCATTGACATCGGTGGGTGACCTTGCGTCTGTCAGCATATAACATATCCCAGTATAGTAAGAAGGTATAATCGCTAATCATTCATGTTCCCGTATATTCATATGAAACATTCTTACTACGGTGATTTGAATAATAAGAAAAATAAGGTATACTTTGTATTCATAGAAATTAAGTACCTAGATTGAGTATATGCATACATGATTATAAAACTTTAGTATTATTGAAGCGAAGTAATTTCCAGTTTGATTATTCACTACGCTAATTATCACGTTGTTCATTGAAAATTGTGAAAGCACAGCGTTTGTTTGTTTTGCAGAAATGCAGTAAACTAGTCCGCATAACATTCAGGTGCAACATAATTGAAATATTCTATAAAATAAAAAAAAACCACATACATGTGAATGTAAAGCTGACACTAAGTTTTTGCTTTGAACAAAAGCCACAGTCATGTTTACATACATTGAAACTTGCAATTCAAATGGAATACCAACATGACTTTGAGGATTATTTAATAACTACATTTGCCACTCAAATCAACATAAAGTAATAAAGCATTTTACAAATCGCTATATTATTAGGGTCCTGTGTGTTTGAGCGATCCAGACCCATATATTGAAAAGTATAAGGCAGGACTCCTGATTCGGCAAGTATACGGCAAGGAAGATAAGTACAGTAAACATGCAAAGCGAACGAAGTCTGTCCTCCTTTTGGCCCATTCAATCAGTCTTAACACTCCCGACATAATGACAGAACACCCCTTTTTTGTTTCAAAATCGATGTGTAGGAGTGAATCAATGGCATTGTCTCAGACAAGGTTTTGTTAATAACTAATTAGAAGATTAACCATCAATTGAACATGTTGATATAGTTGAAACAAAATGTTTGCATCTATAAACAAGTTTTGACTCGAGGAAGATATTTTACTTCGATTGAGAACTTTTGTAGTTAACTAGTCTATAGCAATTAGTTTTCCATAATTTTCTGGCTTTGGTTTTTCCTCTGTATTGATGTTTCTTCTTTGACCTCTCTTCAACGGCGTGAGCTTCTTCAATAAAGTTCATGGATGTCCCCACTGTGAACTCTTCTTCAATGTCTTGGAAAACTTGTGGGGAAGATTCTTCAATCTCAGTTTCTTTTATGTCGAATGAGGTCCTGTTGCTGCAGTTTTCTATTCCATGGTACTCACAAACGACTGAGCACACTAGACCCGTTTTCCTGCATCCGCAAGCTGCACCACATTATTTTTTTTTGCGTCGAGAAAGAGAACATACTCATTTCGGCAACATTGATGTCCTCTACTTTTCACACTTTTGATTGTAGCGCAGAGACTTCATGAGATAAATTGATGAAACAAAATTTTTCATTACCACCTACCGCTCTTGCAGAACATCAATACCAATACCATTCTGAAAAAAAGCCCAAAGTGAGTCACTTTGGTTTTGAATCCTTCACATGTCTCGTCAACGACTTATAACAGAAAAATAGCTGCGGTAATTTTTCCCCATAAAAGCTATTCTTTACCTGACATTCACTGTTTTTTTCCTACATAGAGGAGGGAAAATCTTGAATAGTCGCCTCTTGGGCCCTTGCCTTCGTAGTACAGTCATTTGATACTTTTACCTGGAAAGTTTTCCGGAAGTTATGAAAACTGGTGATTTCATAGATTTCGACATGCTCTTTCCCAATTTCTACTTTGTCACCTCGTATTTTTACCGCTTCCCGCCATTTTGGAAAAATGGCGCCTAAAAACGTTTTTCGATATTATCTCCTTTCCTACTCATTTTACGATTAAAATAGTTATGTAATAAATTAAACTAGAGAAAATTTCCTATAATTTATGTATTAACCTTTTTTTTTGTATAATGAATAGTTGTGGCGCATGACAATGATTTGGTCACAGTTGATGCACAATTTCACAACTCGTGCATGAAAAAATTGTAACAAGCACCACCGACTGAAGGAATTAAAAAAAGAGGTCCTTATGCAAACGAGATCGATACTGCAATGCAGTGTATTTATTTTTTTCTCGAGCAGAATTCTGAAGAGTGTCAGTTTTCTCTGGACAAACTGATGACCAAAATTGAAGGTGATTACCGCCCACACAGGGTATAAGTTATTGACGGAAGCCTGGTACAACCAAAAAAGCGACAACAAGACAGAAGAACGTCAGCGTATTGTGAACACAGCTGCAGCAATTGTTGTTGAGGATATTCGCTTTAGGATATACGAGACAAAATATTATCCTCCATCAGATGATTTTTTTCAAGAAATTGAGTCAGATATACCTGAAACTGTACGGGTTTTCCTGGATGATGTGATCTTGAAGAACAAACGTGCGTCTCTTGAAAAATGGAGGAAAAAGAGCATTGCTCTCGCACATTCTATGATTGCCGCAGCAAGTATGGATCTCGACGATCAATAGATACATTGTCATCTCTTGGATTTTGTTCCTCATACACCGAAGCGATACTTTTTGAAGTTTCAGCTATAATGTGCTCACCGTTGGATATCGATGTAAACGCATTTTCTCAGTTTGTTTTCGACAACGCTGATTTTAACACGCAGACATTAGGTGGTCATAACACTTTTCATCCAATGGGCGGTATACACTGTATAACACCTAGAAACCCAGAATTAAATGAGATTGTTCAGGTGCTGATCCAGATATCATTGCTAAAGCTGTAGAATGCTTCCTTCTTGCATTGTACGGTTACAGTGTCGTTAAACAAGTATAGATATTTATGTTTCACAAAATCGGCATATAAAAATGAATTCAATATTGCCTCGCTACCACCGACAGAAGCAGCAGCACGACAACATTCCTTCGAAACCTATCACCAGGTTCAGAAGTGTAGTTGAACAAAATGCAGTACGATGGGAATGGAAAATAAGCAAGAAGCCTACTTCCTGCACCACACTAGAGCCCCCAGCTCCGGAAGCCTTGTTAAAACTAATTTCTTTGCAAATGCAAAAAGGCATGTGAGAGAGCCTGTGGATGCAGAAAGGCTGGATTAAAGTGATGAAGAGGAAGAAGAGGAGAATGTTCTCGAGCAAACATATGATGAAATCGAGGAAGAAGATTACAACGAAGATGAGAATGCCATTGCCGATGATCTGGAAGAAATTTCTGTCTGTGGCATTTCTTCTGGTGATGAAGACGATATACTCGCAACACCTGTTCCATCGAAGATAGCCAAGAGAAGGCGAATGCACTGAATTTTGTGATAGTACATTGCGTGTGGATTAGACCTACTGGGGATACCATTATGAAAAAACGAGCCACTTACTCTACCTCATGGTGATGAGGTTTTTGACCAAAATTCGTGTTGGAGTAGAATTTGCGCCGCTCGTACGCTATAATTATTCAATATACAAAAAAAGGTTACTTCATAAATTATGGGAAATTTTCTCTAGTTTAATTTATTTCATAGCTATTTTAATCGTAAAATGAGTCGGGAAGGAGATATTATCGAAAAACGTTTTTAGGCGTCATTTTTCCAAAATGGCGGCAGGAGCGGCAAAAATATGAGGTGGCAAAGTAGAAATTCGATAAGAGCATGTTGAAATCTATGAAATCACCAATTTTCAAAACTCCCGGAAAACTTTCCAGGTAACCTCTTATTTGATCACCAAATGACTGTACTATCGGGTGTACTGAATTCTTACCAACTGAAACCCTCCACCGTCAGGTTGGTTCTCCTTCTCAGAGAGAGCGTCACTGCACTGTGGTCATTAGAGTCTTATTGTGCCCTCATATGTATTCGATTACATTCAGAAGCCTGGAATAGATGATACTCCTGATTTCCTCGGGTGTAGTTTCATCGTCCGACGACTAACCGCACATGCATGAGTGCCACTCACTTCATTAAGATGTAACGTCGAGTATCAGGATATTCTAGCGATCGTATCTTACATGAAATACAGCAAACAGAGTTGTTAAAAGAATGTTCATCACTCGACATATATTACAAACTCGACTTACATTCTCGGATCGTCGGTCTTTTATATCTCGAACTATGAAACGCAATTTGTTGTTTGAAAAGGTAGGATGACTCATAATCGATTCTCAATTCCCTCGCATCAATTTCCAGTTGAAGATTGTTCTATTATTTTTATCTTCCCTTCTAATTCTAGTACCATCTGTAGACGATTATGTATGCTTACCACTAACGCTTCAAGTGAAATAAATCTGTTGAATCATGTGAATCGTTCAGTTATCGGTAAGTAGGACAGGCGCGTCATAAATCTATAAATCACACTCATCCCACGTTCATCTGTGTCGAATCTCTATCGCTATTGTTAGATCTATATAAACTAGCATCTTGAGCTCAATCTGTGTATGAACATGTTCTGGCACATTCTATACCATGTATCTTTGGCCTATGAATAAAGTAACATCACATCATATATTTTAAATCGTATCAAATTTCGTAACAAAAGACGTGAAAGTTATGTAAACGGAGGTTAAAAGATCAAATAGCGGACAAAAAATCGTTTCCAAAGTTACACGATCGGGAAATCATCTATCTCACAGCGACACCAACTATTATGAGGGTGGCATGTCGAACAGTCAGAGTGGATCAGATGATATTTAAAATGAAATTAATACCTAAAACATTTTCGAGTAGTTCGTCAGTTCTTGTTATATCCATGAATAAATGAATAGGAGTAAGAGTACGTTTTCATGTCTCTGGATAATGTATCTATAGTTTCGAGATTGGATATGCTTGTTATTGTCGAGACTTCGAGATTCGTTTGTGGCATTGTAAATTGGTAACTTAAGTCAGGGATGATAATGATCTACCTGGTTCACTATTTTCTCATTGAATAATACACGTGAATGCATTATTCCGCTTTGTTGGCATTATGCAATATTATGTGCTAAAAACTCAAGAGCAACTCCGCTCTTGAAATCCATGAATCATGGGAGCACTTACTCCATTAATCTCCAAGTTTTTTATGTTGATGAGATAAACACTTTATAGTCCTCATTCATTATACATAATATTCAATAAATAGAGGGCCATACTTCAGGAATAGCTTGCTTGTATGAAAATGAAGATACTTAGGTCTACTGATCACAGTACAATTATCCTTCCTTGAGAAGTTATAGCCCCGAAATTTTTTTCTTTTCCTCCTCATTAACGTATTCATCTATCGGAATGAATATACTCATATTTTGGGGGAAGGAGGATTTGTCGGGTGTTTAATATGATAACAGTTCGTTTATTGCGTTAAACGTTCAGAGTGCCTCTGCCTCTGTCTTATTTTGTTGAGATTTTTTGGAGGATAGTGAGTTTCAGAAAATGATTTGGTTTGAAACACCACTCGATTTCCTTGAACGAAGGTATACCACATCATGTATATCACTAAAGTGCTTCATTTTGAAGAGAACTAAACTTCAAGAATTTGTTGAATATAATAGGAACCTTATTATTTTGTTGAATTAAAAAAAAACTAATATTGTTCTTACTGAATTGAGAATGGAAACATCATGCTTCAGAAGTTGGAGAATAAAACTCAAATTTTACACAAAACTTTTAACATTTAATTTAAAAATGCTGACAAATTGTTTCACCACACTGTGGCATTATCAAAGCGAGGAGTTATCAACTAAAGCTAAATCTAAAAGTATGTCCTTAAATATCAGGGATCAGAATGTGGTGCAAATTGAGGGATGGGGGTGGATAATGGTGGGAGTGTGTTTACAAAATTGTTAACAAGCGGTGAATTATATGTGTCGATTTGATCATTTAATATTACATTATTATTGTTTTTTGCGTGTTTCAAAATTTCTATGGATTCTAATATATTGAGTTTATGTCCTTTTTCCTGAATATGTAGAATATCAGGATTAAGGGTGAAATTGTGGTTATGCTCTAACAGGTGATTTGCGTAATTAGAGTCTTCTTTTTTGAGCCTGTAACTTCTCAAATGTTCATTGAACCTTACGCTGAAACTGCGTCCAGTTTGTCCTATGTACAAAGCACTACAGTCATCACATCTCAGTCTGTGAACTCCAGATTTCTTTAAGTTATCTTTTTTAGCTTTCGAGTTATTAATATACGAGCATAGGTTATTTGTTGTTTTAAAGGCGACGTTTTTATTCTGTTTTTTAAGGAATTGAGATATTTTTAGTGAATGTTTACCTAAATATGTTAGACATGTGAAATTTGATTTTGTATTATTATTAATTTGCGGATAAATTATGCTTAAGGCTTTTTTATTGAGTTCATTTTGGAGTATTTTATTAATTATCTTGACATTATAACCGTTATTTTTGGCAATTTCTACGATTCTGTTTAATTCTAAATGGAAATTATCTTTACTTAATGGGACATTAATTAATCTATGTATCATACAATTATATGCTGCTGGCTTATGTGATTGTGGATGTAAAGAAGTGTTGTGTATTGTGGTATCTGTGTGGGTGGGCTTGTGATAAATAGCGAAAGAAAAGTAATTATTTGTGTGTGAAATTGCCAGATCTAAAAAGTTTAAGGACTTGTTGTTTTCCATCTCTAATGTGAATTCTATATTTGGGTGTAAGTTGTTGATATAGGTGAGAAAAGAATTTATTTGACGGTTACTGCCTGTATAGCAAGCGATTACGTCGTCAACATAGCGATACCAATATACAAACATGTGCTGAAAATTGGAATTTAAAATCTTAGTTTCCAAGTAATTCATAAATATTTCTGCTAGCAACGGAGATAATGGCGAACCCATGGGGAGTCCGGTGTTCTGTTTGTAATATTTATCGTTAATTGTGAAATAATTTTGGTCTATGCAAAGTGAGATTAAACTTAATATTTCCTGTGTTATTGCCGGTAAAGTATTATTGCGGATTAAAAGATCTTCAATTAGAGTGATGGTCAATTGTGTGGGAATACTTGGAAAAAGGTTCTTGACATCAAAAGATACAAGTTTGATATTTGTCTTTAGTTCTACATCTTTTATTTTTTCTTAACTGGAAAGAGTTTTTTATACTGTATTTAGGTTTAAAGTTTGTATATGTTGATATTATGTTGACTAACTTTTTCGCTATTTTTTGACAGGGTGCATTGATATATGAACAGACGGGTCTTATGGGAGTATCGTCTTTGTGAATTTTTAATAAACCATAAAGAGAAGGTGGTTGAGGATTCATGTTCATTAAACGAGGCTTCTCATATTCAGTCAAAATATATTGGATATTTTTGAGAGAATTTTTAATATTTGCCTGGAATTTCATTGTGGGGTCTGATTTTAGTTCTATAAATTTTGTTGAATCTAAAAATTGATCAATTTTTTCTAAATATGTAGGTTTATCTATTGCAATTATTGTATTACCTTTGTCGGCTTTAGTGAACACGATATTATTTTCAATTGTCTTTTCATTAAGTATTTTAGCAATTTCAATTTCTGGATTTACGAATTTGCTAGAAGTTAATTTAGTAGAATTTATCAATATATCGCTTGCATTATATTTAATTCTTGTTTCTGACTGTTTGAGTGCAACTTCTGTTTCAACAGTAAGGTTTTCAAAGTGTTTATTATTGGGTTTAAATGGGATATTATATTTAAAGCCTTTGTTAAGTAAATTGATTTCTGACACACTGAAAGATACTTCTGATTAGTTTACAAATCTACTGTGATAATTGAATTTTTGCTCATCTGCTAGAGAAGTGTTCGGTTTTTTATTATTATTTGTGAAATTAGCTTCTTTGTTAGTTTTGTTTTGGATTAAACTGTTTAACTTTTTCTTCTGTTTCAAGAATTTATTATGTACGATTGATGAGATTTTTTCGCGAATATTATTATCAAGTATATCAAATTCTATATTATGGAGCTTAAAGGTGAGTTGTGAATGCAACCAAACCAAATAAGTGAACCATATAAACCTGAAACCAATAATAGAAATCATTATTGTCTGCCATTAGCAATTGGGAATATGGCGGGAATAGACTAGAGAATTAATATATCTTCTAGAATAGAAACTCAAAGGATCCAATAGAATCGCTTTCATCTCGGCTATAAAGTCAACCCTAGTCGAGACGATATGAAATATGACAAAACGTCGTCTCCATTCTCGATTTTTTATTTTCAAATGTATGTTTCATTTGACAAAATGAAGTAGCTAATTTTTCCCAATTCGTTGCCTCTGTTATATGGTACTTTATCAATGACGGGGGGCATACAGCATAGTTATTTCATCACCAGGGTGCATATATCCTCAGGGAGCGTTTTGTGGGGTTCAGGTTCCTAGGGTTCGTAGCTATGGGTGGTATAAGAATAACACAGTGATAGGTTATGGTTTTTTGTAACATTTATACATACAGATGAGCTGCACTATTCACAAATCGTAGATTAACGTAGAATGTAAATTACATGTATGTTATATCATATCGTCATAATCTTTATTTATATTTCTTTATACTAACTCATCCTAGTCCCTCTTGTTCTCTATATTCGAAATATCAAGACGGAGCCTTCTCGTTCTGACGAAGGTGGACATTGACTCCTCACCTTGCTGACCTAATGTTCATATTTCATATTTGTCAGCATAACATTTGTATTTACTATATCGATAGCATACCTAGGTCATGAGTCTTTCAAGAAAGTGAAGCAATTTAATGAATAAAATGAATTTATGGAATCTAGTGAAATAATCTCTATCATTCCGTTGCAGGCGATCAACCTGCCGTTTCGAATCTGATCATAAGTCATCTCTCACTAACAGTATTCTGGAAAGCTATCTCCAGTCTCTCTTCTGATATATACGTAACTCATTTTGTGATGAGATATCATACCTTTATATTAATCAATGCTCTGTATATAACGTCAACACAATAATTATAAAACAAAAATTCAAATTAAAATTTGTTTATTCATAACTATTATCAATAAATTTCTTTTTCTGACGTTTTCAGTTGTATGTTTGCCTAATACACTATTATTATTCATAAGGTTTTTATTTGAATGAATCATCAAAATATCATGATGAAAAGGGAATTTAAGATTTTTTTAGAATAGGTGTCCCAATGTCAGTATCGCAATTATAGTACAGGGTGTATCAGGATATATGTGAAAACATTCAATATGTGATTCTATATCATATTTCCAACAAAAAAATTCACATAATACATATTCCGATTTTCAACAATTAACAAGTAATTCGCTATTTTCTATTATTTAATGAAAATATCACATTTCCATGGAACTGGCTTCTCCCTATAATCAACAACGAATGTAGACAATAGTAAATCATTGCTAATGTAAGAGCAATTAAGTTTTCATATGGTACCATACTTATTGCCGAAATGTTATCATTTTTACCTCATAACATTTTGGTGTTACCTGTTATTTGATGAAGCCGTGAAAATTCAAACGTCAGATGCTCAAGATAAATACGGAAGATAACTGTTTGTCAAAATATCAGCAAAGATCAAGCTTTAGAAAGGGTGAAATAAAGTGTGGCTTACATTTATTTTCTATTGCTTTAATTTTCTTTACTTTGATTACATTATTTATTTATGTTATGAATTGATACAGTTCTAGCCTATTTTTATGAACTGTTTGACTATTCGTGCAGAGTTCCTTCATTTGATCGCTCGTGTCTCATAGTGCAGCACATAGTCTATACAATTTTTATTTGACTTGTTTGTCTTTGTTTCCCTTTCCAACTCCAATTCCATATATATTTCCCATTCACATTGCGTTTTCCACTCTCTACTTTCATTTCACTTTCCTTTTTATCATAATGATGATCCAATTGACGTACCTCCCTCAAAGAAGGAACTGGTTAGGATCGCCATATAACAACTGATGAAAGGAATGGCAGTCTCCCCCTATAATATCTGAAGGAACGCAATATTAGAGAATATTAAAATACTCATTATTCATCAATATTACAATCATTCTTCAAAAGGGACAATGCTTTAGTCGAAATTTTTCTTGCAAGAATTTCTTCTATGTATTAACAAAAATGAACATCATGAGCACTCCTCGTGATTTCAGCTCATTCTGGCATTCTCTCATCATACGCAATATGGCTTAGAAATCGAGATGAGTCGAGACCAGACGAGGCAAGGCCTTTATCTCGTCTCGTCTTGAGGTGTCTCGTTGAGACGAGATAAGGAATTTTGTCTGGTAATTGAGACGAGACGACACAAATCCTTTATATCGTTACCTGATGGGGAAAAACGTTATTCGAATAATTTCGTACAGCTACGGGATAATGAGTAGGAGCGCCATCATCAAATATCATATTTGAGCTCTAATATTTGAGCGAAAACACTAACCTTTAACCCAGTTTTCTCTAATATAATGCAATTTAGCGACATGCATCAATTGCTATATTTTCCAGCAGTTTTTTTTTTCAGAAAACGATAATCAGCATACCAACGTAAAAAACCATGCAGCGAGAAACAAATGTATAGCTAACGATATCGAAGATATCAAACACTTTTCAATCGACAAAAATCTAAAAGTTATTGTGGGAATCTATGTTCCAAATATGAACAGTGTGATGATTGCAGTATTCAGTGCCACAACTGGAAATTTTTTATTCTTCGACGATGAACTTACCAACATTCTTTTGTTGGTAGAAGAAAAATGCAAAGAGAAACAAATTTTTCTCTGATAGTGTCAATTGAAAATTCCATATTGCGCCAACTTCCAATGTTTACTTACCTATATGGTATACATATTTGGGACAATTCCACAGATACAAATGAAATTCTCATTATTCAGAACAGATCCATTAGGAAAATGTACAATGTTCTATTTAGAGAATTTTGCAGAACACATTTCAAGACTGGAATCATCTACATTTTGGAGTTTCTTGAACACGTCCATGCAAACCCAGAAGCTTATGAAGAAAATTTCGAAAAGCATAATCATGATACAAAACGCAAAAACAAGCCTCGTCTCTCCTATCATCTAAAAAGTTACAAGCAATTCATTGATTTCTGGGGAACAAAACTTGTCCATAAGTTAGCTCAAAATATCAAAACATTACGTAGAAATAAATTCATCGATACTTTAAAGAAATAGTTATCAATAAATAAGAGTTCCTCAATGTAATTGAATGTGATCTTTAAACTAGTCGTATTTGACCATGTTTTTTTTATTTTAATAGCTTACGTTAACTGTATCTTGATTTCTATTTGACGTATTTTTGGAATATTAGATTGATTCATTTCCATGTACTACCTGAATAATTCTGAAGAGCCGTGTATATTTTGATGGCAATGAACTCTCTTATCTCTCATCTCATTCCTCCAAAATCACTATCCTTAGAGAAGTTTCAAGAAAATAGGAAGCACTGGCGCTCCAAAGGCCCTATGCAATCAACCTGAGAAACATGCAGTTATTCGTACTCATCGCAAGAATGAAAGTGTGTTCATCATGGAAAAAAAACTTGAGAAAAAATTCTCAGATTCCTACTTCTTGAGGAAGAAAATAGTACCGAGTTGAGATGACCCAAATTACTTTATTTTCGCCCAAGGAAGTCGTTCTTGAAGTATTACAAATTTTCTACAATCTACGATCTATCAATATTATACTGCACTCCCAATAAAAAACTGTATGAAATAGATAACTCAGCCGTATATAGCCATTATTTCCGGACAATACCTGTTTTATTATGCTTCTATTTTATTGGAAGAAACAAATGTGCTTGAACTAATTAATGACTATAAATATCAGATACTAAACGGCGAACAATAGACCAACAGTTTATAAACCCATGTTTTTCATGCTCTACATATTTCAGTCCAAACAAACGCTATAAAATTTGATGCTTTCGAACTACACTAGCATTCTAACATATGGAGCAAAAAAGACGTATTATCGTTTGGTCAAATGCGAAGTAGCCATGCTACTATGCCATTAGTTAAAGTTCTCGACAAACAACAAATCTCGAGGGATAACTGCCGGGCCGTTCTACTTGAAGTGGTTATATAGAGATTAGAAAGAAGCCTTCCTTCTCAAACTTCAAATCAATAATTCCACTTTTCCTCATTTTGATGTACGGATCATTCTACATTGCTAACTTCTAGGTTAATTTTCTTCGAATGCATATTCGATTGAGCATTAATTTTTTTCATAATCGTCCTGATCATTTTAGTTAAATTTAAACAGTGAAAGTGATTATAAAACAAGGATTACAGTTCGGGTAAGAAAGGATAATGATTTTTTGATGATGAATAATAATATGAAGTACTTTGAGAAGTAATATATTGGAATATGATAAACATATCCATCTATAGAGATGGAATATCACAAATATTTATCTCAGCGAAAACCGTCCATCATTTCTTCCAATTTCTCGACTAGCTCTCGATTAATTATTGAAATCGTGGCTAGTGATCCATTTTTTATTCTGCACCATTTCAATATTTTCAAGGATGGTCGAACTCTCCCCTTGTCCCCATAGGGCGCCCACACACATTTCCTGAGAACTCTTGTTTCAGCTTCCAGAAACTTTAGAATCTATATCCTATAACGTTATACGTTCCTTTGTCTTATAATTGCTGGAATAATCTTGATAATAGTTTCCGCTCGGAATTTTAGATGTTTGAACTTGGAATGATACTATGACTGTCATTTATCTTTCAATAGAGAATCGATCATTCATCTTTCACGAAAACTCGTGTGAGTTCGAGCGACACGCGATGAGAGGGTGGACGAGAAATTGGAAATTGAAATCTAGCATCTGGGTTGTGAGTTCAAGGCTAGATGAGTTATATTCAAATAGTACTTTTTTTCTGATATTTGTTGACATAATTTGAAATGTTATTGTCGACAGGGAAAAAGTAATCTGATGTTTTATAGTATCTAAACCTAGTTGTAGTTGTGTATATTCTCTGATCGATAATATATTTCAATAATATAAGAATCGACTCTACCACGTGTTCACACGAGATCAGTTCTGATTGCTCGAATCTAAATTAGATAATCATTTACTATATTCTTCCTCTTGACTTCATCCAGAATCTAAGGCTTGTTTGACCTAGCAATTATCCGGGTAGTTGCGTGATATTTCGTATCTCCTTTCTTCGACCTTCTTCATATGAGTTCGTAATGGTTATGTCTCTTTAGGCTGGTCTTGGTGAGATAACGGAATAATTATTGATCAGGGTGAACTCAAATAAAACCAAAAATCTTATTTACTGCTTTATGAGATCACCGAGTAAATCATCCGATATTGCTTGAACGCATCATTCATTTAGAATCTATGAGCACAATTTCAGTATACTGTACTCAGTGAATTATTATTCTCTTGCAGATTTCCAAATCAACTCATTCATATTTCTTAGACTAACATTCATCTTATAAACTTTGTAGTATGAATTGTCATAGCTTCAATAAGTAACTTAGTATTCCAATATCCTATTTCAGATATTAATATTATATTTTATTTGTTATTTTTGAAATTTATATCCTTCAATAATTTCGAACATACAATTTGGGAATATAGCATAATCATTTTGCGAATTATATTGGTTATTCCTGCTGATTTACTTTTGTCCCTCAAATTTAAGGCCAAGATATTGCTCGTATTGTCTGTATTACAGGGATTGAACGCTCGAGACGCCTCCATCATTTTTCACGTGCCGTGTTGCAGAAGGAAATTTGCGACAGGGCTTTTCTTCAAAACTCATCCAATTTTAAAGGACGGTAACATCTCTCTTAGTTGGAATAACCAAATTCTCATAATCAATTGCTTACAAAAATCTTGACTTCCGGATGTATTCCATGTCATAATAGCTCGACTTGATGCCGACGTTTCGCCAACCATTAGAGGTGGCACCTTCAGGGCAGGCTTGAGGCTTGAAGTGACACTGGTTCCACTAGTTCTTGTAGCCGAATTCATTGTAGGAAAAATCCTTCTCGCTACACAGTTCACTGCCTTAATTCCGGTGGTTAACTCCGTTCCCGCACCTGACCTTGCCGTTGTGTGATCATGTGCGAAATGTGATTTTTGAGGATGGGTTTCCAAATGTTGAGAAGGTAATACCCCGAGTCACGGTTCAGATTATTCAGATGTTTTAGGATTTCTATGGCTTCGAAGATTTTTCGCAGATGGAAGTTTGGAGCTTTGGCTAGGATTTTAGTATTTTCGAAAAGGATTTGATGACCAGTGTAAAACTTGTATTTCGCAAGTGCAGATCTACTGGTGTCACGAAGCCTTGTACAGTGCTCATGTTCTTTCACAAGAGTAGCTACTGTACGACCTGTTACACCAATGTAGACTCTACCGCAAGAACAGGGCATGCTATAAACACATTCTAAGTGAAGAGGGATCTTTGATAGGTTTGTAAAACTGAAATAATTTTGGAAGTGTGGAAAACCAAGTAGAAATATTATGTTTTTTAAGAATTTTGGGAAATCGGAGTGCTATATTTTCAATATATGGAAGATGAGCTGAGAATAATGCAGGCTGTGAGCTTGTGGCTCGGGACAATTTAAAATTTTAGGTGAAGTTAACCACCGGAATAGAGGCAGTGAACTGTGTAGCGTGAAAGATTTTTCCTACAATAAATACGGCTACAGAAGCCAGCAGGAACCAGTCTTATTTCAAGATTCAAGTCTGCCTCGAAGATGCCACCTGTCATGATTGGCGAAACGTCGACGTCAAGTCGAGCTACTGTGACGCGGAATCCATCCGGAAGCCAAGATTTTTCAAAATTTGCTATCCGCGGAAGTCTTCTATTCAAGATTAATTGTATATCTTCTCCAGTTGAATTTCTTTTCTCCACAATCTATTTTCTCAAATTTAAGCCTTCGGTTCAAAAATTATATTCTTTTTCAAAATTAATAATTTCAATTCAAGTAATCAAATCATTAAGAATTGTAGTGGTTTGTTTCACTTTCAATTTTTTCAGTATTGAACTTTCTCAATGCTCAAAATAATATTGAATCAAATTGTTAGGTTGCTCTTTATTTCTCTGATATAATCGTCAACATTCGTCCTCCTCGAAGTGCCGAAAATTCTTTATCGAGGGTTCTATCTTAACTCTTTTTTGATAAAGCAGTTGGCGCTTAGGGTAGTCCGATCAATCAAGAATCTAAGGACACGTATTTCAACGAGCTCTGAGTATATAATATCCTAGTGAGCTAGTTGAGATCATTGAAACAAAAGGTCAGGTGGAAACCTTTTTGTGTCACTAAAACACCTTACAATCCCGATTCGTTGAGCGAGAAATTTTTTATTCCAATCGATATTATCCTAATAATTATAACACTGGTACCGTGAACTTGAAAATCAGGTTAGAACTAAAATGTTTCCACTTTGTATCAATGATTTGGAACCTATCCTTCTTGTGAATCATTCACTCCCATACGTTGTTTATCTTCCAATACATTGATCACTATTGTTCACTATTCATCGAACATTCATCATATCAGAAGCCAAATTGACAGATGAAATCTTAGTCGGTAATCTCTATTTGGAAGTATTATATCTTACGAGTATATACGGTATACTCACCGCTTGAATGGGAATTGCCACTGACAATTTGTCAGCTCCTCGATTCCAAAGTTCCAAAGGACATTACGACGAGAGAAAATGCAAAGGCAATCAATGTGTCTCTCTTGGTTAGGATTTGTTCATCACATTATCCAATTCGATTTAATCATGTGTAGGGATGAAATCGAAATAAATTAGGGGTCGGAAATTCATATTAAATGTGTGAGGGAAAGCCACTTCGTGTGGGCAGAGCTTTGAACTGAATAATGAACGTGTTCTCGTGCTCTCTCATACACCTGTTTCAGCCGTTCTTTCACACCCACTTGACAATTTAGCAGCATAATCAATCACCCTTATACCTGAAGATAGAATCAGGATTTTATTGATTCGATTTCTTGGTTCGGTATTGAAGCATAGTGTGCAATTACGAGTGGGTGAAATTACAATATGACTTCATAGTTCTCAATAAAGGATTTATGAAGAAAACTATATCCCATCATACCGAATTTTTTTTTAATAGTGTTAACGGTGATATCTCTTCTACAATAATTTAACTTTCGGTTATATCTATTTTAGGTGTACTTATAGATGATAGACTTACTTGGATTGTTCATACAGATAAGCTTGACATAATTGAGTGGAAGTATCAGTCGCTGTCTCCTTGTTTTATGAAGACTTGATATTTTTCTATGATTGAAAGCCAGTTACGCTAAGCTATTTTAGTTTGGGGTAATTGTCCTAAAAAGAAATGAGATTTTCAGATTACAAAACAGAGCGATAAGAATTGCGAATATTGGTTATAGGGGCTGCTGTAGAAAAGCATTTAAATGAATGTCTCAAGTATGCACATAATTGCAGAGATAAGTACTCATTGAGTGAGGATTTTCATGATTACAATATTCGTAATAAGGGAAATATTCGTACAGATTTTCTCAGGCTTAAAAAATCTCAAAACGGAATAAAATATGCAGCGTTTCAATTTTTTAATGAATTGCCCGAGCCTATTCGGAATTTATCATTGGAAGAATTTAAGAAATCTGTTGAAAATATTCTTTTAAATAATATGTTTTATTCCACAGAAGATTTTTTTAAGATTAGTTTTTAAATTTAATATTGTGATCTTATTTATACTTTATGATGGCGAGTGTGAACATATTATGTAGATAACATGAATAAAAGATCTATCTACCTATCTATTGCTGACATGCGACTATTTGTCGATGTCTTACATAAAATTAGTTCCTTTTGAAGTTTTTGATACCATGTCCTATGCAGTCGCTACATATTGCGGCGGAATGTTCAAGACATAAAAATTCAATTCACTGGATACATTTATATTTTGTTTCCCAATTTTTTTTCCATACGGCAAAAGAAGCATCTAATGTATGGTCTATTTTGATCTTGAGCAATGATTTCAGGTTCGTTTGAAAAATTTCTCTTATTCGCATTCGGGGAGACCAAATATCTAAAATATTCTATACGTTGGATGCTGGCCCTTTTACTCCTGGCAAGTGGATGATTATATGTTTTGCTCTAGTTTTAATTCCCTGATTAGACAAGTCGTGTTGGTTCCAATTTGTCAACTTGTCTGGGCCAGAAAAAAAAGGATCCATATACTTTGCCTTAATATTAGGTAGAGAATATTCGTACGAAATTCTTTTCTTTATTTCTGGCTCTGACTTTTGGTCCGATTCAGAATCTCCCTTGCGCTTTTCTACATAGCCTTCTTCACAGAAATCTTATTGGTCCTCTCAAACAATACTTTCATATCATTCCTCTCCAAACACCTCTCACAACTTCCGAAATCGTTCCTGCTCTATTCCATAACTCATTTCTAAAACAAATAATTATTGACTATGTTATTTTAGTGGAAATAATCAAAACAAGATTCACCTTTCCTAATAAAGCAAATAGGAAAGCCAATACTAACATTCGTCCAACATATCAAACACGTATGAAATAGCCAAAAAATCTGAAACAAATTTTCAATCTAAGTAAAATTAGGATAGCTAGCCGCAACGACGCCATGGAGGCACCAGATGCGGCGATTTTGGGGTAAAAGTGGGAGGTCGATCTGTGAGACCAAATTTTAGCACAGCAGTGTTACATTCCGATTACTAAGAATCGTCATTTTGTGTAGGCATCAGTTCAAACTTGGATTTAACTCGCTTTATTAATCATTTTGTATCTTTTAAATCTGTTTAGACCAATTGCGTTTCATTTCCTATATTCGATAGTTAGGCTTTAATTAGAGAAGTTCTCTATCATGATTCACTATTCGAACGCCGAGATACCTGACATACATTTCTTGCATGGACTTGCCAATATGAAGTTACGTTTTAGACGGTTGTACATTGAAGAATGTTCCAACCGTAATGTTCCCGATTGAGATACGTTCCAAACTATATATGAAACAGGTATATTGAAACAAAGTGGAGGTCCAGGAAGATCAATGACTGTAAGAAAGGTAGAATGGGAAGAAAATGTAGTGAAAATTAAAATCAAGGTACTTCTGGGAAACTTGGAAATACTTTGAATTATATGTAAGATTTTTGGAAAATAGGTCACATTTACTCTCACATTTCTATATTTTGGTCTACCTACGTTTCGATTCCTCGACCATCATCGGAAGACTTTCGAAAATATCAACCAAAGCGCGGGATTTCTAATCATACAAAGCACTAAGCGTCTTTATAGCATTAATTTCGGCTAGGCCTACTCGGCGACATTGCCCTACCAACCGTTTCAGTGATAGTTACCTGGCTCAGTGTGTTTGACAGTTTGACAGACTTTTCCCAATTTACTGTGGTTAATGCCGCCAAATGGCATAACTACAGTCCAGCCCCTTCAGTAGCATAGCTAATTCCAGCTGCGCAACCCTTCCCCTTGCATATAAACTCTTTGGGCCCATTCTTTTTTCTAAACGAAGAGGAAAATAACAAATAAACTTTGAATTTTGACTAAAAATGATCAACAATTGTGATTATTAAAAATAATTTGTTATTTACACGTAATTAATAGTATATCTTATAATATATTATATACCAATAAGTATTTTTGCAATACTCGAAATTAACATTTTGATTCCTCGTGCGCTCCTACGGACATGCGCCCTTTCGAACGATACCTCAACCACCAGCCTGTCGTCTGTACTTTTCTCTATTGAACTGGTCATTAGCGCTATTAAAATATAAGATTACAAATATTTGTGTGACAAGTGGTATGTGGACATGAGATATTATTATCCCCAACCGACAATTTTATCAGAGGGGCACTTGCAAATTGGATGGGATATGAAATTTGAATAATCGAATTTATAGAGAATCTGTTTGGGAAGAAATGACGTGATGAATATAACATACAACTACGATGAATGGAGTTACTGATAGAATATAATGCGTATTTACTTTGACTGATAATATAGTTCTGATATAGTTTGGAATTTCGAATTCTGACACTCTTGTTGAATGTAATGTGTGTCAAACGTTGCAAATGCAAGTGGATTAATTCGAACGAAACTATCCCTTCACTAAAACAAGAACTCATTGTTTCACGTTAAAGAACCGGTGAAGTAGATAATTTTGTCGACCTGTCAGCACTGTTTCATTGGAACAGCTTAAGAAATAAAAGCACATTTTATATTCGGACAACTACCCTCTATAAGTTAAGCATTTTATTCACAGAAACAACATTCTCGAAGCAATAAATCTCAGAGAGAAGGAAGCAAGTTTATTATCCACCTATTTATTTTGTGATTTTCATTAGAGAGTAAAGTTAGAAAGAAATGGAGTTACCGGAAGACTAATGCATTGTTTCGTTCTCTCTGAGTCAAAATTTATGGCTCCCGGAATACCACCTTTTGAGAATAGACGTTATTTATATAAAACAAACATAACAGGAACTTTTCTATTTATTCCTCTTGAATTTGGTTAAGTTGCGTTCTGAAATAGAATGTGCTTCTTGTAATGAAAAGCGTTCATACAACGCGTCAATAAATACTCATTTTATGTATGATTTTGAAGGAGCAGTATGTAAGTTCAACTTTCGACTTATTTATTATTCATACAATTTTTAGCTCCAATTATAGAAATATGTTTGATGATTCACATGATTATTATTAGGGCATTTTAACATGTCCTTAAATGATCACATTTTCGAGCGCTTGGGCGAGAAGTACTCAACGTGAAGTTTTCCCTGCTCCGTAACGCGGCACCACGCCAAACCAAGAAGCAATGTCTATCCAGTAGCTGTCGGTGGACGAAGAGATTCCGATCGTTGTACAGAGGACAGGATATCATTTTGATTCCTCTCACCCCAGTAAGTATATAAATATGCCTGGGAAACAGGAGCCTCTTCTTTTGCGCGGAGCGTGAAACCGCAACCTGGCTCGTCCCCAGGTGGTGGATAGGGTCATGCTCAAGGTCATGTTGCCAACAGGGTCAAGGGTAGGAGTAGACATGCTCACGCGGACCAACAGGCACCCACACCGTGAATAGATTATGGACTCCCAGTCACATAATCCAGACCCCATCCCATCATAGATAACTCACTGAAACACATAGGAAAAATTTAAAATGTGATAAAGTACTAAAAACACAGGAACCTTGATATTGGGAACAAACAATATTTTGGTACAGACAGAAACGTTACAGGAAACATCCATAGCCAAATAAAGTACTGGAAATCCAGTAACCATAACATCTTGGTAGAAGCAGAATCACCATAGGAAATTATCCAAAGAGAGATGAATAACTAAGACTTAAAAATACCGTAAAATTGGGGATCAATCATATTACGGTATCAACAGATGAACTTGAACATCAAGTAAACAACAATGTAGATATCGACGTAACATCAACGTAAATATCAGCATAAACACCGAAGGAAACTCACATCGATATAACATCGCGAAAAACAAGAGAAAGACGCAGTCCATATCCTGATGTGATGCGATAAGCGGTTCCGGGGTATGGATGAAGATCGGAGAGATCTTAGCAGGTATGATGTAACCCAGAGCGAATCCTGCACTACCTGAAGTGAACCACACGAGTCTCCTGGAGAAGTGGTCTGGACTCATTGTTCTCCCAGTCCATCCTCTGTGTTATGAGGACCTCTGATGTATTAGTTTTCTTTCTTTCGTCTGTTTATCTAGGAAATATACATTTTTTCTTAGACTGGTGGATATTTTTCCTCATTCTTCATTTGATAATTGAAGTGAACCAACCGTGCTTCAAATCAAATCTTATTGTCACTCTATAAATGAGAAATAATTACTCCCCTAAAAACACTCTTGAAGTACTTAGAACCTTCCGACTACCAAGTAGCTACTAAACTAAATTATAAATCTAAATATGCCTGTTTGAATATTTGCGGATAATAATACAAATAATGAGTTACCTTCAGCTGGGGATAAATTGGAATTGGATAAATTGCTTTTTCGTTTATACATTTCCATCCCTTCTAAATTACCTAGGTATTTGTCCTTGATGGGTTTAAAATTCAAAATTATAAAACCTAGAATGGAGCGATTATAGTTCAATTATATTTTAACATCTTCGATCCTCCCTTCCTCTGCTGAATGAAGTATAGTGAAAAGAAGATCGGCAGGTCTGGACAACGAAAGGGTGACGAGCTTGAGCACTTCTAGTCAACCTACACCTGGAATCTCTCGTAATGATATAATGTACCAAAAGTTTTTCAAATGAGAGCAAAAAGAAATGGAACAGAGTTATCATAATCATTTCAAAAGTAAGGTGATTCATCAACATCCATAATAAATAATCCTAGTATAAAACTTTTCAAAATTAATATTACAAATTCAATTTTAGAAGCATATTCTAATTTCTTGGGCCTAACTTATGATATGCTCCACAGTTATCTGCTTAAATATATTATATATCCATGGACTCCAATATTCCACATCCCAAATAGTGGAACGCATTCCAATATTCAAGGTAGCTCCGGATACATTCACATTGAAAGTTGGAAGTTACTCACGGTACACTTCATACCATAATAAAAATATCAAGTTTGTTATACATTGAGAGAATAATGTTGAATATTGAAGGGGAGCATATGATTGAATTACAACTATTAACATATTTATTGGTGCGGTCTTTGACGGTCAATCATTCCAAAACATCCAACCACTCGATTGATGACTATTGCACCTCAACGCAGGAAGCCAATCACTCAACTGTGACAAGTTGCGTTCAATAGAAGAGAACGTACCAAACGTCGGTCTTTTTATCACTTAATCGCTTTTTAACGATCCCAGCACCTTATCCTCGATGCTCAAGTGGTTATTGCTGCTGTATACGTTTATATTCTCACTTCTTCATTAATGTCTACAACAGAAACCTCAAATATATGTGATCTATCTAGAACTATGTCTCAATCTCTCTACATGATATACAGATATAATAGAAACGAACAATCAAACATTTCTATCTTCCTTAACTAGGGTGAAATAAAATATGATGTTAGCAGCCTGAATTTCATAAACAGTTGAGTAAAAATTTGTACTTTGAATAATTGGCGAAACAACTCATGATAGATTAACCCAACAATGGCAGAATACGTAAAACAATACTATAATATGAAATGTAACTCAAAAGTACCCTGAGACTATTATTGGGGATGATTGTCCCAGTATCCAATCTCAAATATGAAATTCAAGCTTATGAAGTTGTAGAACTTCATTAAAGTTGAAATACAAATTGTACGAGAGAAGAGATCAAAATTATTGTTGTATTCATTCGATATATATATTATATGTTCTTGTTAGTGAGTTGTTGATAATCATTCGCTTCTTAGTAACAAAATCTCTTCGGTCACTGTATATGAAATATATATAAAACAATCTGCAATAACAATGATCATAGATGAGATAGAAAATGGAAGAAACTGTATGTGAACAATACTTAATGGGGTTGGTTGTCCCAATATCCAATTTCAAATACGAAATTGAAGTTTATATAGTTTTAGAACTTTATCAAAGTTGGAATACAAATTGTAAGAAATCGAAATCAAAATTATAGTTGTATTCATTCGATGTATATATTATATGCTCTTGTTATTGAGCTCTTGATAATCATTCGTTTCTTAGTGACAAAATCTCTCCGTTCACTGTACATAAAATGGAGATAAAATAATCTGTAATAATGGTAATCATAGATAAGAAGGAAATATTAAAAAAAACTATATACGAACACTAGTTATTGGAGTTGGTTGCCCCAATATCCAATTTCAAATAAAAATTAAAAAAAAAGAAAGTAGTATTTATTCGATTTATATATCATATGCTCTTGTTATTGAGTTGTTGAGAATCATTCGTTTCTCAGTAAAAAAATCTCTTTGCTCACTGTATATAAAATAGAGATAAAATAATCTATAATAATGATAATCATAGACAAGATAGGAAATATAAAAAACTGTCAGTGAGCACTACTCATTGGGGTTGATTGTCCCAATATCCATTTTCAAATATGAAATTCAAGCTTATGAAGCTGTAGAACTTTATTAAAGTTCAAATACAAATTGTACGAGAGAAGAGATCAAAATTATTGTTGTATACAATCAACAAAATCTCTTCGGTGGCTGTATATAAAATAAAGATAAAACAATCTACTACTACTAATTCTTCAGTTTCTGTTTCAGGATACAGAAGTATTCAAATCTTTGAAAATTATTCCGGCTCCTGAAAATGAATCAGATTTGATATTATTTTTTCTACATGAACATTTTTTCATATTCTTACTACAACAAGAGGGAAAAGTAATAGTGTTTGTAGAACATCGTGTGATCTAGCGATGAAAAGTTGTGAAAGGGGATGGGATTTGGAATTTTTTGTGTAGATAGCTTATCTAATTTGAAAACTTTTCTTACTCTTAGAAAATTTTGATAAAATCAACGGATTAGCTTGAAAAAAATAATTTTCGAATCTCTGCAATTTTGGCTTACTAATTTTACTTGATTAAAATATCTTAGTTGCCTTTGCTTTTCTAATGTCATTTTGGCATTTGGAGAATTTATTCTCAAAACTGTCAGTTTTTACTTTGCTTTCCGTGAAAATTTTATAAAATTATGGCTCAAAATTTCACTAACACTGAAATGGTTAATATCTCGGTAAAACACGAATAATAAAAACAATAGAAATGGGGAAACGATGTGATTATTTAGGAAAAACAAATGCTAAATTAAAAGAAACAACAAAACTTTTTGAGAATTCGCTAAGGCATCAATTGTTCGAAATGTTGCCCATTTTCCTGAATACACAAATTAATTCGTTTCAAGAAATTGGATTGAACTCTGGCTAGTACTACAGGATCATTCTTCAATAAATCGGCTTCATGATTAATTTGTTGCAACAATTCCTCTCGTGTGTTTACTGGAGCTGCATAAACTTTCGACTCCAAAGCGACCCATAGAAAGAAGTCGCAGGGCGTCAAATCAGGGTAGCGGGCCGGCCAGTTCACTGGTGCATCGTGTCTTCTACCTATCCAGCGATCTGGATATTCCGCATTCAAATGTCGCCTCATAGCTAATGTGAAATGAGGAGGTGCACCATCATGGATAAACCAGGCTACGACGAATGTGTAAGGGCAAGTCTTCCAACAGTTCAAGTAGCCTTTGTTCCAAAAAGTTCAAGTAGTTCTCCCCGTTCAATCGATCGGGTATAACGGTAGGGCCAATAATAAAGTTATCCACAATTCCAACCCAAACATTGATTTTAGTTTGATTCAGAAAATATGTAACTTCCGTTTCATGAGGATTTTCATCAGCATAGAAATGTTCCTTATGGAGGTTAAAAAGACCACATCTCGTGAAAGTAACTTCGTCCGTGAACAGAATTCTTCTACAAAAATTGGGGTTTGCGTTTTGTCTTTGGACAATAAGCCGACAGAAATCTAGCCGATGACCTGGATCCATGGGCAATAAGTCTTGAACTGCTTCAATATGATAGGGATACAACAGTTCTTATTTCAGTACATTATGAACTAATGATTTTGAGGCTCCAATACGGAGTCCCAAACGTAGTGTGCTCATCCCAGGTTCAGTTTCAACCGCTTCCAGTATCGCTTCTTCGAGCTCTAACGTCCTTCTTGTCCGTCTGCGTCCAGTTTCTCTGCGATTTGCTTCAAATTTGCCAGTTTCGCGAAGGTTTGCCGATTTGGAATTCTGCGATGCGGATATCTTTCCCTTCTCCGGCCATTGCAACGACAAAGTCCATAAATCAATAACATATCAACCATTTCAGTGTTAGTGAAATTTTGAGCCATAATTTTATAAAATTTTTACGGAAAGCAAAGTAAAAACTGACAGTTTTGAGAATAAATTCTTCAATTATCAAAATGATATTAGAAAAGCAAAGGCAACTAAGGTATTTTAATCAAGTAAAATTAGTAAGCCAAAATTGCAGAGACTCGAAAATTAATTTTTTCAAGCTAATCCGTTGATTTTATCATAATTTTTTAGGAGTAAGAAAAGTTTTCAAAGTAGATAAGCTAGCTACGTAAAAAATATAGAGTGAATTACATTGACCACAAAAAAGTTCTGGACACTTTTCCCGTTACATCCTCAAGTTTGAGCCATTTATATGGTCTCTAAGGCTTTGTGCTCCACTCTCAAAAATAGCCATTATTGACAGTAACTCACCTGCTAAATATTGTAAAAGTTCTTCATCACGTTCTCAAGTTATACCGAAAAGACAAAATTGTTTTTGCAATTTTGAAGTCCTCTACCGGGTAAACAAGATAATTGAGGCAAAAGTAAAAAGGCTCATCAACTTTTTTCGAATCAAAGAATCTTTGGTTTCATTTTGGCCACGCAGTTCGAGGACACCCTGTATAATTAGTGATGAGTTATAATATTGAGACAGTTCTCATATAATGAGAATAATGTAGTTCTATTACAGTTTATAAGAAGCTCATACAAAGTAACCATAATTGATCACAAGTGTAACGTTGTAATTATTGAAATAATTAGACATGTATCGCATTTTCTACTCATGTGTGTGTGATTTCAACCCTCTGCCTCCTTCGCATAAGTTCCCTACGAAAATTCTGCCATGTAATCAGCAACGAACCTTTTCCCCGCTCGACATGGTGATGCTGCCAGGATCGTCATGTGATACATGTCCATGTTACGGGCTGGAATTGAATCGACATGTGATATATGTGATAGCTAGGTTTTTTGAGTAGGGAATTGGTGTCACATTGGAAGAGAGAACTATACTCCAACAGTAATCACAGATGTTGGGTAAGACTAAGATTCATATTCAACTACATAGTAAACATTCAATAACTTAATTAATGACTGACTATTATTTATTAACTAACTATTGATGACTGTCTTCATTATATGATGTTATAATCGCAAATACCTATTCTCAAGGAGAGGTTATTCTAATAACAGTTCATCTTTCAATTCGAAGCAAGGGTTGACCTACGTGCCGACATTGACTTCTATATCATACACACGGTCGGAACCTTGTCGACTTATCATTGTTTTGCGATAGTATAACAATATGCGATGTGATATGTTATATGTTTATGTTTGATAAAGATTATTATGACATAAGAATATTGAATATTATGATATTATTTTTTCACAATGTTCTAGAGAGGTTAAGGAAATCGTAAGTATGACATCACATGTCGCAAAATGCTCTCTACTAAACACAATCTAAGAGCTTCAGCATAATTGGGAGCTGAACTGCAAAGATGTGAACAATACTCTGGGACAGGTCGAATCTGGGCTTTGTCGAACATGAGGAACTGCCGGAGTGTAAAGTAACTATTGACTTGGAATAGTGGAGCAAAGATCATGCCATCAGAGGGTGGTGTTTGTCGTGATACCGATCATGGTTCATACGAACCTTTTATCATCATGACGGATTGTGAAATCAGACTCCTTGGAGGAAATCTAATTCAGTTTTGGTTGAATTTAACTCTTCCAGATTATAGAATATAGAATTCCCAGATTGTCAGATCTTTAATCATTACATAGACCTGCCTCTGTCTTCCAACTCTGAATTCATTAGATGATGTATCAGCTCTAGAGAAGGAATCTGTATGAAGTGAACTACCGTATGCAAAGCTATAGAGGGGACAGGAGGTCACGTCAAACAGATCGTTGATACTAGTTGTAAATCAAACTATCGCTATGTGGATGGCACCCTGTGATTATGTTATACGTGATAAGATATAATTATGGCAGTGAATATGCCAACACTAGATTTTAATATTGTTGAGAATACTATTTATTTAAAATCCAATAACATAAATCTCAATATTAGAAATTAGCTGTCCAAAAGGGCGCTTACGCATGAAATATGATATTCATTTATCAACCGCGTTTGGAAGTCATGTAAATTTAAGGAAATAACATTGAACCTTATAGAGTGTTGTACATGCAGTTACTTTTTCACTCGGTAATTTAGTGAATTACCGCTTCCGGT
This sequence comes from Endomychus coccineus, assembly GCA_958510875.1. NCBI lineage: Eukaryota > Metazoa > Arthropoda > Insecta > Coleoptera > Endomychidae > Endomychus > Endomychus coccineus. The sequence goes on from OY294068.1 coordinate 36,856,829, forward strand.
TACTGATTTCAGATAGTGTTATTGATGACGCCATTATCATCTGTTATTTATTATGCAACGTGAACACAATTTACGATAAGTCTGTGCTGGCAGGATTGGCTGAACTACCTACAAGTACAAATTACTCGCCAGTATTACTCATTTTCTATAACCATCTGATTTCCATGAGTGAAACGGATGCGCATCACAGCAAAAACTGAGTAGTAATGCACTAGAGATAGAGATAGAGGCTACTCGAAAATTGGAATAAGAACGAGAAGAAATTCATGAATTAATAGGTGGAAGATATGGTATATTCAGCATGTTGTGGTACTTTATTATAAGACTTTGCTTCTTTCCGGAATCTTCTCAAAAAATCAGACTCTAATGCGGATACCGTGACTACGCTTGTCGAAGCCAAAATAATAATACCAACACCAAAGCTGAATATCTAGGTCTCGTCTTTGTACTTGCAATACTTTGCGTAGTATCCCGTTGGAAGAGGGGAGCCAAGGATATCACATCTTCTGTGGAGCGTCCTAGAGATAGTACATTTGATGCAGATGATGAAGTTTATACTGCAAGAGGAAGATGTGAGAGCACTCAATGCGACATCATCCAAGAAGGTCATAATATCACAGGGAAATGGTGTCAATCGACCGTACGCATTTAGACATTCCACTATAGCATTCGGTACCCGTCTTCAATCTGATTGGTTCATTTGAATATGTTGTCGAATTCCATAGCGGAGAGTGGGTTGTTATTTACTTTCAAACTGCGAACGGTGCCGAATCCTGAAGTGCAATGTTGAAGCGGTGCTGAAATACAGAGTTGAATGTTACACAATTTAAGCATGTACTATGCCGAATACTTTACTAGGTAATGCATATTTTAACTCTTTTCTCAAAACTTGTCATTTTGTTTTTAAAATTTGCATAAATATCAAGTTAATTTGAAATTAACGTTTACTTTTTCTTACAATTGTGAGTGATTAAAACTCATGTAGGTACACATGGCTTTTATTTTTCATACTATAAAAACAAAAATGTAAGCATTGAATTTGGCAGAAGTTATGGGTGAATACAAGAAAAACATTTTTTTAATGGTTCATGCCATGACTCTTTGCATTCGGACGATTTTTAGCTACATTTTCCGCGGAAGTTGCACTTCCTTTTCTTGCAAGAAGTTTCCTTTGGCAGGTCAGCCACAAGGGAGTCTCCTACACCCTCTTGTCATCCCCATTTTTCTTCTACTTGATGATGTTGGTTGAACTTTAATATTCAAATTTGTTTTGTGCCTTAGTGCTAAGGAACTTCCAGCAGTACATAAGAATTTTTCCCAAGAAGTTTTGTGTTCTATACATTTTAATCTCTGTAAAACTGACCTTTCAGTAAACTGTGAAGTACCAAAATTAATACGGTGTTGTTTCATATATGAAAAGTTCATTGTAAACCTTCATATTCTTTCGAAATTTCTAGAGGATCATCACCTAAATTCAAAGCATTTGACGTAATATTCGTTGAGTCGAGGGTCAAAGTAGATTTTTCTACGTTTTCTCGGTACTTCCAGGTTTCACCAATGGCATATAAAAAGACATCGCTGCATTTCAGCACCGCTTAAACATTACACTTCAGAATTCAGCACCGTAAGCAGCTAGAAACTGAATAACAATCCACTCTCGATTCAGGCACCGTCGAAACAATCCGATATGGGATTCGGCAGCATATTTAAACGAACCAATGAGGTTGTAAGACGGGTGCTGAATGCTATAGTGGAAAGTCTAAATGCCGACTGGACTAGGAATCGACCCTAGTAGAACAACAGTAGTAGCGCTTTCTCCACGAGAATGAAGATGGAACACATGAAGCAAATCGAGCTGAACGAAACCACCATCGTGCTGGAATATGAGGCTGAATATCAAGGCATTACACTAGACAAGAATCTCACCTTCAGCTACAACCTCAAGAATGTTAATGGGAAGGCAACACAAGCTTCAATGGTATGCAAAAGGATAGCATCAAAGCATTGAGTTGTTCATCTGAAAAACTCTGACAACATGATGGTGAGATATGTCCTCACCTAAGGGGCGATTTTATATAGCAACAAGATCAAGCAAATTACCAAACAAAGGGAATTAGGACTAAGCCTCCCACATACAGCCTTACGTAGGACAGCAAAAAAATACTATGCTTAATATAAGCATATAAGAATCTGAGGGAGCAATTAAACTTCGGTGAGACAACGTTATCTCCCTGAAGGTGAAATACCAATACTCGTCCATTCACAGAACTTCCCAACCCACCTTTGGAATGAAGCAGAGTGAAGACAGGGCAAAGTTCATCCTTTCAGGAAACATGCAGTCTGTTGGAATATCGATGAATCAAGAACTGCAGAAAGTACGGGGGCCGAACTCTTTAGACTGAAAACCAAATATGAATGAACAAAGCCATCGTGTCCGATATTCAAGCAGCTTCAAAAGCGATGAGCTAAAACACCATTGGCTCAAAATTGATTCTCGACTGCGATACTGAGCTTACCATCTTAGGAGTACAGATCAGAATCCCCCTTCACCAAGTCACAGGACATACAGGAATCGAGGAAAATGAAAAGTTGGATGCCCCACCAAGCATAGGAGTGGAACGCCGCTTGTATGACCAGCTCATAACAATTTGAAAATTTGCTGATAGCTTTGAAAAACTTAGAATAGGATTTGTATAGTTTTGTTGTGAAATAAGATGCTATCTTGCAAGTGGTACTTTCGGCATCCATGCATTCATGAAAAGGGATTCATAGTACATTTTGTGTCAGTGCTTCTCTGGTTGTACCTACGTACCATATAGATAAATTCAAAATCTATAGGCCATGGGCTATGATTATTGAATCATCATTGAATCATCGAATGAATTTGAACTTGAAACATTGAAATAATACTAGGATATTGTGGTAGGAGCTATCATAGTGTCAGTTCAAATTCAATTCTATGTATTGATATGGTTATCCAAACTTTCTTCGTCTTCTGCTCTTCAATGCTATAGCTCAGAATTCATGTCGAAACTGATCTAGATGAAATCAAAATAATCCAGAATTTTTAGAGGGCATCAAATACCAATATCCCAATGCTTTTCGAGTATCATTTTGGCAATCGTTCAATTTCTTACAAGACAAGATCATGCTAGAAAATCTTTCCATATTCCATAACGATCAAATAGCATAATTATTTTGAGATGTCAACCAAAGGAGACAGTGGATGAATTATATTGAATTGATTTAATTTGAAAGAAAAAAGATGTCAGAATGGTTAATGTCATCTTGTCTTATCAGCTCATATGCGAAATACAGAATGAACCAGGGGAAAGTCGGCACAATACGATTCCTTACTACATCTGTGAATGATACTCACATGTATCCAGACAAGGACATGAATAATTTCTGCTGCTTGTTGTTAGTATTAACTTTGGAAAACAATTATCGATTATCGAAGCGATATTTCCGGAGTTCATTGACAACTCTCTGTAGCTGTTCCCCTTTCCTCAACCAATAAGATAAACCTAAGTCAAATCTATGATATCATAATTACAATTTCACTCAGAACCTAGATATTCGACACATACTATAAAATGAAGAAGATGTCACTGTGTGGTGGAGCAATTATCAATATTACTTGCTCTGAGTGTGAGTTTATAATTCATCTACTATCGCACTATCATCAACATGTTCGTAATAAATCCAGTAGTAGCAAAAGCTGAAACACTAGAATCAAATATCTATCAGCACATACGTAAAGCATCCCCTTATTGAGAACGGAAGATCGTAAACTACATTTGATTGGTGATTTCGATCCACATTCAAGCTTTCTACCTTTCCACAAGATCTATTAATAGAAGTCAAATTAATCATATGATAATCCTCTCTCCGTTCTTAGTTCATCTGTATAGTTCCTACATTTAATATTTTCGTCAAATGTGTCCATATCTGATACGGCTATTCAGCACCGCTCTCTCTCTCTCTCTCTCTCTCTTTCTCTCTTAGTAGTCATCGACAACAGTGACTCGGAACCTTCGAAACAGATGTGAGGTTTCAACTTTCAAGATGAGTTGCTTGCACTCTGTACTGGTTGCGAATTAGAGTTCAGCAATAACCAAATGGGGAATGATGGCCACTACAACTGAGGAATATTCATGTTATTTACCAAAATTTGCTTTCGGACACGCTAGAATTTGTTGCATGTCTTGCAAGTCATCTTTGTCATACTTGTCTTTCAATTCTTCTTTCTCTGTATTGGTTAGTATTGTTCAGATATTTCATACAAAAGTCCCACTGATCCGCTTGCGGCTTGTGACAATAAATCTGTAGAGATGTTTTTAGCGGCCTCATCTAGAATATCGTTTTGTTTCCAATATTCTATGTAGAATTGTAGAAGAGTATACATCTTATAAGTAATGAATGAATCTCGTAATTACCTTCCATTGATACACTACCTGCTATAGTGGCTCTCATATTGCACAAGTGAAGAACAATGTAATAGAAGAAAATTACGAACTGCTGCTATCCTATGTTCTCCTTTAGGACATAGTCCAAATGTCATCATCGATTTTCAGAAAGCATATAAGTGATAATGTAATAATTGAGTAAGAACATGAAGAGCTATTTATATATGTATTAGGACATGAGCTCATTGCGGCATTTCGGACAAATCCCAGACCGACGAATTATTGAAACAGAGCATGAACTTGGAATTAGTATAACTCACTTGACGTGGCCACAACATTTGTATACATTCATATATTTTATTCCCGATGATATATAGATAATATCTCGAATGAAATGGGTTGTTCACCAGTAATGTCTTAGTAACGAGTGGAACGATTTTCGCATAACTTATTGTCGCATTGCAGTAGCTCATAACACGGCTGATGGTGCTTATGATACAATTGAATTCCTTTACTCAACGCTACTACTGACATTTTGGATTTCAACGGTACCGCAGAGACCGAAAGGATGAAACAAGTTCGCGCAACCCCTTAGACGTGTTCAATCTACATTATCAACTTGAGGGTAACACAGTGCATCCTACATCGTAATAGTAACAGGTGTTGCTCGAAAACTTTCATCTGGAGTTAAAATAATTGATTCTGGCTTCAAATAGGCTGTATCATTATCACGTTAATGGTATAATTATTGTGAACAATACAGAAAATTATGATACTTACATTATTGTAAGCAATAAATGGTCATCTTTTTATATTATATATCGTCATTCCATTTTTTCTTTGAAGGTTCAAACTGTGACTATTTTCCTATATTGCATTTCTATGGAAATCAACAATTATATCAACAAATCATATTGGAAGTGTCACAAAGATGGATTTACATTTAGAAAAAGAAACTACTGTTACCCATGGTGGGGAAACAATGGTCAACTAATTGTTATAGAATGTTTACAGGAATAAAACAGGAATCCATTATGTAAATAGTTTCATTTCCTGAATAATTAGATGAAATTTCAGTTTATATCATAGACAGTTAAATACTACTTTATAAGAGTAGTTGAGTGTGTGTAATATGGAGTACCTAAGATGTCTAGTGTTCTATCCTATATTGAAAGATGAATTAATTTGCGAATGGAACAGACTTAGCCCAATGGGGGTTTTTCGCGGAGGTTGATGCTCTCTCTCATTGAGTAAGCCATATTGCAACTAACACTAGCAAGCTCACAACTACAGTGAAGTGGAGCACAGTGTATACTCTTATTTATCTAGAGGAATAGTGATCTATGTACCACATCTTGCCGCTGACCACTCTACCCCGAATGTAAATGACACGGTTTTGAATAAAATTATTGGATAATTTACTTTCAATTAGGAGCGCAGTTGCGCAACTCTTGAAGGAAACTGAACCATCAATGTTTTAAATAAAAGACAAACAAATATTGGTAATAGTTGACACACAGAAGATTCACCACGTTGATTCAAATTATGAATGGGTGTTTCAAATCTGATTTTGTAGTAAGTCGGATCGAAATTTTTTTTTACTGAGCGACTCTTCAGTCTCTCACAATTCACCCCTTTATGATAAATGAACCATATTTTGAACCCCATTTTGAGATTTTTAATTTATCAAAAATTGAATTTTTTTCATTTTGCACTTCATCATCTCTTTATGCATGATAAATGTTGACAGTAGCGATCCAGAGTAGCAAGAAATAGGAAAATTTGTGGAAAGCTGGAAAACCGGACAAGAAACTCTTCCCATGTCTTTTCTTGGTCGCTGATCCCGTATTTGATAATTAAAAAGTTGTAAATATCATTTCCCAGAAAAAAGCGGATAATATTAAAATGAATTCTCCTTCTGTTTTGATGAGATTTTTTGAAAGCCGTATTGAATTACATTTATGTTTTCGATCTCCATGCTGAATTACAAAAATTAAAAGTGATGCCAAAGGTTATTTTGGCTCGCTGATTACGAATTTGCTAATTACAGTGTTAAAAATATCATTTTCCGGAATTATTGGAATTTGTTGAGTGTCTTGTTGATTATGTTTTTGATGTTCTATGTTAAAATATGCAAAACTTGAAAGTGATGCCAAAAAATAATTATTGAAAAATTCCGGTAAAATCAAAGAAACTTACGACTTAAAACACCCTAACGTCATCGAAATTACCATGTGATGAGTCACCATAGGGGTTTTTTGACGTTTGAAAATAACATAAGGAATATGTTAAAAATGAAGGAAAATTTAAAGATACAAGCATTTTCTTCAAGCTTAAACAAGTTTGCAACTGCTTCTGTGTCCTTTTTTAGAAGATTCGTACTGATAATAAGATGTTTTATGAAATAAATTCTATAAGTAATTTTAAATATACAGTTTTAGTTATTTTTTTGCCATTACTTTTATTTTTTGTATAATTTAACATCGACACACAAAATATTGCATTAAGAAGAAGAAGATTTCATAATGAAATGTCCCACGTTTTTCCGGAAAATGATAGTTTTGATATTTTTAATTATCAAATTCATAATCAGCGATCAGAAAAAAAAACACGTAGTGACCTATCAAACGATAATTTCGAAGACATGGAAAGATTTTCTCTACCGATTTTCCACAGTTTCCCGCAAATTTAACTGGTTTTTTGTTACTCTGGATCGAAATACGCGACTGTCAATTTCTTTTTGTATGAAACAATAAACACGTGAAAAATTAGTAAATTTGTATGAAAAATACCAACTTTTTCCGATTCTCCGGCCATAGAATATATTTTCCGGGAAAAAGCCCTCGGATTTGTATTCAGCGACTCCAAAAAAAACCTAGAACCAATTTTGGGAGCATAATTTCCATTTTTTGATAAATTGAAGATTATTTCCAAAAGGGGGTTGATAATAGGGTTAATTTAGTGCATAGGGGTAGATTGGAGGATATCAAAGAGTCGCTCAGTAGTCACAAATGACCTTCGTGGTCCATAGAACATGATGCAAAAATAATTTTTCCGATTCGACTTACTGCAAAAAACTTAGGATATTCTTCCAGCTTACAGACTAGAATATAGGAACTACATACATATGTTCGTACTGACCGATAACAGTTGAAAGTATCAGATGTTGAAAAATAATTACACCGTGAGCAACAAAATTGTGGTGGACAAAACAGATACAAACTCTTCATATGATGTGCATAATAATTTACTCCGTGCTGGCAATCTCCAGCATCCTTCATAGTTGAATATTGCTCATACTTCAAGAACACAAAAACTCAATGAATATTCATGAACCAATACTGAATGTTTCATCTCTTATTTGCCAAACGGTAAACTTTCAATTAGGTTGAGCTGTCAAAGAATGGAACAAATGCGTTCGACTACAGAAACAATCCAACGAGTCACCTTAGGGATTTTAATAACCGACAAGAAGTCGACATCAAAATGAAGAATGAGTGAACTTTTGCTTTCCGCACTATTCATATATTCCATGTTCCTATGGAACACACAAATATTGATATACGTGTTACTTCAGAACAAGCTTTATTGATCTCAGGATATTATTTATCAACACCATAATAAGAGAAAAAATCAGGCTCACGAATTCAAAACATTATTTCAGACTCCTTCGCAAACAGGTTAGGTACTGCTTAAGTTTCACAAAGAAATAATAACAATAATAGTTCATGATCCAAAGTATATAGTACTTATGGTGAATATTCGTGTGAAAAATACAACACCTAATAAAACTAACAAAGGATAGAATACCCATTTAGATTTTATATCTGAAAATGTGTATTAGGATGTAAAAATGTAATTTTCCATATCAATTTAATAGAAATAAGATGTGTTTGATTTAAATAACATTTTATGAAAGTGCCTATCTCTAACATGTAACACAGATATACATCCAATCGTAATAATTGAAGATTCATGTATAAATCGGGACATAGGTCATGGTAACACATAAGCTTGGGTATGTTTCGGTCTCACGACCATCATCAGAAGACGAATCAATGTCTAAAACGGAATTTCTTGCAAACTAATTGTATCAAGCACAAAGCTTCATCGCATTAATCTCAATTAAAAATGCCTATGTCGTCGAAATGAACAGAAACACGAATAATCAAAATTTTGACACATCAATGTTTCAAGTATATGAATATGTATCAAGAAGCCATTGCATAGCCATATACTTCTAATATTCGAAGTAATCGGATGCAATATTTGACTAAGACTGAAACTATAATGCGCTCAAGTATCCACTTCCGAACCAGATGTTGGAGAATCATGAGGTAGTAGGAAAAGGTATAAGAAATGTTGCTATTTCAGCATTCTACCTGAAATATACCTTTAACATTATAAATACGCATGCAGGAATTAATTGCGAGGTTCTTAACATCAAATACGACGCTGGCCATTTGTGATTTCTTCAATATAATTGATATAGCAGCATCGAATGCGTTTTTGCTATATACATGTGAGAATGAAGACTACCAAACTGGGCGAACGCACAAACATAGGTTTTCCTCAAAAACCTTTGCAAAGAATGGGTACCACTTTTCAGGAATCGACGGCTCAAAAATACTAGATATAGCCATGATAGAAAAATATGTATTGATCTCTTCATTGAGAAAAGAATCTTCCTCAAGACGACGATAATGACGGAACTGTAAAAAAGAAACGATGCTTTATTTCTCCTTGCAAATTATCAAGAAATAATATGCAGAATTAAAAAAAAAGTTTATAAAGAACACAGTCAAGCAATTTGTAATAACTGTTTACTAATTCAAGTGTTAAAAAGCAATAAATCTTCACTGAAGCTCATGTTTTCGTATTACCCCATCATATGCAAGAGTGTAAGATTTTTGTAATATGCATCTCAGGGTTAACGAGTGATTATTCATCTCTATGGCTTATAGAAATTCCTCACGACGACTAGTGGAGTAAATCTAGCAAATGGTTGGCGAAAATTTTACGATGCTTAGCGACCCGGTGAAAAATGTTTGTTAGGGTACCAATAACAACCCCCTGAAATTTCTATTTCTCAAAGTGGGTGCAACCCCTTTTTTTTGGCCAAAAAGGGGTTTTTTGAAGGGTTGTTTAGCAAAAAAAAATTAATATCTCTGATTGTATTGAAAATTAATAAACCATAGTAGAATCCTTCTATTGTCAATGTCCAAGGAACTTCCAGTCCAAATTTCAAGTTGATCTGACCACCCCCTCCCCGTAATAAATATATATGTATACTCATATATGCAAGGAATCTTGCGTAACGGCTAACTCGTTCATTTTTGAACCAATTTGGCTGAATTGGACTGAAGATAAGCGTTATGGTTTCAAAACCACTCTTCAAATTTCAAGTGAAAACATTGAATAGTTTTCCAGAAATTCAACTTTAAGTCAATTTTTCAAATATTTTCCAAATTAAGATATCTCATGTCATTTACATCGGATCGGGATCTGCTTTACGAATAAAAGTAGGTATTCGCATATAGTTTTATGTCATGGAACTCATTTTTTAATTTTTTTTTTCTGGCCTATTTTGCCAATTTTGGTTAATTTGAGATAAATCGAATTCGTGAACCTCATTACGTTCACGTGAGGAGAGCGTAGTTGGCTAGTTAGAAAGTGGAAACTGGTTTTACCTGATACGGCTTTATGACGACTTTTCGCGTGCCGGTTCCGCTCCATGTAGTTAGATTAGGTATCGGAGCGTGCCCGACGGCACTTCTTTTTCAATGAATGTTCATTAAATAGGAAACTTTAATTAAAATAGAAACAGGTACTCTCAGGTTTCAGCTACTCGCGTCTAACGTGCGACGTACCAAAGGGAATTTTCTAGCTAGTAAAATATACACGAAGCTGGTGAAAGCTAGCGGCACACAAGCGAAATACTTTATTACAACTGCCGCTACATTTTCCCGCAAAGCAGATCCAGATCGGATGTAAATGACATGAGATATCTTTATTTGAAAAAAACTAAAAAATTGACTTAAAGTTGAATTTCTGAAAAACTGTTCAATATTTTCACTTGAAATTAGAAGAGTAGTTTTGAGAGCATACCAACTATCTTCAGTCCAAATTTCAGCCAAATCGGTTGAAAAATGACCGAGTTAGCCATTACGCAAGATTCCTTGCATATATGAGTATAGTTATATCTATTACGGGGAGGGGGATTGTCGGATCAACATGAAATTTGGACTGAAAGTTCCTTGGATATTGACAATGAAAGGGTTCTACTTTGGTTTCTAAACTTCCAATACAACCTGAGATATTATTTTTTTTTTCTAAACTACCCTTAAAAATGTCAAAAAATCCCTTTTTGGCAAAAAAAAGGGTTGCACCCACTTTGGGAAATAGACATTTCAGGGGGTTGTTATTAGCACCCTAACAAACACTTTCCACTGGGTCGCTAAGCATCGTAAAATTTTCGCCAACCTTGCCTTTTTTCTCGCCAGATTTACTCCACTAGACCCAATATATTCTATTCCTAACATAGAGTCGCACTGAAAAATTTTTATTTAAATTACAAAAGTACCAATTTCTACCCTAGTAGGAGAAATATTCCTTATTTTGTAATGATCTGCCGGTGAAATTTCTCCTCTAAACTTGGATGAATTCCAACAGAATTACGTGAAATTTCAAGATCTTCTCCGTATCTGTTGATTCACAAAGGCCTGTCGAATCACTGTAAATCAGGTAGGTCTTGCGCTTGAACGTTTAAAGATGGAAAGTTTATGGAATGACTCGAAATTTCTGGTTTTCCTCCATTCAATATTTATCTGAACACAATTGAAGAACTTTATTTAGTGGGAAGTTTTAACGGAAGCACAATGCAGCGGCGGCTTCTACGGGTTGACAGGCGGCGAGGTGGTGCCTCATCATTCAAATCAAACGCACGATTTGAAAAATTAGTATTATCATTCAATTATACTCAATTTGGCAAGATTCGAATATCACAGAGCATTGAAATTCGAATATAAATCATGTTTCCAAAGGATAGGTTTCAAAAGCCGACAAATCCACTTAAGTCAAATGTTGGGAAATATGAATGTATTACCATTCATTGATTGTACAAATATTGCTCATGTATTTGTAAGAACAGCTGTTTCCTTGAAAAACTCACTCAGTTGTTCCAAAAACACACATACACGTAGTATTGTTGATATCTGATTTTTATTCAATGCAACAAAATATTTTCAACATTTATTAGAATCAAATCAGTTGGAATAAAATGAAATATTTTATATAAAAAATTAGACTATCCGGGATCCCTCTACTGCCCTCAAATTATCTGAATTATTATTTTACAGAATACCATTGTTGTATTTAGGATTCTTAATTTCTAAATTTTTATTATTGAGGCGATCACTATCCGAGAAGAGAGGCTGTCTGATATTTCCAACTGATTCTGCTATTTTCAAAATTGTCTTGTATTCTGCTGAGTCAGACCTATAGGATTGTTCTCCACCAAATTCTTGCGGTCCTATCCGTCACTCGTTTCAGTGAATTGAACTTTAAAAATAGTATCGAGTGAAGAAAATTAGACTTCCGTCCCGTTGTTTATTGACAATACATATTAGAAATGTTTCATCACCATATTAAAGAGTTTCCAGCCGCCTCTAAACAATGTATTTGATAGGATTTTAATAGCTTATTGCGTGAAATTTTCGAAATAGTTGTCACGTAGTTACAAGCTTTCAAAGTCGCAAGTCTTGTAGAAGCACAACGTTTAACGAGATTCTCTTAACCAGTTTTTGTAGAAAACTAAATCGTAACTCACTTGGATTTTATGTCAGCATAATTTTATCGCTCCATAAAGAGCGAGTGTTGACTTGAGAATAATATAACGTAATGTTATGTTTGAATTGGACATAAATGGTTTCCCTTGCAATAACTTCCAAGTAGTTAATCAAATTTGTGAGAATAAGACCGTGTGAAGTTTGCCTTTGAAAACTATCTGGTAGTTCAATTATTATCTACGGAATTGATGTATATTCTTATCGTAAGTTATTTCCTCATTATTGTGCACTGATGATACTTCCCGAAAGGATTTCATAACCTTTAGAGGATCACAGAATATCTTTAAAATACATGAGAATCATACGGATTCTTGAACCACTAGGTTTTCAATGTAAAATGAATTTGTATTGATTATATTTTTATATGAAACAAATGAGTATGATGAGTAAGGCATGGATTTTATGAACCATGCATATATATTTACAAACGTTGCATAAAATGGCACAATTGTAATTTTTTTGCATATTTTAACCGAAATTGCATGTTATAGCATATAGTTCATCTATTCTTGCATTTCTCTAATTTCATATACATTACATACTTTTTACTTTATTTGTAAATGAACATCTAACCGATTACACCATTCACCACTTCCCAGAAAGGTCTAAGAATGAGTCGGGCAAGTTGCAAGTACCGATTCAAGACTAGCATATTCTTGGAAGGGAAGATTGGGAAAATCCCAGGGTAGATTAAACGTGTTGAAAACTTTTTATCAGTACATATAATTGTTTGATACTATGAAGAGTGCATCGTAGAATTGTCGTTTTGTGCACGGTTTGAGTAACTTTCAAAATGCAGAAGTGTAATTCATTACGAATAAAGGACTATCCTGAAATCATAATGGATGGCGATCGTATATTCTGCAAGGTCTGTTCCAAAATTGATAGTACTTTCATTTATTTCATTAATATATTTTTCTTAATTTGGGAAATATGAACAGATAATTTTTTTTTTGCCAAAATGATATCTAATGAAAAAATCCAATTCCGGTAGATTGATACTCATTTCAGTCACAAGAGCAATATTGTTTTATTGCAGATCAGATGCGGAAGAAATTTCAAGTCGATGAACGTGCCAGAATTCATCCGCACGTCGTAAAAGTGAGGAACATGAAATCAGTTCCTCTTCAGGTGTTACTGATGGAGTCTATTGGAAAGGGAAATGAAAAGAGCGGTCAGAGTCTGTTTAATGAACATTTGTGCTCAGCTTTAGTTTCTGCTAATATACCACTAAAAAAATTGAATAACGTACAGTTTAAATCATCTTTGGAAAACTATTGCAATTTCAATATACTCGATGAATCAACAATCAGGAAAAGTGCAGTTGAATCAGTTCACAAGACTGTTGTTGAAAAAATTGGAATAGTAGTTCCAGATAATTATTTCTACATTATCGTTGACGAAACTATCGATGCTTGTGAAGCTGCAGGAAAATCATTTTAAATAGATTCGAAGGAACTCGACAAAACCAATAATTTAACAGTTACACGTTTCGTCCAAGATTCATTAACTATTTTTTTTGCCGAATGCAGTACATGCATCTTGTATGTTGAATGTTGGACAAAATTTTGGAAAGTTTTTATCAAAATTTAATACATGTAACGTGTTTAGCACATGCACAGAGTAGCGGAAATTAGAAGAAACGAATTTCCTTTACTTAATGAATCAATTACAAATTTCAAAAAGTATTCATCAAGGCACCTTAGAGGATGCAACTTCATAAAGATGAGTTACCAGGAATTCCTTCACCACCACAACCAATTATCACCATGTGATTAACTTGGTGGAATGATGCTATTTTTTTTCGGAATATTTGAACAATTCAAAAGGAATTATTTCAGACAATGTATTTTGAGATCTCAGGAACTACTTAGAGATAATGCAATTGCTCAACAATCAGTTTTTATAAGATCTGATTACAGTTTTATTCCAAACTCAATACTAGTCCTAGAAAAAAGTTCTAGATTACTAGAAATTATGAATGACTTTTCAGAGAAATGTGAAAACGTGCAATGAACTATGGGAAGTACATTTCTCGGAAAACTAGAGAACGTAATACAAGAAAATGCAAAATTTACACATCATTTTTGAGGGAACATTTGCATAATTTCAATAAAGGCTAGCATAAATATCCGCATATATTAACTTTTTTTCCTACTTATATTCTACGCTTTAATGATGAATGATTCATTATAGGGAGAGAACACAACCTTATTCAGGAATTGAACGAACAAAAAATGCATGGAAACAAAGAAGAGATAATGGTAACAAACATTTTCGGAATTGCCAATTATTATTTCTCCATCATGTAGATAGTTGGTGTGTATCATAGATAGTAAATGTTCTCCATTATAGCTTTATACTTCTCAAAACATTGACATTTGTATCCTCAGCTCTTCAAAATTGACAGGAGCTATTGCATCCACAGAATCGAGATCTCAAAATTTCATGAACCCTTGTTGAATCTAGAATGTGTTAACCAAAAATTCAAATACAATTTCAAAGAAAGACAAGTGCTAGTCTATAATCGTTACAAATTCGAAATAACATATTCTGGAAGAACTCGATAATCAATTAACGCTACAACGATTTATAACAATCCGAAAAGAAACGTAAAACATATACTTACTAGGAGCAGCTGTGGATTTGTTGTTACAGAAAGCATTGTTTGAGGGAGCTTTACAAGGATAGATAATGCAGGAAAAAAATTAGGTCGCTTTCTAAAAACAGACAGACAAGGATGTAATGAACAGTTCAGAAGCAAACATTTGCGGTATTGTTGGTTGATATCCTTTAGAAATGAAACAATTGCCTCATAAAGTGTTCAAGATCGAGATCATTCATTTCTTATTTCAATTATTATTCCATTAAAATAACATTTTCTGACTATAACTACTGACAATATATAGTCTATAGTGTATCAGAGCTGAATTTGCAGAGTGTATTCCTAATATTGCATGAAGCAATAGGCGGAAAAGTGTGGGGCATGAAAGCCTTCAAGTTTCACGAATCGCCATACATATTGAATATAAATCAGCGGTGTACAGTGATTTGAAAAGTGCGATCGAGATTGGGATAAATGGGAAATATATTCGGAGCGAGCATGTTTAACGTCTAGTTAGACCATTATGCACTTGCATCCAAATAAAAGCTGTCGTGTGGTTAGCATGAGATAATCATTTTTGATGGGGGTACTGCGAATTTGTTTCATTATATATAACCGTGCTTCTATCACGAATTAATGCCGTCAGTCGACTTGCGCGCATCGCGCATCGCATTGCAATATACAATTCGTTATGGCGATTTGTTATTTTTCTTGAAAACAATACAATAATGCTTCGATTTTTTTCATATCTATTTTTACTCCACGTGAGGATGTACGAAGAACATTGTGTGAGCCAGCGGTGGAAGATTGGGAGATTACTTCCCTCTTGAAAGTTTGGAGGCAATAGGCATAAACAATGCGACTCGACAGTTCTCGTGGTTGAGCATGGAGGGGTGACCAGCTTGGGATTTGTCTAGTCCATCACCTAAATTTCTTATAGTGAAAGAACAGACAACATTTCTGATGAACAGCGATCATGGAAATAGCTATAGAAAAGGGAAATCTCGCCTACCTCTGTTCTACAGATATCGATGAATTCGTAAGTTTGATATCACCAATCAAAAGAATAGCTTTCTTCTGAATAGAATCTTGAAGCTTCAGCATATAATTGGGAACTAAACTTTAAACATGTGAACAATACTCCAGGACTAGTTGAATCTGTGCTGTGTAGATTATGAGGATTTGCTGGGATCTTAAGTAGGTCTTGACACAGAATAGACGTTTTTGTGGAGCAGTTTTTGCAATGGACTTCACATATTATTCCCATGAGAGAGTGTTGTTGGGGGTTATACAGAGAATGAATATGAAAGACTTCATAGGAATAGTTGTACTTGAAATCATCATATTATAGATTGTGAAATCCGACTTTCTGAGGAAAATACAAGCTTGAGTTTTGATTGAATTGGACTCTACTGAGATCCCCACTCCAAAATCGATGGCAATTTTCTTCAATTGCGTCAACCTGTCTCTATCTCACTATTTTGAATCCATTAGAGGATGTGAGAACTCTATGATGAGGAAGCGGTATGAAGTATATCATCATCTGTAAAGCTCTGGACGGGACAGGAGGGTACTTCCAATAGATCATTAATATGGAAGCAGAAACAAAGTTGGTGCCGAGACAGAAACCTAAGAAACATCACCGCTAATAACTATTGTATCAGAGGTCAATTGCCACATGAAGTGATCTATCTGGAGAAAAACTCAAAAGCGGCTAATTACATCACAGAAGTTTTTCAAGAAAGTCTTGCTGCTTTGGAGATGACCATTGCTACAGCTAGAATTCCTCCATATTTTCCAATAGATGTCTCATATATGTGTTACATAGACAATCAGGTCTTCTGTTGATCTCTGTCAACGGAAGTCAGATAACCGGTCATTCCCGATATTGAAGCAACTAAGGCGTTATCAACTGCTTAGGCGGTTGGGCTCGGTCAGTGGATGCGTGCATCGACAATTACGGTATCGTACAGTAATGTAGAGAAATATTTACGCTTGCCACAAAAGCTCCAACTGAAACGAATCAATGGAATGTATGGTCCAGTGATATATTTTCACATTCTTACTATCCTAAATTGAATCGCATTCTCATATTATTATGACATAATGGAGCGAAGACATTAGGGTGCATCGACAATTACTTCCATTTTTCTCAAAGGACTGGTGTGACAAAAGTTGTTTGATAGTCTTAAAATAACGTTCCCCGTTCGATTGTTTTAATCTTCTTATTCCAACGTATGTAGCAAAAAATATGTTCAGATTGTTTTTTATTCAGTCATAAGAAATATTTTTGGAATTGGACCCTTCATAGCCTCTCGTCTAGTTATTTCTTATTCACCAATAAGATGATAACTTCTAATTTAAAACATTTCCAGACTTCCTATAAGATCTGAGTATGTCCTGTGTCCCTACAAATCAGCAGTCAAGCAGCTCCTAAAAATTATATCGGTCTAATAAACTGGTATGACCTTAACCGCATCAATATCGAACCACCGCTTACAAGATAATTTTACATTTATGCATCAAAATGTGCAATCAATTGGAAACTCGTTAACTAGGTTAGAACATTTAGTAAACAATCAAAACTGTCAAATAATTGCAATCTTCGAGCATTGGCAAACAAGTGATAAACTGGTTGCATACACTATGCCTGGTTATAAACTAGCATCGGAATTCTGCAGAGGCGTAGGTAGTCAAGGTGGAGGCAGTACGGTTTACGTATCTTCTGATATTACCTGTACAGAACGAGTAGATCTAACATCACTCAGTGTTGAAAGTCATTTTGAATGCGCCGCTGTAGAAGTTATCTTGCAGTCAACCTCTGTATTAGCTATTTCGATTTATCAACCGCCTAAAGGCAATCTGGATCTGTTTTTCGGAAAACTTGAATCATTATTGAATGTTATCTCAAATTCAAACTTTAAATTTATAATAGGGGGTGACTTCAATATTAATTTGTTTAATGATAATAAAGACATAAAAATGTTTCTATCGCTATTAGAAAGCTTTAACGCAACAGTTACTATCAAAGAAGCAACACACATTACTGCAAATACTGAGTCATGCATACATAACATTTTTACAAATATTACAACGTATGAGTCATTTATTATTGAGCCACATATCTCAGATCATACATCTCAGTTATTAAAATTCACACTGGAAAGGGAAAATAGACAGAAGAACACATTCAGAAGGTCAAGAAACTTTAGCGAGAATAACAAAAAAAAGTTTTTGGAGGATTTACAAATTTGTACTTGGGAAAATATTTTATCACTTCCTCAAACCGAGGTTAATAAAAAATGGGATCTTTATATAGAGCAATATAAAAAATTATTTGAACAAAATTTTACATTAAAAAATACAAAATTTGCAGTAAGAGCAAAAAAATTAAAGTAAAAAATCAGGAGTTAGACTCTTTAAAAAATTCCCTAGATCTATTAAATATAATCTCAAAATTTGATCCAGATTATAATGTACTATATAAAAAGCTAAAACAAAATTATGACTCATTAATAATAACTCAAAGACAAAAACTCTTAAGAAAGCAAATACTAAACTCAAGTAATAAATCAAAAACCACCTGGGATATTGTAAATAATGTATGTAATAAAAATAAGGAAAATAATGTTATAAAAATCACGGGCGATTTAAATAAAGTTGTAAGCGATTTTAATGATTTCTTTATAAATTCTGGAAAAAGGTTATACAATGATAAAAATAATCAAGAACCTTATGTTTGTCCCATTGAACTTCTGTCGAATAGTCTTTATCTTTATCCAGTCACAGAAGATGAGATAATAAAGGGTTGTAATCAGCTGCAAAATAAGTTCAGTTTTGGTGTTGACGGCATTCCCCTAACTAGTCTTAAATTCTCATTAACAAAATTACGAAAAATATTATGTCATATTATGAATGGTATATTTGAAAATGGTATATTTCCCGACGCTTTAAAGGTAGCAATAGTAAAGCCTCTGTATAGAAAAGGAGACTGCGAGGACTTGGGTAGCTATCGGCCTATTAGCCTGCCTACTTTCTTCGTTTGCCAAACTGGTAGAAAAAATTTTGAGTCACAGATTAGTAGGTTTTTTCACAAAATTCGAAATGTTTAACAACAGTCAACATGGCTTTCTTAGGGGCCGAAGTACAATGACAGCTGTTCTCGAATTTACTAGATTTGTGTTAAAGGCTTTGGATAATCAAGAGATACCTTGTGGAATTTTCTTAGACTTATCCAAAGCCTTTGACTGTATAGATCACACAATTTTAATCAAAAAACTGAAAAATTACGGTATACGAGGGAAACAGTTGTCAATTGTAGTCAGCTACTTAAAAAGATAGAAACCAAGTTGTAGAAATGAACTCAGACCAGAACCAATACATATGAAAAAAAAAATATATTGAAATGGGAGTGCCACAGGGCTCTATATTAGGGCCTCTTCTCTTTCTAATATTCATCAATGATTTGCCTATAATAATATCGGAGAGTGGTCATACCTTGATAAACTATGCGGACGACGAGAATGTTGCCATTAAAAGTAACAATATTGGGAATTTGAATCAGGAGTTGATCCTAGTGCTGACAGAGATTGAAAATTGGTGTCAAGTCAATAAACTTGTGATTAACAAGTCAAAAACAAAGTGTGTGATTTTTCAAACTAATAAGTCGAATATGGAAATTTCAAAAACTCTTACTTTGAATAACCAAATTATTGACGTAGAAAATAGTACTAAATTTTTGAGACTTATTATAGACAAAAATTTGAATTGGTATGAACAAATAACATCTCTTTCAAACAGACTTAAATCTAAACTATACGTATTAAGAACTTTGAAAAAATCGGTGGACAAGGAAACTCTAATGGTTGTCTATTACGTCTTTTTTCAGTATCTGATAACTTATGGGATTACTTTCTGGGGCAACAGCTCTCAATCTAAACAGATTTTGATTCTACAAAAAATGGCAATACGCATAATTTATGGCCTGAGGCATCGAAACTCCTGTAAAGGTACTTTTCGCAAATTCAATATTTTAACTATTCCGGCACTTTATTATATCTTGGAAAGTCTTATGTTCAACTTCAGAAACAAACACTATTCGGCAGAGTATGAAAACGGACAAGTATATGAAACTCGTAAGATTTTATATCTTTACCCAGAGGTTGACTTAACATTATATCAAAAAAATATGGAATACATGAGCCTTAAACTTTTTAACAAACTTCCAAATGAGATTAAAGAGATTAAGAAATTAAAAAAATTCAAAGCAGCTGTTACTAAATTGCTAATAACTTAAGAACCTTATACAGTTGCAGATTTTTTAGAACAATAAGTCTGTATATTATGTGCTAACATTTTACGGTGATAGTGTTTCTATATTATTTATTATTTGTTTATATATGTATATATATGTAGTGAAGTGTATATACATATAGTTACTACGACGTTTTTTAATATTGTATTGTTCATGTTTATTTTTTGAATGTAGACAAACCATGTTGAAATGAAGATTATTATTATTATTATTATTATCATTATTATTATTATTACAGTAAACCTCTCCAATAAGGATATTGAGCACCTGATGGAAATCGGCCTAACGCCAGGAGGTAATTATTTAATGGGGCCTTGTCATTCCAAGCAGTCGAAAGAGGCATGAAATTAGTGACAATGGAATCAATTGCAGTATGTGGATATGGAAATGGAGATTGCTTATATCGGCCAGCAATTATTGAATCTAGAAAGAAAATGGCAAAATTGAATACAAAACGCGGATATGTATTATTAAGAAGATACAAATGTGCAGTAAACTACAGCAAAAAGAATGGTTGGGCTAAATTGGTAGAACCTGATAGCAGTCACCTCTTTGTGGTGGGTTCTGAGTTAATTTCAATCATAACTATGGTTCAAAATGAGCAAGGGGTTGCTTGACTGCTTATTTGTAGTATACCGATAGAGGCAGGACAGATTTAGGCCTCGTATAAGGCCTAGCCTAGTTCTAAATAGGAAGATATTGATTTATTCGTTAGCAACAAGCAACTACAGAACATTTTCCAGTACCATAGTTAATAAATTCGAGGTTCAATTATCCTGAAATTTTCAAATGCCTGGCGGGGTCTGAATATGGCCCAATTTCAAATATATACGTGACGTTGCGGCCTTTACACTCATCTCATGCACTTACGGTCGAAACCTTGTCGTCCCATCATTTGATATGCCATATAATACAATAACAAATATATTCAATAAACATTATTATGACATAAGAAATTAGAATATTGTGAGTTATCTGAGTTAGGATGAATCTCTTGGGGATATCACAAGCCTTTGAAGTTGGATAAATAAAACCCTATATAAACAAACCCTAGATATGCATATATTAACATACTGGTGCTAACTCAAACAGCTTTCTATAAATCGTTATAGTTCGAAACGGTTGGATATTACCATTGGGACATTATGATACGGATGTTGTGACATAATACGTAGATTTTGAAGATGTTACGAAATACATGGTTGTTCAATTTGAAAAAAGAAAATGCATGTATACCTCTGGTTTGGTCGGAAGTGTTACACTACTGAGAATTTTCCAAGGTGAGTGTTCGATTTGAATCATATCTTATCGACTGTCCCAAGATACCAATTTATGAGCAGTTTTGAGAGCTATAAGTCATGTGATGAGGTTGAACCTCGTAGGAAGCTGATTGGTGGTACTCGGAGTATATCTCCAACTTGTAACATTTAGATCTCATTCGATTTTTATTGTACAGCGATAAAGGAAAAATCAAAACATTTGTTAAATCTAGACTAATTTCTTGATTCCGTGTAATTTTTTGATATTTATAACTGTAAAAGTATATTGGAAATTTTGGGGAATAGTGAATCGTCTTATGTGATGAACCCTGTATAGCAGAATATTTCGAACTAAGTCTTTTCGCTGCAGAAGTGTAATAGTTCCCTGATAACATTTTAATTGAAATAGTTCCCTGATAGTCCCGGGTAATATATTATTCCTCTATCAGATTAAAAGATTGATATGTAGGGGAGAATAAAATCATCACAATGCGATCGGCTTAAGCTTTATCCCAACGGCATGTAATAAGAAAGATTGATCAGCTATGTGGCAGCTGAAGTCCGTCTTTATATTTTTTATCCCTATTTATTACAATATAGTGCCAGAATATTTCAAATGGAATTCCAGAAATTTATGAAATATGATATCCGACCGAGAGGGAAACAAATCAATCGATCACTAACTTGCCTGACTTTTATTAGCACAGTTTTGCGCTTTCGGATACTTCTGCTGTTAAATTATCTGATCGTAGGTGTAACAAGACTCTCTCTATAAGGAACTCCATGAAACTATATTCCAAGAATTTATATTATTCCCAACCCTCAATATATGTATTTATTTAGTGTGGCAATTTAATTTAGAGAACCTTGAACCGTTGAAGTTTGATCCAATCATTGATTGGCCAAAACAAACAGGAGGAATACCATTGACACTTACCCTTTTATCTCACAATACACTCAAAATTTAACACACTTTAAGGGTAAACGTTAATATTAATCAGATAAACTCGTACTCAACAACAACAATAAAATTTTCAATTCAATTAATAATAATAGAATGTCTATGATAATTGAAGATAATAAGATGATTAACTTCATTACTAGTAAGAATAAAAACTAGGATCAAATAAAACAAACCTAGATAATCTAAATCAACTAAAAGTTAATTAAAACTAAGATTATTAAATTGATTCTCCAATGACGATGAACCTAGGGGATCGAAACTGAGAGAACTGATTTGAATGTATTATTGAACTTGAATTTGAATGAAAAAACTGAGAACAAGAAATATTCAATGAAAATCTAAAACAACTCTGTTTTAGCGAAATCTTCCCTTCTTACCAAGAACAGTCTGAAGAAACTCGCAGGGCTGACCAAGAAGCAGATTGTGTTGCCTGGCAGGAAGCAACAAAAGTACTAATATGGGCTACTGTGATTAGCCCGGAGGAAACCTTGCGAGTATTCTGCAGTGGAATTGATACAGGCAAATAGGCAGCTAGATTGAACAAAATACTAGCTCGAAACCCGGAAGCTTGTCTGTCCGGAAGCCATACAACTTGCGTTAGCAACAACAACTATACTAATCTACAACAGACGAAGACATTGAATTACCTGATGGAAAGCTGCTTCCCTGGTTTTGAGGAGCATGGGGAGCTACAGGGACAGTAGAGGAAACAGTCCACTTGTTGAACAGAAACTCTCCCGCAGCATTGTCTCGTCGCTGTGAGTCGAGTCAGGTGGGCGATTGGATCCTTCAGTTCATACAAGTCGCCTGGAATGGACGACATTCTCCCGAACCAACTTTCTAGGGGACTGGAGGAGATCTTTGACCCTTCGTGAGACTTGCTAGGGCTAGCGCTTGATTAGAGCACACATTCCGCGTGTATAGCGCACGTCTGAAGTAGTCTTCATTTCGAAAGCATGTAAATAAAGCTACACCAACGCTAAGGATTTCAGATCTATCTGCTCAACGTCCTTCATGCTGAAGACCCTAGAAAGACTAATCGATCAATTCATCAAAAATAAAGTACTCAGCATGAACCCACTGTGGGCGAAACTATAGGCCTACAAAGAAGGTCAATCGACGGAATCGGCCCTACACTCAGCAGTCTCTCCAATTGGGAATCAGATAGAAGAGGGAGGGGATATAGTGAGAGTCATCTTGGACATAGATTGCACCTTCAACAATATGAGTTCCTAACTTAGTAAGCAGCTGGATTTAGAACATACTGGAAGAAAGGAATCTCCAAGTCTCCAGAGGTGACACCAAGATTAGCGGCTCTGTGGAAAACGGATTCTTACAGGAGGGTGTATTCTCATCCACTATCTTGAACATAGTGGTCGATGGTGGATTGAGGGAAGTAGCCAACCTAAGATATCACGTGATCGTGTATTTCGACGACATACTCACAATCGTCAGAGTTTCACTAGGTCACATGTCAATGGTCAACTCGGGGGAGCATAGTGAACACTCTCGTGTGAGAACTCCCCTTTGGTGGCTTGGCGAACACTCGTCGGTGTGAGAGCCGCTCCATTAGGTGACAACGGGACACGAGGTGCAAAGGGCTTCGGTCTGAGCATGCATACGCCTTTCCCCCATTCTCCCAATAATAGGGGCTTATGAGAGGATTCAGAGTGAGATATTGAAACAAAATAAATACTCATACCACATTCATATCATGTGCAGCACATTCTGTAAATCTGGTTGGTCGTAGTGCGGCTGATTGCTGTTACATATCTTCCAGTTACTCTCCACTTTTTATCCACTTCAACATATAGATAGGGAATACTTAGGACAATATTGGCGTTGACATATTGAAACTGGGACAATAGAGACATTCAAACTCATTTCAAGAAATTCATTGATTTCTCAACTATTGCAATCATCGGGAGGTTCAGAACAAACATAAAATAATGACAACTTTTGCTCATCGAAGCTTTTGTACCATTAAATAAAGACTTTTGCATCTAATCATTGGAATAAATTCCAACCTGATCCCAAATGACATTTTGTTCATTGGGCATGGCACTATCATTGTTAAAATTCTGACTCCGTCACTGTAATAAGCAACTTTTCCGGTGTTTCAGCAAGTCTTCCCAACATCGTTAACAGTATTCCAAGCATTCCGCTGCTTATATTCAATCCAACAGTGGTTCGCAGTTTTTGTGTATAGGCAACGCGACCGATTCGCATGTGCTAGTTATTGAGAGGCATTGCACGCTCAAGTGGCTTCTGACGTTACCTAGTACCCGACGAGGACTGCTCTCTATCTCGATTCCAACTAGCGCTGTTACGTTACTGAATCGCTCCGTGATTCTCTTGAACGTGTGGCGCCCTATAGGATTCAATAGATGAAATTCAGATTTCTTGCGGCCCGTGGGTTGTGAATCCGACCCTGTGCACTATCCTATAATTGTTTCAAACGAGATGTTCATTTTGTCACTATTATGATTCAGTTATAGAACTCTCCAGTTCTAAGATGCGACGAGATCAAAGGATACGACAGATTATCTCTATCACTCAATTTCAACTCCAGTGCTTTTAGTATCGTCGTAAATTGAATCAAAGAAGACAGTTTTAATGTTGAGCCTCACAATGAACAAAAGTGAAATTCGATTGGTGTTGCTTCTGTCTTCAAGAAAGCATTATCTCATGAGTAGTTGAAAATAGTTTGGATAATATCTCCGTCTTAATAACACCAGAATGACTTCAATCGTGATCAGCGATTCACAAAATCTACTAGAGGTCATTTTTGCAACAAATTATAAGTTAGATATTATATATAGATTTTCCAAATTTCCCATCTGGAGGGAGTTTTTCGAGAAAACTTACTGCAGAATCGTGATCAGCGATCCATCATTTTCGGCTCTTAATACATTAAGTTTGAACTGTTTTTATAAGAATGCTCCTCTGAGGGGTTGAAACCCCGTTTTGAGGGGGTAGCAAGGTCGACCCCCGCGGTGTTGATAGTCATGATTAATCTATGGGGTATTAGGAACAAAATGCAAAAAAAAATTCTAGATGACTATATTTTTTTTTATTATTGTCTTTTTTCGAGCCTATTGCTTGGACTAATAGCTCGATGTCTTATAATGAAAAGTTAGACAATAGTGGTCTCAGCTACTTAGTCGACATTTCCATTGCAGGTGAAGCCAACGTGCGAAGGTACCCAGACCACATTAACGAAGATACCTTGCTCGAACAGTAGAAGGCAGGTTTTTTCGATATCTTGAACCAGAAGATTTTGTGCATAGATGTTCTTGATAGAGGGAATCAGTGCATATTTCTACTCTGTTCGCTTCTGTCTATGTCAGAGCCTTTATAATTCCGTAGAGTTACGCATTATATATACTGTCACATGGCTAGTTCTCTATGAAAGTCTATGAAACTTATTTGAGGAATTTATATTATTCCTATTCCCCAATCTGTTCATCCTTTCACAGTGTGGCCATTAAGCTTGGAAAACCATGTTACGTTAGAGTTTGATCTGATCATTGATTAGCCGAAACAAACGTGAAAAATATCATCGACACTTATCCTTTCATTTCACAAGACAATTAAGATGTAGCACACTGTAAGGTATTTGAAAGGATGAAGACTAATATTAATCAGATAAGCTCATACTCAACAACAACAGTGAAATTTAGTGATCAAAATAACAATTAAATTAATAATAAAGATGAAAACTAAGGTCGAAACCTAAGCTCAAGTAAAACTAACCTGAATATCTAAATTAACTAGTAAGAGAATAGAAATTTAACTGAGTGTTGAATCGATTCCACAACCAGGATGAACCTAGAGGTTTGAAACTGAATGACTTGATTTCAAAAACACTCTGAAGGAACTATTAAGTTAAATTAATTGGATTGACCAAGTGCCACGTGATTTCTCAGGAGAATAATTCTAGTAAGAAAATATAACAGGAGGCTTCTGGATATGCTCCTGTCATCTATAATGCGTTCTTTTCCTCAAAAACTAATCTGCACTCAGGAGAAGGATCTTCGAATTGTTCAACCAATAAGCAGTAGAACAAGTGGAAAGGTAAACGCTAATATTAAAGAGATGAACTCGTACTCAACAACAAAAATAATATTTAATTTTGAAAATAACAAGTGAACGATAATGATAATAACAACAGAATGTATATGATGATTAAAGATAATAAAGAAGAATGTTATAATTAGCTCTGTTCCTAATAAGAATAAAAAATAAGATCAAAATCTGAGCTCATATGGAACAACCCTAGATAATCTAAATTAACTTGAAGACGGAAATATAACTGAGTGTATTCAATAGATTCTATAACCAGGATGAACCTGAGATCGAAACTAAATGAATTGATTTGAATGTATTATTGAACTTGAACTTGAATAAAAACTGAAAACAACAAGCTTTGATTGAAAATCTGAAACTACTCTGACTTAGCCCAATTCACCCTTCTTCCCAAAAACTGAAGAACAGAAGAAACTATTACATTAAATTAATTGAATTGACAAAGTACCATGTGATTTCTCAAGAGAATAATTCAAGTTAGAAAATATAACAGAAGGTTTTTGGAATTTTCCCTGCTATTATTAATGCGCCATTCTTCTCAATAACCAATCTTCAATCAGAGAAAGGATCCCCGATTTGTTCACCAAAGAATCAGTAATATAGTAGATAATTCTTTCCCTATCTTGAGTCCTTTAATTCAAAATGTTTTCGGTGAGTATTTCTAAATCTAATTATCCATTTCTAAATATTATTAACTAATTCCTTCTTCACTCTTCATTTCAACCATAATCAATACTATATTTGATTATGATTTTGATGAGTAGACACTACGTTACGCCCCGATTTACGTAAGATACACTTCGATTAATTATGTAACTCATGAAAGAAGGACGTTCAAAACTCCCACATTATGATCAACAGCGGTTCTGGTATAATGCGCTACCAGAGCCACTCTAGATGATTAACATAAACATTCATCATAGCTATTGATATTGACAGGTTCATGAACTCCTCCAGAACATGAAACTTTTGTGGAATTATTGTAACCATCTTGGCCATGTATGGTATCATATCACCCTTCTTGAAGCATAAATTGGCTTACGTTCGTTTTAGAAATTCTTTTACCTTTCTCATGCTACAATTTTTCATTGATACTAAACAGGAAACTTCTGGCAACCCCAAGATGTTCTTGTTACTTTGCTCCCAAATATTCTGATTTTACATGGAATTTCAATTCTCGGAAAATGATTTTGTTTTGAATATCGGAAATGACATGTACTAAGCCCTTATTACAATACTGCAATGGATGGGAATTGAAATCTTGATACCATTCTGTTTGTATTCGAGAACTGCACCACTATCTTTTTGGATGCGTCAGATGTTGTTAAATTTTTTGATACTAATTGTAAGAAAGCTTTCCAGAGAACGAGGCTGAGATTCCTGTTTTTATTTCATCTATATAATTATGTATCGGTTGTGTGTAACGTTTCAATCCGAAGCGGTATTATTGATATTGTATTAATAGTTGTCTTGATCAGTGACGTGTTCTCTAGCATGGTATTAAAATTTGTGGAATTGATACTATTCTGGGAGGATGGGTTTGTAATATTTGGGAGGTACTGGAGCTAGGATATGAGAGAAGAAGCTGCCATGCCCGTAGACAAAAAGGGAGCTAATGTGGTTTACCTTATTCAGTAGGGCTCGATCTGAAGGACCCGGAACAAATACGGAGTGCTGAGTTGTGTATTGTGATTAGGCTTTTCAGATTGTTTTTTGCTAGCATTGCAATGGACAAGGTTTCCGTAGTTTAATATGGAGCGTATAAATGTTGTATATATTCTGAGGAGAGTTTGTTCTTCGGCACCCCATTAATGGTGTGACAATGTTTTCTGGATCCTCAGATGTCCGTTAACAAAAAAATAGTTATTCTGGGTATTGAATTCGGAGTGATACTGAATTCAAATCGATTATTCATATTCCAGATTATTATGTATATGAATGAGATTCATATCGTTGCTTTCATAGATGACAGCAATTGAATAACATTTAATCATACCGCAGAGTAGAACAAACTTGCTCTTGTTGATAATAATGTAATTGTCTCAAAATAATTTTGTTCGCGAATTTTCCATACTTATCAAATTTCTACAATTACCATCTAATTAACAGGGATGCTAATCCCTTTCAACTCGTCATTAGAACTTTTAAAGTCAGTCGGGATCTCATCCTTTCGAAACATGAGTATGAGCGTTGATGCAGAACAAACAGTAAAGGTGTTCATTACCGCTGTAATTAGCATTATTTGAAGGCTCGCTGAATCAGACCAAGTTTCAATTGGAACAAACGAACGTTTCCGGTAATTAGTTCTCTATTTTTAAAAACCAGATTTAGCCTCTCTCGGTGTAGAATCCACTGTCATACTATAAGCTTGAGTTATTTAATTCAATTTCAGCAATGTTGCTCCACTAAAATCTTCTAAGCTTTTCCGCTTGAAATCTCACATGTGTGTTCCAACTACAAAACTTCATCTCTTTGTTGGCAATCCAGGTGAATCTGTGGCACGGTTCAAAATAGATACTGTTTCGTGGGAGCAATCAACATGAAATATCCAATCATGTCTTCCTTTGCGTAGTTGTTCATAGTGAAGCTACTGATTGCTCGATTAATTCTGATTACGAATTGAAGGAAGGTGATAAAAGTGTCATCCATGCATCGTTAAACTTAGGTCACGAATATACAGGGTATATCTTCATGTGCGCCGATATTTGAATATAAAATCTCAAGAAGCATTAGCTGAATGAGTACAGGTACGCCAAGGATGGTTGTTTGCAATGGCTGACTCATATTTCCGGTTAAGCAGTGACCTATCACGTCGCTATCTACATAGACGACATTTTCCAAAGCAAGTTAGTTTTTCGGTGTTTCATCAGTTCCTTCATCGTTAACTGTATTTTAAAATATTTCAGCAATTCCGCTGCTTATATTAGGTGCAATTCAACAGTGGAAGTTATAGTTCGCAGTTTTTGTGTATCAGCAACGCGACCGATTCGCATGTACTAGTTGATAAGGAGCGTTGCACGCTCAGGTGGTTTCTGATGTCTTATAGTACTCGACGTGGACTGCTCCCTCGATTCCAACTAGCGCTGCCATGAGAGATATTTACTTCGGCAAGCCCCTCTTGTCATCACGTTGTCGCTATGTGATTCCTTTGGACGTGTCGCGCCCTTGGTGTTATAGGATCCAATGAATGAAATTTCGATTGCTTGCGGCCCGTGGGTTGTGAATCCGACCCTTGCGCACCATCTCAATTGTTTCAAACAAGATGTTCATTTTGTCACTATTATGATTCAGTTATAGAGCTCTCCAATTCTTATATGCGACGAGATCAAAGGATATGGAAGATAATCTCTATCACTCCAGTGCTCATTGAGGAGTTATTCATTATTGACTATTTCTAATTACCTGTTTCTTTCTGAAATAATATGAACCCAAAACTGATTCGGTCTGTATCATTCCTGGCAGTTATCGTTTAATTGGATGATTTACGGCAGTTCAATTTTGCCATTTCAATATAAATTTCCACTATATAATACAACTTATTCTCATCCCATAACAATTCATCCGATAATTCTCAGCGCAGAAGCTTTTCTCTTGGCGCCAGTCACCGCGTCGCCCTTGTTTGGTGAATGTGCCGGTAGATATACTACACATTTTTGTGTACTAACAACTATTTAACAAATTTGTAATTAGTAACTCAATCGTATACTCTCTCCAGTAACATGCATATTTCAGTGTATCTGCATTTGTTCCTGTAATTGAAATGTTTATGTTGAAATATCGAGACTTGTGTCTAGACTAACTGGAGAGCGTTTCCATGTTTCAATTTATAAAGAGTTCCAAAGCGGGTTGAATTCGCTTGCGAACGACTTATGTAGTGATTGAGCATTTTAATTTCAGTGTTATTCAAGTTCAGTTATTGAACAAGTCAGTGATATTTCATGTGGTAAGACCTACATTACATTACAGTAAGGTTCATAGAGCGCTTGTATCATGTATCACCTTATTCTCTATGAACCTTGACATTGTCCCTGTGGAAACGGTTAGCTAACATTACGAAAGCAGCTTGATCGAAAGCGTATGCGCAAACCGAATAGAGCAGTTTCACGCATGATATTTTGATCATCTATCGACGGATCAAAGGGGAGAGAGGTTATTTGTCTACCATCGTTCTGTTTAAGTTACAACTCATGAACAAGAAATCCGCAGAGCTTTTCGAAAATGTTATATTAACCAATACACATGCTGCCTATGGAATCCTTCCGCCCTGTGAATACAATTTAAATTTGAATATGATCACGGCAGTAACATCAGATTCTTGGTTTATATCGGACCTGTCTCTGTTTTTACTCCCATTGCTACAAGTTGTATATAGTGTAAGAGAAGAATTGTAATCAAAAATCGGATTTGAAATTAGCATATAGTTTTAAAGTGATGAAAATAGGAACTGTATTGTTTTTGTGCCCGGTATCCGAGTTACGAGAGGTAGATCAGACATCCATCTGCAATTTTTTGAATTGGATTATAGTAGTTTTTTTTTCATACGTTGACTACACGAGAGGGAGACCTACAATGATCGAAGAGCATCGTGTGAGCTAGCAGTGGAATGTATGGAGAGGAGATAGGCATCCGTTTTTTTCTTGAAAGTTTGGATATAATAGGAATAGGGAAAGACCTCACTTGGTAGAGAGTTCCACAACTTCGCTATGTGAAGTAGCACGGAATAGAAAACCGAGTTTTCTGAAGCGGCTTCTGCAATGGTGTGATATAATTAGCTCTTTGAGTTTTTGATCCTGAGTTCAGGAAAAAAAATTGCCTTGAATAGATAATTATGATAAAAATTAAATAAAATAAAATCTAACACTTTTTGATCATCGCAAATGATCCAAAAAAATGATAAAATGCCCAATACCGGTTTTTCGGGTCGGACATCGTTGGATTGAGTTGAAAAAAAAGTTTTCAATAAGCTAATGCGCCGTAAAAAGACGGAAAAAATGAGCTGCGGATGAATCCGATTGGTACAGCGGTGACCCCGCAAATTGCAAAAAATCATCGATTTTGCTCTTGTACTTGTTCTTTTGAAGAGTAAGAGCTGGAACTTCAATAGGTTGTAGCTTTTGTGCTCACCAAGTACCACACATTTCCAGCAAGATCGGATGTACACTTTTTGCAAACCGCAGCTTAATGCAAAAAAAGCATTTTGTAAAATGGCCCTAAGTTGTGGTGTGGTAACACGCTATATTTTTTACAGGATCATCTTCTTCAATAGTTATTAAACAACTTCCGTAGAAGTTGCTGAAACAATTATTTCAAATAATGGTATCTCGAGCCGCCGCGCTAGGCTCATAAAAAACAATAATATCTCGGGAACCCTTTCTCGAAAATCGATCTTCTTTTTTTAATCCGTACTACCATTCAATAATATTATTCTGTCTCTTGATAATTACTTCCATCCTATTGTAAGGTATATTAATAATTTAATTCTATAATAAAGAATTTTAAAATTACCATTACTCTCCAACAATATTATAATTACATTGCCTAGTATTACAACATTTTCAAACAATCTCAATATTATTGAATGGTAGTACGGATTGAAAAAAAACGTCGATTTTCGAGCAAGGGTTCCCGAGATATTGTTGTTTTTTACAAGCCTAGCGCGGCGGCTCTCAATTCCATGCGCGCCGCACAGCAAGCGCACAAAATACCATTATTTAAAATAATTGTTTTAGCAACTTTTACGGAAGATGAGAGGTTGGAAATTTGGTTACTTGTTCATTAGCGGTTGAATTTTTAGGGCCATTTTACAAAAGTACTTTTTTTGCATTAAGGTGCGGTTTGCAAAAAGTATACATCCGATCTTACTGGAATTTTGTGTGGTACTTGGTGTGCACAAGAGCTATAACCTGTCAATTTTAGCTCTAAATCTTTAAAAGAACAAGAGTTCTGAATTTTTGAAATTTCGAGCAATATCGATGATATTTGCAATTTGCGGGATCATTGCTATACCAATTGGGTTCATCCGCAGCTCAATTTTTCCGTCTTTTAACGGCGCATAAGCTCATTGAAAGCTTTTTTTTCAACTCAATTCGACGATGAGCGACGCGAAAAACCGGTTTTGGCCATTTTTATCATTTTGGCCATTTGCGATGATCAAAAAGTGTTCGATCTATTTACTTCAATTTGTATCATAATTATCTACTTGAGGCAATTTTTTCCTCCGAACTTAGAATTATGCTAAGATAATCGAAATTTTTTGTTGATTCTATCACACTAATTCTGTTGGTGGTTATCCCGAGCATTGTTATGTAAGACTTCATAGTAATAGTTGTTCATAGGAATAGTTATATCATCATATTAGGGATTGTGGGATCCGCCTTCCTGGAAAAGACGCAAGCTCGAGTTTTGGTTATATTAAGCTCTACTAGATCATCAGATTCTCATTTCAAAATCTTTGCCAGATCTCCAAGAATTGCGTCAACCTGTACGTCTCGCTCCTCTGGCTTCATTGGATGGTATTGGAGCTCTAGATGAGAAAGCGGGTATGAATATATCACACTTATATATTCAACCCGCAGAAGTGTCCGAAATTTTATTTGACGATTCATGTGACCTAATCGATATGACGTTCCTGCTATGTTATGTCTTTACTCCGTGGAAAATTCTGATAGTGGCATCAAGTATCAGTATATTTCCATAGTGAGCCTGACAGTAGGGGTCAGCATAAAACAAACTTGTGAAATACATTATGATTTCAATGTGACAGCGCGTTCTGAGTTATTGAAAGCTCCATTGTTTTAACTTGTCTTGTTTCTCTATCGATCTCTCATCGAGCTTTCGGATCACTGTCCGATTATAATCAAAATTGATATATCGCGAATTTCGAGGTTGGCGATTATGCTTTTTTTGTTCGAAATTAATAAACTCAAGATGGTGGACAGAGTAGTAGATTATGGTTCTTTTCAAAATTGGTATCTAAAGGTTTTTGGGGTCAGAATTCATGAATTTTCCAGTCAAAATTCAAAAATGCAATCTGAAGGCTAAGATAGAGGGTGAGTTTCGTGATTATTGTCCGATTCCATTCAAAATTGGTTGTAACGAAGGTTAAATTTCGAAAGATTATTTAATTTAGATCAGGCAATAAATACGGATGTTACATGTAATTTCAGTTTGAACAGTTCATTATTTCAATTGATATGAATGAATTCCGAATGTGTATTCCGTGATTGTCACTTTGGTAAATCTCCGTAATTTCAAATAAGTATAATTATTCAAATAGATGAATCTAATTCATGCCCGTTCAAAATTGCATTTCATTCCGATAAAATATGTTGCAAAAACAGGGGTCTGGCCAGTTAAGACACCAAACTTTGAACAGCGTTATGTATAAAAAAGGGCGAACAACCAAAAAACTCCGATAATACTTGTTTAGTCCGCCGGGAAGAACTGGTGTGATATCATGAGCGCGAATTTTAGATCTAAAAAGTAGCGTCACTTTTAATCATTGTTCGGGGCATGAGTAAAAACCATTGGCACAAAAATAAGGATTTGGTGGAGCAGACCTTTCCAGAATCTCGGAAAACATATAAAAGCCGTGACATACAACAGATCGTTCTCTTTTGTGATTTCAATTTTGATCAGTGAAGTAGCTCTTTTTTTTGTGATTTTGCATTTCAATAAGTACAGTTACTCTTTTGTGCTCTTTTTGGTTATTGTGATTTTTTCAAGCCGTACAATATCTCTAGTGTTTTTGAATTTATTCGAGTTTGAGTCAAATTTAAAAGCTGTGAAGTAACAATAGTGTTCCGTTTGTGTTTGTGTTTGTGAATTTTACGAAAAGGTAAATGATAGCAAATAGTTTATATTTTGAGCATTACGATATATTGATTTCCGTAATTTATGATTGTTATTGTAATTGGTAAACGTTTGTATGATACCTGAGTTCCGTAGTATTCAGTAATTTGAATTGGTGAATTTGAGTTTATCCTAGTTTATCATAGGTCGAATCGGGCACGATTTGAATTCGCGCGTGAATTGAAATATTCAAGTAATTGTGTGATGCGTACAGAGTGTGTATGTTTGAACGACAGGGGCGTCTTTGGTATATTTGTGCACACTGTGTCACTCCAGAAGTATAAGCTAGGGGTGGTTGTGTGATTGAGAATCGTAATAATTCCCTTAATACTATGAGAAGTCCTCGGCCGTGGATATAGGGGTTATTGCAGATGTGATAGTTAGGGTTTGTGCACACTGTGTCACCCCGGAAGTATAAACCCTAATTGTCTAGATTCTGAATCTATAAAGTGTATAAAATCTAACACTGTCACACAATTACCGGATACTCCGTGAAAGTAAGTACAAGGGTGGGTGAGATGACAGAATAAACTCAATTAGAGTAATTAACCGAAACATAGTAAAATCTGATATCGTACAATCGGAAAACTAGTGCAAACAATATTTTCCGAACAAACCGAATTAATAACCGAATATATCGTAGTGTGATTTGAACATTTCATTTATTAGTGCTGCTATCTAAAATTTACCGTATACCGCTCATTACGCTGAGACCTGTTTGATTCGTACTTTTCCGCAAATTTATCATTCTGAATCATTCATCAACCGATCCCGTACCGCTGAATGGAATTTAGTGACCGAACTTATCGTAGAGTTGATTTCTTGAAAGAGTTTCCATTTACCGTTTGAGCTTCATTACATTTTCCGTCTGGGTGTAATTTTGTGAAATAATACCGTTCAATTGCATTTAAATTGATCATTCCGAAAGTGTACTTGTTAAAATCATTATATATTTTAATATTTGGAATTCCCTGTTTTATTGAATTATTTCTGCTCCATCTTCAAACGAGCTAAGTTATAACCAGGTATCAATTGTAATTAAAGCCTACAATTTCGATACTGTTTTCTGCCCATTGGACTCTGGTTATACTTCACTGTAGCTACCCTAGGGACAAGGCTATCTTCAGATAGCATAGTGACAAGCCTTTTGGAGAGGACTCTAGCAGAAGTCCTCAAAAGGAGTTGACCTTTAGAAAATCTGGCGCCCGAGGATTCGAAGCTTACCGCAGTAAGCAATTTACCGAAAAGCGACAAGGTCACGTTATATGGTATAGGGGGTTTTTGGGGTTTCGAATCAAGATTTTTTGTTACTTTTTGGTACACTTTGAAATAAAAGCTTCTCCCTTAAAAATTTTCCACTTTTAACTACATTTTTCGATATAATTTGTTCCTACAAATATATATGATCCGCAGAAATGTCCAAAGACCAGTTACTCAATAGTATATGTAAAATATTTGGTATCATATGCGGAAGCAGATGGTGCCATAAGGATAAATGATCAAATGCATATCTATCGACATGTACCTCTGTCTTTAATGAGAGCATATGGAGCTTCATGAAGCAAAAACTGAATCAATTTGCTCATTCATCAAAAAGGGATGTTTTCAAAACCAGGAACCTAAATGATTGTTTCTTCATCTTCCTGATTCTCTCATCATATACACATCACTTCTCAATCAAGATTCTGCATTGAACATCTCTGAAAGTCTTATCGAGGGTTTCATGGGACTGAAACAATCAGCTTCGCGGAACACACCTACTTGATATCTACGATGATGCTCCTGCCGTCAATCATAATCACAGTGTGTTCGAAAGGATACCATCTGAAGGATTCTCACCTCCGTTGTTGATCATCAGAAAGACTGATCACTGAAGCCTACTCCAAAAACTTTATCATAAAAAATGTGTTCAACGAATTTCAAAGGAATCTTGAGTCTTCACATTTTGGTGAGTTGTCAAATGTAGCAGCCACACTTTCCCTTCTAGCCAATTTCGCAATTCTTCGTACCTCCTGACTCATTTCACTTCATATACCTATTCCTCCGCGAACGATATTAGCCTCTATTTGTGAAATTGTCTGACAAAAGCAATAAATGTGCCACTTAAGTCGGAGGCTCCATATCAGAATAAAATGTTTGATGCAATAATTTTATACAAGAGTAATTCATGTGTTCCATCCTTCACCGGCTGATTAACGTCACCATTCAGTTTGGAAGAGCATCAACATGTTCATTTCTCGAATCTCAAATACATAATATATTTCGAACGGCACTTTCATATCAATATGATGAATATGAGCAATGTAACTTCCGAATCGTTTGCTTCAATCGTGAACTGAATGTTTGCTAATCGATCTAGGAATATTATTTACTCGAACTTCAATATGATACGTTTGAGTTTCAGATCAGATATTGGAGAGGTTCAAAAGGAAACAACTTGTGAATATGCGGTTAAATAGCCAGAATTTGATGATCATCTCATTAGCTTTTGCAACACTATATGAACTGAGAGATGCACGCCGACATTTTCGCAGACGAAAAAGTAAGTTCTGACATTACATTCTCTATTTATTGCGCGATTGAACTCTATTCATTGTGCACCATGTCTGTTTCCAAGATAGTACGTTATATTAGCTCCGTTATGTTGCTGCAACCCCCCCCCCCCCGCATCGAATTTTCCCATCAAAACGTTAGTGCAGTGAGTCTACACCTAGCACAACCTTGCACTACCGATTTTAAACCTAGCACACCCATACAATGGCTGGGATGTGAGGAACCGTGCGGGTGGGGCTAGCATAACGCGAGCCTCCCCGCATCTGAGCCTGATAAGATTTGCACCGTCTTCCGCATTATCAAGTTATATAATATGATTTCCCTGGGTATCACTCTGGAAGCAAATTATTCATACCAAATTTCAGCTTCAAAATTAAGGCCAATATTGCCAAAACCCGTTTTCAAAATTGAATTTTAACACCCTATTACACCTAATTGAAACACTCCTGCACATATTTCGGCTACAATTATCTGGATTCTTTTCTGGGACACCCATATGAGAGAGTATATGCTGTGGACTGAAGAGAATATTTCTAGAATTCAGTTTACCAGATAATGTTTGTTCATCCTGTCAGCTTGCCATAAATATCAATAGTATCGACCCTACTTGTTCAAGTTGTAGTATTCCGATGCATAATAACGACAACTGCGTGGTCCATTATGAAGAGCTGAGATTATGAAAACCACTGGATGCGATCTAATGTGCCACTGAGAAACGTCCGAGGTCGTCTTATATGGAGCCTCATTAAGAAATGAAAATGTAAATACAAATCCCCTCAAAATTGCAAATAACTTACAGACATTGAAAAACACGTGCGGTTCTGATTCACTTGCCCAATTGCTGTGTTGCATACTGTGACAGTTAAAATTCGAAATATTTCTTGATGACAATTTATTGTGGGATTTAGTTAAAAAAATTGTGACGTCAGGAGTAACACCGGCTTACCTCCTCCGCCGAAAAATTTTATATAATAATTTCCCATACACTAAGCTTGCTTCTAATATTATTTGTGTTCTTGATGAAAGCACGATATCTGATGCATTCACCAAAATATTTGATAATATTAACTTTGGGTAATCAAGTGTTACGCTTCATTCGATGTAGAGATGAAATAATATATAATATGCATTATATATTTGGAAATGAATGACCCCTGCATGATCAGCAAACAATTTTTGAATTACATTCTGCCACAAACCGAAGATAAAAAATGTGCTAGTTGTCCTGGAAGGTCTATGAGGAGGGAAAGAAACTTACTTCCAATAATACTTTTATACTTATTGAGCCGATTAATACTATCAAACACACTTTTCTAGAAGCTACGTTGAAATCCATACCAACATATTTAACATACAATCAATACAGATTCATTTTAAAAGGAATCGTTGCCTATCAAGGAATTCCAGACCCACAACATCTTGGGCATTTTGTTGCATATGGTTATCGTCACAATGACAGATGGGTTCTTTACAACGATTTGCATAAAAAGTCAGAAACCGTTTCGCCAAAGTCAATGGCATATTGTGTATTATTGTTTTATTATGTGTAAGTAATAAATAATAATATGGAATGTATTTTATTATTTTTCCTTCTCCCCTTCTTTCGATACACCGTTCTGATATGTTCTTTTTGTAGTGAGAAATACCCGTTATAAGAAGAATAAAAATTACTACGATTTTATAATTATTCGAAATAGAGAAACCGGTTATTTAAAAATTACATAGCATCATGGCATAGATGTGCTGGATTTAAAATCAGTTGTGCTAGGTTGTGCTAGGCTTAGGGTCATTTCGCTAGCATTTTGGTAAGAAAATTTGATGCGGGGGAGGCTCGCGTTATGCTAGCCTCACCCGCACGGTTTTCCACATCCCAGCCATTGTATAGGTGTGCTAGGTTTAAAATCGGTTGTGCTAGGTTGTGCTAAGCTTAGGCTTACTGCGCTAGTGTTTTGATAAGAAAATTCGATGCGGGGGGGGGGGGGGGGGCAGCAACATAACGGAGCTCGTTATATTCACTGGTTTCTAACGATAAATTCGACAGTAAGTATCTTGAGATTCTAGAACGGTAAGTAGATCTATTCAAAATTAACCAATAATCAATATTTTCAGTAATTATGATTATTAATTGCTTATAGCTTATTTATTGCAATTAATGTTGGAAGTACAATTATCACAAATGCCAATTGCCAAAGAAAACTTATTTTGAAATATGTTAGCACCGTATGGAAGCTCGTGCGACTCTTTTTGATGACCTTCTTTGTCACTGCAATTAGGTATACTTACCTTCATTAGCTAACAATGTAGCTCAACTTCGTGACCAGCAGAATCTTTCAATTTCAAATCTTCAGCTATTTTGCCAAGATCCAATTATTGTACCTTTTCCAATTACATTTTTTTTACATTTCCCATTACGATAATAAGAATAAATGAGAAGATATTGCATTTCTCGAACGATGGTTTTTATATTTCTGATACAATATATCCATATAGTGAACTTTTTCATCTGGTTCATTGATGACAACGAAAATGATGGCTGAATATGTATCTTCGCTTCAGGAACTTTCACAATGATTGATCGGTCACGTTTATCAATGTCTCAAGAGTCTCTCATTATACAACTCATCTAATCCACATTAAACTACTATTATTCCCACCTAAAAATACAAATAAACAAATGTCCGAAGTTATTAAATGTACCGTATGTGGAATATTGGAATCTTCCGAGCGATATTCCGCATTCTTTTTCTTCAATACACATCAGAATGTTCTAAGTATCGTCAGTCTGTCAACTGACTAATACACCTAGGAACGGAAGTGAACCTTTTGATTCAAATTCCATGGTGGAAAGGATATTGAGATGTTATGAATTTAAATGATTGAGGAAGAGAACAAGATTGTCACGACCATGTTGCCAAATAAGAAAAGTGTCGTCAACGTATCTGAACCAACATTCCGGCTTGAGTATAGATGAGAGAATAGCATCTAGCCCAAAAGTTTCCATGAGAATAATATTTTCGGTATGACCGGAGAAAGTGGGGAACTCATGGCAGCTCCCGAGATAAGCTATCCGCGAAAGTCTATTATCAAGCTATCTCTATGAATCTTTATTTGGTATTTAAATGCTTCTTAATAAATTCAATCGCGCAAAAAACCTCCTGAGCATTACGAACGTTAAAGGCTACCGATCTCGGACATTTCTATTCGATCGGTATAATGTCCTTAACGTTATTAATACTCAATATAATATCATGACAATGATAGCACTCATCCTTAGGAACCGAATTGTCATCAAATCATATTAGTTTCCTTTCGACGTTCCTAACAGCGATGAAAATCCTGATTTTGATAGAAATTCCGATTTGTATCAATGTTGTGGAGGTAATTTGCCTAGTTTTTTTATAAGCTTCTGGAAAGATATGAATGAAAATTACTGTTTATTCTTCATTCCAGCCGAATGTTACTTTATCTCATGTACGTCTTTTGAATTTTGTCATTGAGGTTACACAATTATTGTGACACATTAAAAGCACTTCACCCCAGTAAGAAATATCCCACGTGCTCTCAACCAGACCGCTGATTGACACTCATAATTCACAATCGTCAATTCGAATGAAATTTCTCATAACAAACAGTATAAGGAATATAATGCATCTTTCCACGCCTTTAACTGTTTCTTCTCATTTGAAATATGCATTAAAATATCCCTCTGCATGTATATTGAACTATTGTATACAAGGAGGAGAGTAGTTCTATTTGTAACTCAGTTGATAACTCGTATTGATAATGTCGCTGTGTGACGTAACAAGTGTCAACAAAGTAACTTTACAGTTTATGTAAATTTGAATTCGTTTTTTATTTCACTATTCTACATATTTTGTCTTTTGACTTCATTCTGCAGAGGTGACTCTAATTTCTCTGGATCAAAGATCTCCAAACTTTCCAGCCTTAGGGCCATACTGTTCACTCCAATGAGTTACAAGGGCCAACACCATTTTGATTTTCCTGTCTTTATCTATAATTTCTAGACTAGAGCATACGCTTGCTAAATTTGCTAGTTCATTTACTATTATATACTAACTGTACTTTATTGTTACAATCGCGAAACTCGATGACACCTGGTGATCACACGCGGAAATAGGTAACGGTACTTTCGAAAGCGCAATAACAATTATACTTTAGTGAATAATCTCGTTGTTTCGAGAAAGTTCAGGTGTATTCCACTCACTTCTATATATCGGTAATTGGAGTATAAAAAGGCTAGCGGCGCGACCGCGAGTCAGTCTGCCTAGAGAAGGTGAAGGGAGCAAAATTGCCCGATGTGGAATGAAGAAGTGCGTAGCTTCTTGAAACGTGTGTATTTTGATTTGACTTGTTATTTTTGTGTGTGATTCACTAGTATGGAAAAGGAGCGAAAAGTAGACAGAACATCCAAAAATTAATGGAACTTCCAATATTAATTGAGTATAGTAAGAAGGCACTATGTTTGATTTGAAATGAAACTATATCCGATCTCAAAGAATATAACACAAAATAATTGATTTACAGTGCAGTGGTATAATTAAGAACAAATATCAAAACACATCTTATTCTGAATTTTATAAGAGTCTTCAACTGGTACAATTTGACGATTTTCATAAAATTGCTCAGTATTATCATTCTGTGTCTTTTTAGCCAACTTGTCACAACAACAATAACAACAATAAGTCATTAGCTTCCGCGGGCCCGATTGATGACACTGGCAGGCCGGATATGGTCCACGAACCGTTGTTTGGAAACCCTTGTTCAAGATCGAGAAGCAATACTGCAGCTATCGGGAACCATTTTGGCCACAGGACTACTTGTCGATGCTCCACATTGAATGTGGTCATCTTAGTGGTACGTCTACTATTGGATAGATGGCGCTAATCTCCCAAGCATTCCTTCTAATGAATTATTTATCCTCTGTCAAGGTATCGACATGCAGCAAGAGTAAACTGTACCTCATTCCGTTGAGGAACGCGAGAGAAAATCAGCTGTTTGGAACTATTAGCCGCAGTGCTGTTGGTCAATTTAGAGAAATCTGATTAGCTTTCTGAAATTTTTTCGTTGGTTCCCAGATATAAGATTATCTAACATTAGAGGGAGAGGGTATCTTCATGTTCATTAAGAACACATAGAGAGACAAAAATGTGAAAGTTGACAAATAGAACAAATCATCTCAAATATCCATGATGCGATTGCACCTCCAAGTAAGACCCTAGAATTCAATTTGCTTTTTAATAAATTGAAACAGAATCAAATACAGAGAGCTGGAGTGGAAGCGGAAAATGACTAGCAAACATCGGTGATTTTTACATTTCAGTTATTGATTAGTTAAACCTCTTAAATAAACTCGCTAGCACAGACAGTGGAAATGGAACGCGCCAGTATACGAGCCGTATAAAGCTATTCACAGTTAAAATCACACGAAAATATTGAAAGAACAAAGTAGATTTGGAACTGTGCAGGGTATACTATCGGTGTTTGACTGCGAGTCAGCATTCCCAATTTATATTCATTTCACATCCAATATACTAGTTAGGAGAAGCCCTCACAATTCAAAGTTTCAGATAACTTCAGACGAAGG
The DNA here is from genome assembly GCA_958510875.1 of Endomychus coccineus. Taxonomy (NCBI): domain Eukaryota; kingdom Metazoa; phylum Arthropoda; class Insecta; order Coleoptera; family Endomychidae; genus Endomychus; species Endomychus coccineus. Next base: position 36,899,325 of record OY294068.1, read on the forward strand.
TCGCATGCGGTTTATTGCCCGGCCTACTTGATTCGCATATTTTCCTTTGACAAAAACTGGGAAGTGCATGTCAATTATCCAAATAACTCTGCTTGTAGAGTCACTGGGTAAGTGATTACAAAATGTCTCTTTTAGATACTGTTCTACTTAGTTGAGGGCTCTTTGGTGACGCATAAATGACATCAGTTCGTTTCAAAAGTCCTCTACGTTCATTCAGCTTCAGTGGAAAGCAGGGCCGGTTTGAAGATAAGAGTGACTCGAGGCTTCCTGAAAATCTCAGAACCAATAACAAAACTGTCTCGAAAACCTATTGTAGTAAGAGCTTTGATATTGCCAGCTGCAACCTATTTTCAATACTGGTAATTACTTCAGCTGTGGAAACTTCGAATTCATTAGAAAGGAAGTATGATACATTCACACTGGCAGTTTTCACTAATTCTTCGAAGTTCTGTATTGTTGTTATCGTTACAACTCATTTATTTTTCTTTCGGTGGCTAATACATTTTTTTAAACTAAATTCGCTAACTCGATGCTTAATTGACGAATTTTGCACTTTCTGTTCAATATTTTTACACTTTTTTGAACATTTCTTCCCAACACTTTTGTGGTTTCTTATCCTGCTTATATTCATAAGCCACTTAATCATGGTCGAATATTTTTCGCATCTGCTCCAATTAGAATGATGATGTTAGAAGGAAGTTTGTCTAAGTCAGAGTATCAATTAAAGTTTGATCTTTTGATTCTTCAAAGAGTTCAACAATGAAGGTAATTCATTTTTCAGTTTTCGACCCTCCAGTTCCATCTTAGTTGGGGAATCACTTTGATATCCTTATTCATATTTCCTTTCCATTATATTCAAGTTCATTACGTAATGGCATACAATTAGACTTTGCATTGGTCTTGATCATATTCGGATTTAGTTCTTTAAACCTCAAATGTCTTTAATCTTGATCCATATTGTGAAATAAATATCACTACGTTGATACAACTTTTATCCGCAGCTTCTGTCACTAGAGTTCTAGCTTATTCAAATACCTTCTTCATTTTTGCGGACTTACAGCTAGGTAATATGCAATTAATAACTAATTTTAGAAATGTTGTTGGATGGAATAACAATTATTGATATGTTGTTATTGTAAACACTACCTAAGCATCTCTGGATGGTTAACATTAATATTCATCAAAGTCTAGCATTCGTTTTCTGTCCTATTTTAGTAATTCATCTTGACACATTTATGATTTCTTTTAGAGCAAGGAACTTTTGTGAAATTATTGAAACCATCTAGACTAGACCATGCTATTATGTTATGGTAGTTATGGTATCATATCACCCTACTTGAAGCGGGTGTGAACTAATGTATGTGTATCTTAGGAATTCTTCCACTATTCCTCACGCTTACGTTTGCTATTGATACTAAACAAAAAACATCTGACAATCCCTAGATGTTCTTGTTCCTTCGCTTTTAGTTATTTTAATTCTACATGAAACTTTAATTTTCTAAAACTGACTTTGTTTTGAATATTGGAAATATCTTGTACCAAACCCTTATTACACTATTGATTTGTGAATTTTGAATTTTTCCCACATTTCACTATTTGATGAATTAAAAATATTCAAACGTGATTTTCAAATTACAGAATCGGGAGTACCAAGAGTGGCAGTCATATACTAACTGGAATGAACCAAGAGTCAACATAGCTTGGCTTATCTGCACAAAGCAGTTATAGAAATTGTCCACAACATAAAAGTTTATTCCGTAAAATGTTAAAGTGTGGAGAATATATATTTCGCAAAACGATTCGAGGACCCAACGCAAGCAAGCAGAAATCGTATGAAGGAGTTTTATACTAGTTTGAGTAACAAATTTCATTCCTTTCTAACATGTATTCGCTCAGTTGTTCGTACATACACTTTGGAAGTAATTATACTTTGAGACTAGCTCTATATATCCCTGTTCTTCGTATAGTAGTGAGCGAGAAATGCATTAGCGGTCCTCACAAATGGTACAATGAGATAATCTGCTCATCATAATCGAGCTAACTAGAGTAACGTACATCTCAATGAATGACAAATGCTTGTAAGCGTATTATCGTGAGTTGATGGTTCAACTTGATCAATTCCTTTCTACTACACGTGACCGTCAAATAACTCGGTGAGAGCAAAAACTTCTATCATCTTCTGTGGAATATAGAATATATCGAATGTGCGAGGAACGATCTAAGTCACATTCAGGGCTGTTCGACAAAACCAAAAATTAGGAAACTTAGTCTTGTTTGTTTTCATATCGACCAAGTAACAAAATGTTCATTCAGATTTCATTAATGATAACTTTCAACACTCTTATGGGATTCGGAAAACTGTTTCTATAGGCTCTATTATCATTTTCATGTCCAGGTAAAGACGCATCATTGGATAACTTCAAAGCATTTGCCACGAAAGGTCTGCTTGGGAAACTTCCGAAACATAGTTTACCATATCAACTTTCTTGCTTACCATCGTATTTTCTCTCAGATAGATCAAGCCATGTGGTGCAGTTTCTTCCGGAACAATGGCTATCAACACTAGTATTCCCAGGGATCTGTCTTGTCATCAACTTTGTTCAAACTCCATACCAACGATCTGTTTGAAGTGACCATTTGTCACTTCTACTCATACGTTTTTTCATGTATATACTTTGAGTACACGAGAGGGAAACCTATAACGTTCGAAGAACATCGTGTGAGCCAGCAGTGGAATGTAGCAAGGAGAGATACACATTCGTATTTTTCTTGAAATTTTGGACGTAATAGGCATACGGAAAGTCCTCACTAGGTAAAGAGTTCCGTAAGTTTGCTTGTCGATGAAAAAATCAAGTCGGGTAAGAAGAAGTTTGACAGGTCTCGAGCTGGCAGTAAAAGGGTGACTAGTTTGAGCTCGTCTATTTCGCTTATCTGGAATCTCTCGTGGTGAAACAACAGACTATATTTCCATAGAACACCGATCGTGGGAATATCTATAGTAAAGTGAGAGATCTCCCACCTTCCTACGATGGTCTAGAGAGGTTAATTAACTCATAAATGTGACATCATCAATCAAACGTATAGATCTCATCTGGATAGAATCCAAGAGCTTCAGCGTATGTTTAGAAGACGAACTTCAAACATGTGAAAAGTTCATCGTAACAGGTCAAATCTGTGCTCTGTAGATTATGAGGAGCTGCTGGGATGGAAAGTAGCTCTTGGCACGGAATAGGAAACCAAGTGTTTGTGAAGCGGTTTTAGTAATGTACCTCACATGATCGGCTCATGAGAGGTTGTTGTCGGTGGTGATCCTGAGCATTGTTATGGGAGTCTTCACAGGAATAGTTGTACCCGATATCATCGTATTAGGGATTGTGGGATACGCCTTCCTGGAGGAGACATAAGCTTGAGTTTTGGTTGCATCAAATTCTACTAGATTATCAGATCCTCGTTTCAAAATATTTGCCAGATCCCCATTAGTTGCATCAACCTGTTTCTTACTTACTCCTCTGGTTCCATTGGATGCTATAAGGGCTCTAGATGAGAAAGCGGTATGAAGTGTACCATCATCATCTGCAAAGCTGTGAACGGGACAGGTTGTAACTCCCAGCAGATCGTTGATATGGAGCAGAAGCAGAGTTGGTGCCAAGACGGATCCTCGTAGGATATCAGCGTTGATAGCCATTGTATCCTAGGATACTCTGTGTTCAACCACACGGAGTGACCTCGATTAGATTAGTGAGGGAGTTTATTCTTGGAAAAAAGGAAAATTGCTAGTACCTACATTTGCTCCTTTGAGAACTTTTTTTTTTCAAATGTTCCAGGTCTAAATATTTATTCAATAGTTCTGAACTTAGAAGCTTATAATGCTTGTTGTTGGGCTCCTGTATTCTCCAAACTTTCTTTGAATTGGCAAAAACTCCTTGAATTGGTCTGGTTGCGAATGAAGATATCTTCTGTAACCGCTTTAAAATGGCAGTCCAATCCACGAACATGTCCTGAGTGCAGCTGATGACTTTAAAGAGAGTGGCTTGGTTTCTACATATATTTCAAATTCATTAATCCAACGATCTGGTATCTCCACGATGGCTTTCTAATTAATCATCCTACAATTTATATCACACTTCATGTAGGAGTGTCCTTCCACTGTGAAGATAACTCCAATGGAATCAAACAGGGCAAAAACTAAATGTATCGCTTCTAACATGAAAAGTTCGAATTTTTCTTTAATATGACGGCTGGCTGGGATCGGTTTTCAAAATTATACCTAAAAATTAATCGCTATCTTCACAGACTTCCCATTTCCTAGTAATTTCGTGGTGCTCATGTGAATGTACGACTAGATAGATGCCACCACTAATCCCAATTTGGACTAAATATTGACTTTGATCTTCCTTCCAACGACGTCTCCAAATATCTTGAGCTATAACCTAACCACGATAAGAGAAACTAGGTCTTAGTTAGTAAATTAGTGCGATCAATTCATTACAAAAATGTCCCCGAGTAAGTTACGCGTTATCGTCTTTAAATCAACAAATGGTTCTCAATAATAAATTACTCAAACGAGGAACGTCATATCTCCCTAGCATAGCCGTTGGAGACAGTTTTGCAGCAATTTTACAAACTGAGTGCCTCAACGGTGAATAAAGCCATAGGTAAACGGAGCAGAGGTGGAACAATTGCAAGAACAAAACGGCAATGGGCTAAATAGGTCGTATATGTAGAAGATTTTGGAAAAAGTGTGATTATGTCGAGATTATGATGAACTAAACGTCATCCAAATCAGAAGAACGTTTCTTCAAGGTACAACACGTCATTTCACGACCATCGTGAATAGCCCTATCGAAATCGTATTTTTGAAATTTAACGTCGCGTTAGGTTAATCCCGGCATTCACAAAATTGAGTACACTTGGTACGCGATCCACTATGGATGCCGTCAAATAAGAATAGAAGAAGTATCGACGAAACCGCCTCCACAAGTATCTGTTGTCTCAGACTGCATATAGAATTTTACTATAAAATTTAAGAGTTATCTATAAGAAGCTAAACTTCGAGCGGCTCCTTTGTTCTTTAGCCACTAGTTTCAAAAGCCTTGAAGGGCTTACCCGTTTGAACTGTATGTGCAAATTATCTGCTGAGTTCGAAATTGTATTTCGTACAATTTAAACACAAAAGCAACTACTAGTGTTTAAAATTTCATAGTATGTGCAAAGAGGTTCATTATATCGGTTCTTGGCGGTGAAGGTAATGTGATCCAAGCAGTAGAGACAGTGCTCCCTCACATCCCAGGAGATATTGATTATGTTGCCGAATTCGAAAAATCCACTGGAATTATCCGTTTCCGACCGTTAGGTCCATACAAGCAAATGAGTCGAACGTTGTCTTCCTCGATAAACAAACCAAGGCTATGTATGTCATCAAATTCTCTGCTCCGACAGAGAAGAACATAGTCTTGAAAGATGAGAAAAAATGGACAAAGCATCAAGATCTCCTGTTCGAGCTCCGAAAGATCATTCCGGCATGCAAGAATTCTGCACAGATCTTGATAGACCGAGTTCAATGAGGATGCTTGAGGCACACGGTTTGAGAACCTTGAGCCACATACCAACCGGTGAAGAGGAGCAGCTTCATTTAAAGGATTTGCTTTTCTTGCGCAATTACTGCGATGTCCTCGGAGCGTACAGCAGCCCCGTCAAGGTTCTCAATAATATACATATTAATATAGATTTTATATAATATATATTCTCAATTTCAGAAGAGCCTTAAAATCAATAGATTCCTCTATATTATTCAAGAAACTGCAATATTATGAGTTAACATGGACGGTCTACCGTTGGTTTAACAGGTATCTACAGAATAGGCCAAAATGTAGGAATATATATAATACTAAAATGAAATAATCATTAGAAGTTTCATTTTCACTAATTTAATATATGGATTAGTAGGAATGGATCTAAGGTTATGATGGATTTTCATCACTTAATAGCTGATTCTATTCAATTTTGAGGATAATACTGTTTCAACCATCTGTTGTTCACTTCACATTTCCAAGCTATAAATTTCCACTGTTGTCAGGAGTTGAATGATCATTCCATAGATACGAGTGACTATATTCGTATTCCGCGCCATATTGGATTAGATTTGGACCTCACGAACATGGCCACCACTGCACAGGAATCGTATTCATTGTGTCATACTCTTCCCAGAAGTATAATAGAGATCAGTCTTACATTTCAAAACTTCATTGTAAATGAAAAGTGGAGGAAACAAATTTTAAGAAGTATCATTTTCAAATCAATGTAAGCGAGAGCTTCGTGAGACTCTCGCGAATGTTTCACAAGACTCACGAGTGAGTCGCTGATTTTTAAACGTCACGCTCAATCATTCGCCATTTTACGAGACCGAGAAAAATCGAGAATCAACTCGGCGAGAGGTGCGCAAGGAGAGATTAATAATAAAATATAATCTCGATTTTTCAAAACGTGTGAGATTTTTCGTCTCGTGAAACTCCAGTGCATTTCTATTATTATAACACGTTACGAAGAAATACTACCGTCATGTGAAAGAAACATCATTTAAGGTATGAAGGAGTTGGATTGAGGGAATTTTATTGCTTTGATTAGGGATTGGTATCTATGAATGTCTTGATCGTTGTTTCCATGGTTTATATTAGAAGGTAAAGCAATTGAAATTAACCATTATGAATGCAAGATAGATTTTCATACTTTGAAGATAAATAATAGAATCTCGGTGTTCATCGTACCATTCGAAATATAAATAAGCGAAAATTAATCCAACTCGCCTAAGGGGGAACTCAATCCGTATATAAGGTTCATATAATAAACAGCCAACCATGAAACACATTCTCCCAACGGAATTATTCAAATTTTTAAGTTCGCAAGCTCTTTCTATGCAGTGAATTAGGAACGTTTGGAGTAACACTTCAATTTTCTACCATACGTTTTATAGCAATTTCCTTCAACGAAAAGTTTCGAGCGTTAGTAAGCTGGAGTTTTAAGTAAAAAGTAGTGAAGAATGAAATTAATTTTTAAAGTATTTACCGAGATTGCAAAGTTTGACGAAAGTATACTCCGAAACATGAATAATAAAACTTTCATTAGTGCCAATTGAGGACATTCATCATTGAATCATAAAACGTGCCGACAGTTTCATTTTATTACCGAGCACGATACTGTTCTTGGATAGATGTTGGTACAGCAGTGACGGCTCCTCAGGGTAGGCGGGAGCGGTACTGCCTCGTCATGGAAATTGACCACACGAATAGGGAAAACTAATATGATTATTCGGTTATATCTAATTTGAAGAGATTCAAATATTGCAAATCATTGCGAGATAAACTTATGCTCAATATGCATCATATATTCAAAGGTAGGTTAAGTTGCTATTCTCTTCACACGCATATGATCTGCAACCAACTGACCATAGTCATGAAATTCTACTCAATAGTTCACTGTATGCAGATCGACAATATGACTGAACCTTGATCCCAGTGACCAATCATATTAGGTCGAACGAATTCCTGTTTAAGAACATGCCCATATATCGTTGTTGAAGTTACAATAAACTGAACCAATACCGTTTATAGAATGAGGCTTAAACGACCAGTACAAAAACCGGTGTGACGTCATCACCAGGAGCCCCCGAGAAGAGACGTAGCATACGACAATATTGTTTAGTATTGATGACGCGTAGCTGGTATTGACTGTGACAGGTGTTGAATATTACAATTAAACAGTTTCAAGTCTTTCTTACAGGAAATTATATGTTGCTCCTCAGCTGTCCTCATGTGATTAGAACGTATTTTCATCTGTAAGTAAGCTTGCATAAGAGTGTTATGACTGAATAAAGTGTGTTGCAGAATGAATTCATTAATCCAATAATATCTGTAAATCACTGGAAGAAAGAGACTGTCATCACTTGAAAGCAGATGAAGGAAATCCTCTCGTAATTATGGGCAACGTAGATTATCACAATCCGGTAGATACCTTATCAAATGATGATCTCTATGAATAGGTTACCGGGAATCCATCATCAAAATATGTTAAACTAGTCAATCATTCATTAAAATCAAGTACAGCTGTAATCTCGAATGATTCAAAAGACAAATTCAGATTTCCAAATCCTAATCTTCCAAAACTATATTGCTCACCTCAGATTCATGAACTTCGTAATTAGATAAGACAAATTATTTCAAACAATAATTGTCCTGAGTATAACATAGCAAAAATGGTTAGTGGAGAAACTCAGCATCTTCCAAGCCGCACCAAGTTTGTCTTTGAAAAATTCTTCGGAACCTACTGCAAAATGGAAATATCTCAAACTTGAACCTTGTCATACTTTCGTTTCGTTTGATGTTGTTTCACTATTTACAAATAATCCCTGAGTCGATGAACACTCTGAAGAAAATGTCTTTCAAATTTTGATATTTCCGATAGAAACTGGAAAGAATACGTTATCTTTACATCTATGGACAAAAATTATTTCACTTTTCAGAAAAGATACTATAAAAAAATAAGCGGATGTTTAATGGACAATCTACTATCTCCTTTTTGACCAATATTTTTCTAAGCGAATTCGAAACCTCCTCAAAATCAAAATAGAATAAGCTTCCAAAAGTTTGGTATAGATATGTTGACGAAATTTTTGCGATTGAAAGTGAAGATTTTGATTTTGAAGACGCCTCATATCCAATTTGATTCGTTGAGATTCACTGTCGGAATGGAAACAGATAATCAGCTTCCCTTCCTCGATAATAACATATTAAGATGGTAATAGGTACACCTTCAGCTACACCATTTAGATATAGAATAGCTCCGTTTAATAGTCTAGTTCATAGATTATTCTATAGAATAAATAACACTTTCATTTCGGCATAAAAAATAGTGCTGTATCGTACGGGTTACCGCCTGCAGCATAGCATCTTACTGGTGACGTCACAAAGGAGCATTCAGGCCTTGGTGATTTGATTGTCAGCTATTTCCGAAGAAGGCATATTCATATTTTTCCATTTTTCCATTTTTCATACGTTTTGGTCCGTTTCAGATAAACATCATCATAAGCTTCAGAATCGGAAGAGCTTATATGAAATAATAAATTCCCAGAAAATGAATCATAAATTGTGAGTTGAAAACGCTCTTAAAATTGAAACTACTTATAATGTTCATTGATAATTAGTTGAGTAATTAAGAGTATTCAACTAAATCCAGCTTGACCAATATTATCGAGTGAAGGAAGTCACGAGATCAATTGATCACGGCTTCTTGATAGTTCAAGCCAAAAAGCAACATGCATATGTCCTGGTTTTTGAGGAATTGGTCAACATAGAAGATACAACTATTGTGACCGTCATCGTTCAATGGTCATCACTCGTTCAGGAACTCTATTTATCGTAATATAATGATAACAATATCAATAATAATGATTGGACTAACATAAAGTCAATTGATGGAACTAGTATAATATGCTGGTAAGAAATAGGTATTGAACACAAAGATAAATTCAACAAATATCGGATCTACATATTTTACGTGAATAGACGTGATTCACAAGTACGTGATTTAGAATAGCATAGAGAAGGTCGAGCGAGATTGCTTACGATAGTAGTTGTCACGACCCGGATATTCTAATGCATGCTCTGTTCCATTTCCTTTTCGATGGCCATCAACCAGTAACATTTGTAGTAAACTTCAAATTTAGACTTTCGATCCGACGACTGGCGTGTCGATTCATCTACAATCTTTCGTTGATACTGGGCTCTTCCTCCTGCGTAACGTTTTCCCAAGTCTTTACTATCTATAATGAAAGTATCTAGTCAGTGGCGGCTGGTACATAAGGGCCGCAGGAGAGCAGCACGTGATTTTTTAGATTTTAACAGGCCCGTGCAGTGATTAACGCGAGCAAGCTGTTAGCTCCACGTCAAGCAAAAGCTGCGTAGGCGAAAGCGTCCCAATTGGAGGCGATAATTGGCGGATCAACCTACCTTGGTGCTGATTGAAACTTCACTCAGCAGTGCAAAAGTGCAAAGTTGAAGCTTTACCCCACCCTTCCTATCTATTTACATTAATTTGATTTGATTCGGTTTTGGTTTTATAGTATAGTGGACGTTTACATTTCAAGAACATGTGTAATTGTGCAATACTTGTTTTGTTGTTATAGAGTTTCTTAATGATATTCAATGCCTAAACAACTGTTATATTTGTAAATAAAGAAACAACGTCCTAGGAAATTAGTATATGATCTACGGGCACGGATTGATTTCTCAAAAATTCATTGAAATGACATGAGTCTTTCACTTGAAATTAATTTTTTCCAATTATATTGTTAAGGTTTAGATTTTGATAAGAATTTCAATAGATTGTAGGTAGGCATATGTGTAAGTGTGTCCTATTTCCCAAACATGTTATATATAATTATTAATTATTGTCACAAAACCTACCTCCCATAGAAGGGAAACATTGTTTCTAGACCTTGAGAAAAGACAAGTTTGGGATAACTCTTACCTCAGGAAAAGTTTACGTACCATTGCTGTCAATCGAGAAATATTTCAACAGTAATGTTTGAATGAGTTCTTCATGTCATATCACTGTTTAGTTTCTCCTCAGCTCACTTTTAGCATTTACAGTAGAAATTCTTATAAAAAAAATGTGCCGCCACTGTATGCAGTTCGTCTATAAAAATATATAGGGTTGACGTTAGTGCAAAGGAGCAGGATACGGTCATGAAGTAATCTTAACCTCATCTTGGATTGAATGGATAATAAGGTTTTATCTTCTTGAGCTCCCCAATTTCCCAAGGCGTCCTGTTGTCTCAAACACCTGTTAACGCTAAGAGCAGATGTGTAGAAGCAAGAATATAATAATACGTCAGTACATCAAGCATATTCAACACAGAAATCGACGTACTTTATGTTGACGTCATAAGCTTCCTTAGTTGGTAAATGTTCACACTATTCAATATTGAATTTGACGTTCCAATTACTCTGATATTAACTAATTGATCGAAACAATAGCTCAAAGCTATTTAATATCTAACATGATAACACAAAGGAAGGAAGGAATTGGGGGCGACAAATCAACTCAATAATAAATGAGCGTTCATCAAATCAACTCTTCTTTTAACCTGAAGTTAGTGTCGTAGTAGCAAGGAAAGAACATAAAACAATTGGGAAATTGTTTCAAACTCTATATATTGACCATCGGAACTGGTATGATTTCTTCGAAAAATCAGTGAAAGAGATGAACTTTCCCATGTACCGTCAATATTCCAAATCTATAGAACCTGATGGTGAATTTATCTCAATCGTCGGTTTCATATACTAGTCCAGTAGCACTAACTTTTGGTCAGGAAATGTTTTAGATAATTCCTCAAAAGCGGTTGTTATTATCCAAATCGGTCGTCTTAGAACGACAGTGATATTATTTTTGGGGCAAACCCTGTGTTCATGCCATAACCTCACTTTTTGTGTTAAAAAAACGCATTATGGGATCTCAAACCGACAGCGTTGAAGATAACAATCTCAAATTTTTGGTGGTGGTAGACAACAATGAAGCACAGAATAACGTGCTTACAAAACCCCTCAAGCTTATCCAGTCACGTGATATAAGCAACCGAATTTTTTTTTGGAGAAAATGATACACCGTAATCACTTCTACAGTACGTCAACAACTACATATTAATTCTAGAATATACTCTAATTTTTTCAATTTGATATCTTCAACAGTTGGCGCGCTGATTGTACTTCAATTTTTGACTTCAGAACCTTCTGCAGTCTCTCAGGTTTATTTGAAAAACTTCTAATTAGGTTCATTCACTTTGGAAAACTTTATTCTATATTACCTATGCGGTGTAGGGGATTTGTCTCCAAAATTCATGCTTCGAGCGTCCATTATAGGTTAGGGTCGAACTTTGAACTCGAATATCTCAATTTTCTAAAGTCGAATTGAGTCGCGGTTATGGCCATTCGGGTACATTTATTTTTCCCTTTAATTTGAGCACCAACAAATTTTGGTACGATTAGTAGATTCGGAGGGGTAGATTTTCTTTTGCTTTGAGCCCTACATTGGGCCCTTTCATTTTTGGAACCCAAAACTTGATTCACTCGAGGGAAAAGATCCACAGGACCTTAAGTTTCAACGTAAGTTACACTTTTCTCATAAGAAGTGAGTGTTTTTCCGATTTGGCCGAAATATCCACCACAATTTGTAAACAAATATTAAAAAGAGTGGGTAAGTTGATTGCTAAAATTGAATTTTAATCAAACAAAGTTCAATAACTCCATTGTTTTTGCTTTTATTGCAAAACTAGTAAGAACAAAAAGTATTTAAAACATGTTTCTGAGTATTTCAGTTTTCCATTTTACATTATTTTACCCGGGAGTTTCGGAAAATTCGATGAAAATGATTTCACAAGGGTTTTACTTTCTGAAGGAAATCATAATCCTGTCAAGATATATCAATATATGACAGAAAACGAATGCTAAGCTATGGTTAATGTTAATGTCAACCATCTGGAGATGTTTAGGTAGCTGGCTTTTTCCAGACCCGCTGTAGATCTTAATCTGGAAGTTTTAAACGTATTTTTTTCATAAGTTATGTAATTATTCAAAGAGTATCACAAGTAAATCGGGACGTAACGTAGTATCTAATCATCAAAATTGTAATTGAATATAGTATTGATTATAACTGAAATAATTAGTGAAGAGGAAATCAGTTTGTAACATTCAGAAAAGGACAGATAGGTTTAGCAATTCCTACCAAAAACATTCTGAGTTAGAGGCCTCAAGAACAGGTGAGAATTATCAACTATCTTACTGCTTATTGGTTAAACAATTCGGGGATCCTTCCACTGATTTTAGATTTTTAGATTGGTTTTTGAGAAAAAGGACGCATTATAAATACCAGTAATAATGCCAACACCTTCAGTTATATTTTCTAACTCAAATTAGTCTGTTGAGAAATCACGTGGCGCTTTGTCAAATTCAATTAATTTAACACAATAGTTTCTTCAGAGTGTTTTTGGTAAGAAGGGTGAATTTCGCTGAATCGAAGTTGTTTTAGATTTTCAATCAAAGCTTGTTGTTCTCAGTTTTTATTTGAATTCAAGTTCCGTTATTATTATCACTATCTTTCAATTGTTATTTTCGTTACTGAATTTTATTGTTGTGCTGAGTAATGAGTCTATCTGATTAATATTAGCGTTAACTTTTCACTAACCTTTCAGTGTGTTAAATGTTGAGTGTCTTGTAAAATCAAAGGGTGAGTGTCAATGATATTTTTCACGTTTGTTTTGGCTAATCAATGATTGGGATCAAACTTCAACGTGTCATGGTTCTCTGAATTGAATGACCACAATGTCAATAAATAAATAGATTGAGGATTAGGAATAATATAAATTCTTCAAGTGAAGTTTCATAGCGTCTCGTCCGAACCAGATTATGAATATATAAGAATGTACTATGTTATGTCTTAAGATGATATTTCTGTGCATCTTCATTTTATTGAGAATAATAACTGCGAACCAACTTAAATCAATACATTTGAAAAAATTGATAAAATATAATTTTCTGTCAATTGTAGTAACATAAATTGAACATATTTTGTTATAATGTTATAATGTTGAATCTTAAGTTAGTATTTCTATACAACTACTGTTGATAAAATAGAGAATTTAATAAAACCTCATGATTTTGATTACTTATCACTATATAGTTACAACAATAATAGAACCTGACGCAATATAAAAGAATGCATCGTGCTAAATTCTAAACTGATGTTCTAGTGCAACCACAGTTGGTAAAATAGGAATTTTATTTGAATTTTGATATAATTTATCTGAATATAAAATACCACCCGTGCTTGAATTATTCCTGGAATGTTTTCCTTGACTATGATACTTTCAAAAAAATTATTCTCACCTGCGGCTCGAGAAATTTCCGGAAATAATTTAAGAACTAGTATCACATGTGATAATTTCTCCGATACTAGACACATATACGTTAAAGCCCTAATTAACATCGTGACGTATCGAAAAAATAAGTTCAATTATGGCTTCATATATAGACCGAGAATTATTTTGTTTTAATTGTCTACAAAATATAGTTACTTTATGTTTATCGTGAATAACTTCATCAAATTTGAATGTAATGATATTAGTGTCAGTAATCTTGGAGGTGTCCAATACTTCACATTTTACATCATTTCGATTCAGTGGCGTACGAACAGGGGTTGTGAAGGTTACATTCGCTACCCCAATGTTCCTAAAAAACATTGATCCATTCAACAAAATTTTAGGAAAATTATTAAACGAACAAAATTTTTTAAACAGTCACCCTGGTCAACAAAATTTTGAGAACCATTTTTTTTCATTTTAATAACCATCATAAAACGACCAAAGTTTCAATTTTTTAATTTCAGACAATATTGCGTTAACTTGATCCAAAATTACATATCTTAATAAACTTATTGAAACAAAGGTATTACCTACCATCAAGTTCAGAGATTCAAACTACAAATGAATTATGCACGTGGAATAAATTAAGTTACTCGTAATTCTGAATTTTATTATCGGTACGTGTTATCAATAAATTTTTCAATATAATATTTCAACTGAAACTAGAAAAGCTTTCAAATAGGCCACCTACATATACTTACGTAATATGATTGTAATTGTTAGCCGACTATTACAATCTACTAATTTGGATTTATACGAAGCAATGATGCGAATGAATAGCTTACCGAATTATTTGAAAGATTTTAGACAAGACTCAAACATTTTTAATGACATGTTTGAAGCAGCTCTTCAGAAATGTGAAAACTTGGGGGCTATTTTTTCTGCTTCTAGAAAAAGGCTAGTTTCTAGTCGTACAGATGAAGCATCGCCAACACAATTTTATTTTGCTGAGAAGAAAGATTAAATCAGAGTTTTTGCATTCAATTGTATCTTGGATTGTCTCAAATCAGGTCTCAGCACAAGATTTGATCAAGAAACAAATAAACTGATGATGGCTGTCTCTAAAATAATTGAGCTTGAAGCTGGTGACCAAGATCTTGAAATAGTCAGTAAGCAATTCAATTTGGAGGAAAATAGACTACGAGCTGAGCTCACTTTATTGAAAAATTCTTCAGAAAAACCAAAGTATGAAAACGCCCTCACCTGGATAAAATGGATTGGAGGAAACGAGTCTAGGAGAAATACATTCAAAACCATGTTTGAATTATCACTACAATTTGCGACAATTCCAGTTACTAGCTGTACGTGCGAACGTTGTTTCTCTAAAATGTCTCTCGTTCCAACCAAACTGAGAACAACTATGTCCAAGAGAGAGTTTTCAATCTCCTCTTAGTTTTCAGTGAACAAGAAATGGCTTCAAAAATGGATCATGATGAAATCTTAGAGGATTTCAAACAACTAGTACCTTTCGGAAGGCGCATGATTTTATAATTTCATAAGTCTATTCCTCATAATAAAATTAAAATTTATATATAATTAACGAAAATAAAAGAATTCTTCTCTGGGATGAAATTTGATTTCAACAATAGAACTCTCTCATTTTTATCATCCTTTTTCAATTTTGTATCGTTTCTAGACATATGTCTCTCCAAAACAAAAAGTTATATACAAACATATTCATTTAATACAAGAAGTTAATTTTTTAGGAAATAATACAGAATAATTTCTTCCGAAGATAATTTAGCAATACTTTTTATCAATAAATCGGACTCAGCTGCAACAAAGTTGCCACTAGTTAATGTATATACATATCTACATTTTGCAAATTACACATAAAAATTTTTTATTTCAACATATATATTACGTATATTTTTTATGCTTATATAATTTATATAAAGTTAAATTTTTTTGCAACCCCAATACGACATGCCTTGGCATGCCACTGTTTCGATTTGTCATCTCCAGAATGAAGTATAAACTAGAATCAATTACAATATGTATCGATAATATGTCGTTTGTAATGAATTTCGAATATAAAGTAATTGGATCGTGCTCAGTTAATAAGAAAATGTTAAATATTCTCCACCATCTCTGTTCTGAACACAACTTGTTAAAATTATATCAGAAGTTGAGAACGGAGTCTACAAACTTTTTATGGAATTTCAACGACGAGAAATACAACACCTGTCGTTCAAAAGATTCCGAAGATTCACTTAGTTACTTAATGAACGGGTTTACGATTAAAGGAATGGCAACTTCCAAATACGGTTTCATTCCCAATTTTATACTTTCAAATCCTTCTAGTTCGACTCTCAAATCCTTTTAGCATAGTCTGTTGACTAAAATGTCATTACAAAGGCCATGCTTCTGTTTCGAAAACGTACTCTCACTTAGTCAATTATTGTATAACCAAAACCGAGAACTTGTTCCATTCCAACTCATTATTATGGTTTCACGTCAAGCAAGAACCTCAACTCCATTTGCGTTCAGTAAGAAGTCTACAATTAAATTTGCGGAAAACCGGAGAGACACAAGGAGATTATTTATGTTTGCTATAAACCAACGTTGAAGAAATCTTAGCGCCATTAAATCTTTGTCGTACGAATTTCCTAGAGTGCGTTCTTGAGTTATGTACGATGTCGAGGATTTTTTAGGAACGGATGAGATAGATTTCTTTGTAACGCAGATGAGCAGGGATGGGCTAAGCAAGAAGGATAACCAAGTAGTGGAGGTCGGCAAAAAATAATTTATTTCATCCTCGTTAAGCCTGACATTCTGTGTATATCTGACATGGCCATGAATGAACAACAGTGCAAATGTTAGATTTCATGTTTCATGAAATCATTCACTTCCCTCACTATGATAGTAGTAGCAGTGGCGGCTCATGAGTTATGAAAGAGGGTGAGCACAAGAGAAAAATTACCCATTTTCAGCACATAAAATCCAAACTCCTATCTTTCACGCTGGATGAAACGTCTATGACTTTGTTGCCAAATCCGGGATAGATTGAACATACTTCTTTCCTATTGATGGGTTCAGTCGATCTTTTGATATTTATTATATCCTTATTTTTGTCATCTTCTACATCTGAATTCTTTCAAATTGAATGATTATATGCTAATTAATGCAATAGAAGCTCTATTGACGGTATATAGAAAATTTTACGAAATTTAAATAGATGTGTTGACAAAGTTATTCATTAATAGTTTTTCAAGGATGCATACTACCCCATTTTGATTAGTATTCACTGAATCCAATTTCCCAGTGGAACATCATGATTTGCAAGCAATGCGAACTGCATATGCATAAGGAGGGGACATTCGTGCGTTTGTTATGTTGGAAAAATAAAATCATAAGTTGGACAGGATTAAATTGTATTTATTGCTCGAATATATATAAGCTAATGTATAATTCACCTGCGTGCCATGATTATATGATCAAATAAAACAAAATCAACAACTTCAATCATTCATCATAATGAACTTTGAAACAACAACAAAACAAATTTGAAAAGGAAACAAACCGAAAACATCTAGATTCTGATTTATTTACTGTTGTAAAATATTAGAAGTTTCAGCGGTGTGGTGTGACAATGAGAATGAATAATATTGTAGAGTAAATATTGATTATCACTTCAAAAAGCAATAACGAACAAAAAAATTATCCTACTTCTTAAGCTTATTCGATATTGAATTGGTGATTACATACATTCAAGTATCCGACACTAAAATAGGAGCATTATCGAGATATAAATGACAATTTCTTTTGGATTGTCCTAAAGGAATTTCTCTGAACTCAGTCTTCTACAGGTAATTTATTGGAGATTGATGGTCCCCATGAAAGTGGTATCGCTACGTTTGGAGAGTTGAAATGAAAGGATACATTCCAAAGAAACAGAACTATTGCAATGGTTATCGATTTCGGAAGCGGATACGTTGATACAACTTTGACAATCAACTTTAAAGAACCAAGAATAATATTAGGATTATTGTTAAGGTTATCGTTCTTGCCACTCTCCTGTAAGCCAATAATATCCCCCTATTGGTATAGTGTTACAATAAGCCGGTGAGTCTGAAATCTTAACAATAATTACATTTTTCACGGTTCCAGTGGTGGGCCGTCCGCTATGGTCGTGTTCTATGTCTCGAAGTATTTGTTTCTTCGGTGGAGTGAAGCTCTGCAATATGTGAGCAAATGTATCCGTACTTCTTCCGCTTCTTTGCAGAATCTATATGTGTCATCATTCACTAGAGAATATGTTCAACAATTTGGCCTAAATGTTTTCAATGTGTCGTCTCAGAGCTTCCCCCATGCTTTGAGAGATATCCTTTCTTTCCATAACTGTTGTCCAAATGGACCATTATTTGGTTTTTCTGTTCTGATTTCATAGGTGTACTAACAGATTGCTCCGTCCATGAAGAATTGAATTGGACTTCCCTGTTTTCTTTCTCCTTTGTTCACAAGCTGGGTTTGGAAGTTCTGTGTGAACACATAACTAATTATGAATTATGAATATAACTTAAATAATTTAACGTAGGATTAGAAAGATGAATTCCCTCCTATGGTTCATTGTTTTACGTTCATTCATCTTTACAATCCTATGTTATATATATTATCTAATTTATCTTCAAAATTCCGAAAACTTAATTCTATATCTCATAATGTACTTATACGAAATTGTGGCCAATTAGGCAAGGAAACATTAAATGATTTATACTCACCCAGAACAATCCTCAGTCAGTTCTATTGAAATACATGAGGAACGGGATGCTGCCATCAATTGAGGACTGTCAGAGTAATTGCTAATCATAGTAATACTCATACATACACTCCTGAATTCAAAATGATGAAACCTCAAAAGAATGTGCGTGAATAGTTCATCTACAGCGGAACATCCAATCGCATTGTATTCATCAATGATCTACCATCTTCAAGAGTTTTATATTTACATAAATGTAAGACTCTGACGGGACCAAAGTGGTGTTATTAGTGAATACGCTGGAATTGACGTCCAGGAATTCGAGTTTGATTCTCGCCTATGTTTTAAGTTTATTCATCTTCATAATTCTATGTTAAATCATCTTCATAATGCATACATTTAATTCTATATCACATAATGTACTTGAAGGAAATTTTTTTCTCTAACCATTTGAGAATACGTGTTACGTTTTCTTGGTATTCTGGTTCTTTATATGACGTTCCGACAATATTTTATTATCTTTATCGAAAATTGTTTTGTCAATTAGTGTTTCCATGTAATTTCGAAAAGAATAGATGAGATTTCCATTAATAAAATGCATCTGCAGCCGACTCGTGTTTTTAAAATCCAATTGAAACTGCAGAAAACATTGTATGAGTTGTGTGTGAAAGTGTATTGTATGGCTAATTATCATTGTATAGAAAGAATGTTATTATAAATCTCATAGATAGAGAAATTCAACTAAGTTCTCCTGAGCTATGAACTATGTCTATGAAAAAAAACAAAAGAAACTCTAATAAGGAATGGTTATCACATTGAATTAGTCGATTTCATAACTAAGGAGAAAATCCATAAATTTCATAACTCATCTTGTAAAATCAATACCAATAATTGAAAATCAAAAGATAAACATTACATATCAGTACCATATTTTGATGGTCTCTCTGGAAAATAATGTAATGTAGTAGAACCTTATGACCTACATACATGTCATAAAAGTTATTCAAACCAGAAAAGTATTTTTACTTAATTAAAAAGCAACGAACCTTCCAAAAAGATAACCCATTCTGTTTATCCCATCCCTTGTAAAGATTTCGAGAAGGTACATATCGGCCAATCTTCGCAATACCTTGTTAAAAAATTGAATGGGTATGAATATACCAAAAATTCATCCACTGCACTTAATAGTTTTGGCTTTCGGATGGATTCCGCGTCACAATAGCATGACTTGATGCAGACGTTCCGCCAACCATTACAGTTGGCATCTTCAGGGCAGGTTTGAGGCTTGAACTGAAACTGAAGCCAAGATTTTTCAAGATTAGCTAACTGCGGAAGTCTACTATTTTATACAAAAATATTTTGAATATTGAAAAGAATAGTAATAAACATATGACATTGGAAAGTATCCAAATCAAAAGAATCAATTGTGTTAATGACAAAACAGGTTCCAGTCTTTCAAAACTTCATAATAATCTAATTCAAAATTCACCAAATTCAGTTATTTTAAGGTAGCACTTTCTAATATCTATTTGATTCAACCTGAAAAAGATAATGTATTATGTGACATTTATGAATGACGATTTTGAGTTTAGATTCCATAGAATTATCTTAAACTTGATCAGTTGTTAATAATAGAGATGAAATGTGAATCAAAAAATAGCTAATTGATAAAATAATCATGGGTATTTAGAATTGTATAATCTTGAAATAGTGTCTTATGTATTCAATTAAATATAGTCAATCCATTTCAAATTTATAATTACCCATAGCCCATACATCACTCTAACAAGCAACCGATTCAATGTTTTCTAGAGTTTTAATTGGATTTCAAAAGCACGAGTCGGCTGCAGATGGATTTCATTATTCGAAATCTATTCTCTCCTAAATTACATGCAAACACTAATCGACAAAACAATTTTTGATTAAGATAATAAAATATTGTCGAAACGTTAAAAAAGACACTTTTCATTCCATTGTCAGTCATATAAAGAACCAGAATACCACGAAAACGTAGCATCCATAATGAATTCAAATCATACTTCTTGATATACAATTTAGCAGAATCAACAATACCCATACTAGTGGACAATACTAGGGTTTCTTGCTAACTTCTAATTTTGATCTACTTACTTGATTGAATGTCAGTCACATTCACCGATTGAACACATACTGATTCCAAATTCTATGATGATGGTATTCGTTCTGGCCTGGATATAATAAGAGGAGCACATAGTTATTAAATCTTCCTTATTATGGATTTCAGGAATATTGTTTTAATCTGAACGTGGCCTGGTATATCTTGGATGCGTATGCGAATGAGTAGAATTAACAGTAGACCATTAACTCTGGGCTACGTACAAATATAAGATTACCTTAATTTAATTAGTAGCTTAGCTGTATACAATGCGAATATAATAATATAACGCAGAGTCTGTTCTACGGATTTATAAACAGAGGATGTTGCTGGGTCACATATATTAATTCTCGGTATTATCAAACAGCTGTTAAAACACGAACTTCATCCCAACCGTATAGTTCACATAAATGATAAATAGTACACAGGTTGAGTCGTAAAATAGTCATCACCACTAGTGACTTCAATGTTCCTGTGAATGATGCAGTTACAATTGCAACACCAGGTTAGAACGAGAACTTCAGTTACCTGGTATAAAAACGAATGAAACTTCTTGAGAGGGGAGACTTAATATTTTTACGTTAAGAATGATGTAACGACCAGTGGCGGCTCCTCGAAGGAGGCTAAGGAGGCTCAGCCTCCTCACCAATTTATCTTAATGATCATTCTCCATTTTATTTCCTGTTTCTCTGATAATTCTTCAAATTTTACAATTGATTCCCCGTTCTCAGTAGTTATTTTTAATCTGGCAACAGTGGCCAGAGGCAAGATTCTCTATATATCTCAAACGCTAAATACGTGTGGTCAACACAGTAGCCGTTTATCCAACCAGTTCAATTCACAAATAGGGTAAAACAGCTAATATGGCAACAGCCTATGAAGGCTAGCTCCTCGTACGCTCCCGGCGGCAACGAGGTATGAAATACGTACTTCGACACGTGCTCTGCCAGTTGTTGTTTTTGCTTCGCGAAGCGATGTAAGGTTAAGTTATAATTTATCTGTTCGAGTTCTTTGGTTATTAAACGTTAAACTGAGTAGTGATTTAGTTGCTGAAAAGATTAGTGATGAAAGGTATGTTTCAAAATCGATGATTTGATACTGATAATTGTGAAAAATATTTATGGTTAACGGGATCTGAGGTACACAATAAATTATATTGCGGGTATTGCTTGCTATTTACATCTGATACAACTTCATGTTGGAGGCACTCGGGTTATGATGATTTGAAAAATTCAGCTCGTGGTATAGACAGACATGAAAAACATATTACATCGAGTATTAAGTTTAAATTAACCGGTAAACAGAATATTGTTAAAGGAGGAAAACTTATAATTTGGTAGACAAGAAACTACATTATAAACACTTTTTTTTATGAAATTTTAGATAATATTAAAGGTCAAATTGAGATTCGATTTTCCGATTTACATGAATTGAAGTTTTTTGTATAACTTATTTCTAAAATATTAAAATTTTGATAAAATAGCACTGCACAATGAATTATGCGTTATATACTCGGATAAAGATATTTTAGGCCAGTACGACATTCACGCCGATATGATAAAATATATGATAGACAATGATTTGCAACAAGTTTTACCTCAGTTTTATAAACTTTGTTTGACAGTCACCATTCCTGTCACGTCGGCATCGGTGGAGAGATCATTTTCTACTCTCAAACGAATTAAAACTTACATGCCAAGTACAATGGGCCAAAATCGTTTATACAATGTTAGTTTAATATCTATTGAAAAAGATTTAGTTAAACACAGAATGATAAATTTTTTGATAATATTATTGATCATTTTTCGCAAACTAAAGACCGTAGAATTCCGTTAATATATAAAAAAAGTTTATAAAATTAATAAAAAAAAAACAAAATATGGAAAATTAAAAAAAAAAAAAAAATATTAAAAATCCAAAAAAATTAAAGACAGAAAACGAACAAAAAATTTTTTTGCCAAGATAAACTCTATACCTCCACGTTGGTTCTTGCTGGGTAACAATCAATTTTGTCACTGAAGTAGCTGGTACGGTCGCTGTGCAAAGGTTAAAAGGCTGTGAATAGAGTATATTTTTACAAAAACGTTTTATGTCCAGCCTCCTCTCTCAAAAATTCACGAGCTGCCACTGGAACGACATACTTGGTTACTTTTGCAACCAATTCATTTTAACCATTCTCCTAAGTAAGTGCGACGGTATCTTCGTCAAATCAAGTATATTTCATATTAACTTTTGGCTACATATTACAGAGTGCCGATATGAATCACACACTACTCCATATGACTTCACAGTTCATATATCTTCCGAGAGTCTGAATTTTAGAAGAACTGAACTTCAAAAGTACAGAAACAATTCTGCCTATGACTGAAATTTAACGTTTTACGTACACTTACGTCGTGTGCTATAATAAAACGTATACCTATATTTTTTTCATCAGTTTATTAAACTGAAAAATAGATGTACAAATACGTCTATTTGTTTATCTCGACGGGATATGGATCTTCGAAGAGTACTGTCTGTCATTCGTGGCAAGATTCTAGGACAAAAATTGTGAAAACGATGAATGTTGGTGGAACAATGTGTATCGTACTTCATGCTGGTTGTAGAGTAGGGTTTATGCCTAGTGTAAAACTGATTTCTTCCAAAAAGGAAGGACGTCGATCATCATGTGAGATGTATCAAAATCACTTGATCATTTGGTTTGAATTTCTACTTAAAGAATTTAGAAGAATCACATCATTATACGTAGCAGCTAATAATATTACCTGGAAAACATGTCAAACAAAGTGCTTCCGCTACCCCTTACGATAACATTATCTACACTATACATATAAAAACTCATATGCGCCAACTTAGACAAGTGGAGTATACTGTTTTGTATCCATCCCCAGTAGAAGGATTTCCGATATAAATCACGTGTCCGGAAAATTGAGGAATTCAACAACTTCTAATTGACTGTTCGCTGATTTGTTGAGAGAAATTTGAGTTGTTATACCTCATAAAGTTCTTGACAAGTAATATGCTATTTACCGGTCATAAAATGAGGTTATAAGGGGTTCTGAATGGGATACTCCTTACTCCAACTGAACACTGAGGAGAAGGTTTCTGATAATATTCTTTTAGTACATTATAGAACATTCAAAAGAGAGTAGATTCCAGAAAAAAAGTTCATAATGAATCAAAAGCAAAGGGTTATTGTACTTCGAATTGTTTAGTATATATATTTTTTATATATACTTTGACTATAGGAGAGGGAAACCTGTAATGTTCGAAGAACATCGTGTAAGCCAGCAGTGAAATATAGGGGGAAGAGAAGAGCATTCGTATTTTTCTTGAAGGCTTGAAGATTGAAGGTAACTTCGCTGTTCGATGAAAAAATTAGGTCTGGTAGCAAGAAGTTCGGCAGGTCTCGAGTTTGACAGTGGAGTGATGACTAGTTTGAGCTCATCTAATCCGCGTATCTGAATCTCTCGTGGTGGAACAACGCTGACATTTTTAAGCACCGACCATGAAAATATCTATAGGAAAGGGGGAGATCTCCCAACTCCCTACGATGTTGTAGAGAGGACAATGAACTTGTAAGTGTGACAATCGATCAATCGAATAGCACTCTTTTCGATATAATCCAATAGCTTCAGCGTATGTTTGAGATTTGAGCTCCAAACATGTCAACAGCACTCCAGGACAGGTGGAATATGTGCTTTGTAGATTATGAGGAGTTGCTGGGATGTGAAGTAGCTCTTGGCACGAAATAGAAAATCAAGTTTCTGTGAAGCGTCACACATGATCGTCCCATGAAAGCGTGCTGTTGGTGGTGGTGATCCTGAGCAATGACATCATCACACTAGGGATTGTGGGATCTCCCTTCCTAGAGAAGACGCAAGCCTATGTTTTGGTTGTATTAAACTTCACCAAATTATCAGATCCTTATTCTAAAGTTTTTGTTAGATCTTCATCGATTGCGCCAACCTGTCCTTGCCCCGCTTCTTTGGCATGAAAAAACGGTACGAAGTCTATAATTACCTGCAAAGCTATGAATGGGACAGGTGGTCACTTCCAGTACATCGTTGATTTGGAGCAGAAACAAAGTTGGTACCAAGACACATCCTTGTGGAACATCGGCGTTGGTAGCCATTGTGACAGAGAATAATCCGTTAATTACAACATTGAGTGATCTACCTGAAAGGAAACTCCATAGTAAGTGACAAAGTTGAGGCGGCGAACCATTTGACGGAAGTTTACCAAGAATACTTCGGTGCCAGGCTTGGTCTTATGCTTTGTATATAACCAATGATATAGCGAGAGGTTCCCCATGTTTCGAATAGATTGCTGCCATACTTGTATTACGTAGGCAAGCAGGTATCCTGTTGATCTCTGCTGACGGAAGCCATTATGCCGGCCATTCACAATTTTGTTACTATCTAGGTATTTGATGAGCTCGATGTTGATTGCTTTCCCCTTCACTTTAGTGAGAGAGATCACAGACGATAGTGCAATGGATCTATAATCATTAGAAAGGATCCTCTTTCCTTCTTTTGGAATTGGTTGCAGGGTTGCAGTCTAGCTGTCTTCAGCTGGAAGGAAACACAGCAAGTTTGTATGGAAGAGTTAACAACCTGCAGAAGACTGGGGTTAATTCAGGTGCTCATTCCTTGAGAACGACAGGTGGAATTGCGTATAACCCCATAAACTTTCTCGTATTGAGATCAAGCAGAATGCACCTAATTTAGCTCTGACGAAAGATAGGCATATGGCTATCGAAGGCAGCTAAATTAGGAAGTTCCATCCCTTGTGAATCCAAAGTTCGCTGCAAACATCCTTGTAAAGAAAAGGTTGACTTTCCCTTGTGGTATAGTTGCCGATATATCATCATCTTTGGTTAGGGGAGGGAATGAACTGGAAGTGAAATGCCTTCCAATTGCTTTGACGAAAGTCCAAAACGAACGTGAGCCGTACGAGCATTTGGTAAGCTTTGATCATATTTTGGCATCATATGCCTTTTCCGTTAAGTTCATTGTTCCATTGCACATATTTCTGGCTTCAACATATTTTGTTCTGATCTCCAGACATGGGTGTCCGTGCCAACGAAGGTATGCTTCCTGTTTCGAAGCTACGGCCCTAGAACAGATCCTATTGAACCGTCGTTCACCAGATAATAGTGGGTGGCTGGTATGTTTCAAATGTGAGTGCAACTGGAGCGAACAGCAATTCTCATCGGAACATGAATATGGGTGCTGTTTGATGTAGATAAGACATCTTTAACATGGATATTATGACGTCACAGTTGTTCATACATGATATGGCAGCTGTTAATAACAGAACGTGTTGGGAAAGAGCTCTACATCCTCAGAAGATGCTTGAATTCTCCCAAGAGAGTATTATAGTGTTACAGGAAAGGACAGTCCATGAAGCACAATTTGTAGCAAATGTTGATATGCGAGTGAACCAATAGAGGGAACTTCCCAATTGAATGACATGAAAACAGTTCAAAGTTTGGCATGAAGCTTGAATTTCGTTGAAAACCCTATTTTACAATGAAAAATATGATGATTAGTTCGTTCTCCACGCCGGTATCATAAATGAGAACTCACCTAATGAGAACTTATCTTTGTTATGTACTCCAACAATAGACATGATCCATTTGATGAATTTCAAACCTTACAGTTTTCCCAAACGTAAAAGGAATGATAAATATTCATTGAACAATTGAATAGTTTGGTTGTTTTCATTCTTGATTAGTCACTCAAAAGGATATGATTGGCAGATACTGGATTTACGGGATCGCACATTAATTGGCAATGAAGGAATCTATGAAATGCTTGTCCATTTTTGTTACAAGCTCTAGTTTCGAAGGAACGCAAATGTTGCTATTGTGAATGGACAAACAATACTTTGAAAAAATTATGAGACAAAATGATAAAAATAGCTAAGAACCGGAAAGAAACACTTGGTACCGCCGACTATTTCAAATTATCCCAGGATAAAACTTCACTCAATCATTTGACTATACTTTGTTGATTTGTTTTCACCGCAGATTGATTCAATAATTTCTTAATTTTCACCGTAATATGCACTATAATATTCCCGGCCTAGACAGCATGACATTCTCCATTGAACATTCAAGACCTGGAGTGGCTATGCGACACCATGGTCACGTGATCAAGGTGCTGGCCTGAATAGATAAGGCTATGGTAGAACTATTATGTATCGTCGTGTTACAATGTGTAGGTTTATGAAAAATTCTGAATCCTGAAATATTTAATTTTGCTCTTTAATATTTACATGTATTTTGTTAATTTTTATCCAAAATACAGTTTAGTTTTTTGGATGTGGCTTCAAGTAATAGTGTAATACTAATTCAATGTATAGGTCATTATTCGGTGATAATTTTCATTTAAAATTGTCCGACGAAACAAACATATGATTGTGAGAAACGGATAACCTGTAATCAAAATCGAGCTGTTAATAGATGAGATTCATGGAATTGGAGTAATGCCATGTAATAAAGTTGATCATTCATTTTCCTCATGAGTATGAATCTGAACATGTTATTGAATAATGTGAGTAATATAATACATGTGAGATTATTAAATACCTGATTTTCATATATTCCATTTCATCTTCTGAATGTATTCCGTTTCCATTTTATGAGCTTTCACAAGCTCATCATATGTTTGAAGTACTCTAAATGGCACTGGAATTATTTTCATCTAATTCCGAATGCTATTCCAAAACCATTTTCTGTTTAATATTATTTACGCAGAGTTCGTTTCATTCAAAACGCTGTTTCCTGCGCTAATTTGCACGCTTGGCTCAAGTTAATCGGGCATTTTCCACAAAGCGAAAATAAGAAAAGTTCGATTTTGTTCTACTCCTATGATTGAAATTCATACTAATTAAATATATACACGACAGCTGGAGCTCCGAGCGAATTTAAACTTCAAAGCTTTTTATGCAAATATGTTTGGGACGCAATTCACTTTGAGGGCTTGGAAGATATTTTAGAAAGCACTTTAGATGCTATTGACATCAGCTCATTCCTTTGGGGGCTTTCTTTATAAAATTATGATTACTTCAGTAATACCACCACTAATTCACTAATTTTAAGAACAACAAACTGTTTGCTGTGCTTTTTATATCATCAAAGATTTACATCTTCGTTCTCCCTCAGTCGCTAATTAGATCACTACATGTTCTTTCTAGAATAACGATAATAAAAACGTTTATTCACGGGAACTTTACAATAATGAAACTAAGTAGTCTCTGGAACTTGTCTGTGGTGTTCCAAATATCAACTATATCTTAGTCTTCTGCAGCGGGTTGTAAATTAGGAGTGGAAAGTAATAGGGTAGTCTCAATAAAACTATAATTATAAACAGGGACAGGTTGATGCAATCAATGGAGATCTGGCGAAGATTTTGAAATGGGATCTGATATTCTAGTAGAGTTTAATGCAACCAAACTCAAGCTTGCGTCTTGTTCAGGAAGACGGATCCCACGATTCCTATTATGATGATGTCTGGTATGACTATTCTCATGAAGTCTTCCATAGCCATTCTCGGGATCACCACTCACTGCACCGTCTCATGTGACGATCATGTGAGATCCATTGCGAAAACCGCTCCACAAAAACTTGGTTTTCTATTCCGTGCCAAGAGCACAGATTGGACCTGTCCTTGAGTACTATTCACATGTTTGAAGTTTGACTCCCAAACATACGCTGAAACTCTTGGATTATATCCAGAAGAGGATCTACCAGTTTAATTGATGATGTCATACTTACGAGGTCATTGACCTCTCTAGAATATCGCAGAAAGGTGAGAGATCTCTTTTTTTCTATAGATATTTCCATGATCGGTGTTCATCAGAAATATCAGCGTTGTTCGGTGGACTAGACGAGTTCAAACTAGTCACCACTTCACTATCAAACTCGAAACCTGCAGAACTTCTTCCTAGCAGTCTTAATTTTTCATCGAACAGCGAAGTTATCTATTATTTTCAAACCTCCAAAAAAAATACGAATGTTTACCTCTTCCCCCCATAATTCAATGTTGGCTCACACGATGTTCTTCGAACATTATGTGTCTCCCTCTGGTGTAGTCAGAGTATATAAAAAAAGTTACGTGTGGCACTCGGAGACTGCCGCGGTGAAGCTATTGCATAGCATTTTTCTCAACTCATGCAATTATAATTATTTTTTTTAAAATCTGTGCAGTATTTTTTTTTCTTTGATATTTTAATTCATGTTTTTTCTTTGATATCAATTCAAGTTACTTTTGAGCGTGGTGACCGATAAGAAAACAAATTTTCTTCTTTTATTGAATAAATGAGAAGTTAATATCGTTTAAAATATTTTTATTATCTTACAATACATGTAGGTTATTCAGGAATTTGTTATCATTGAAACTATAGGTCTATGGTAACTGAATAACTGAAATAAGAGACATAAGTTTGAGACATGATATCCTCTAAATATCTGGAAAATACCGCGTCAATGTTGGTCCCATATTTTGTTGTGGATTCTTGTGGATCATTATTCATTTTCAAATTCAATTTTTCCGGAAGAAAATTTGTCAACCGCTCTGATTTTTTATCAGCGAAGTTGATGTTGAAATCGCCAGCCAAGATAAGTGGGAATTTATTACAATTTGTACCAAGTATTTTCAACCCTTCTTCAGTGTACTCCAGTAAAGTGCGATGAATAAAATGCTCTACCTCGTCCAATTTTGGATTCGGAAAAATGTAAATTGCTACCATGACTATGTGTAGGTCATTTCTAAGTTTGCATAAGCACGCACAAATATTTCCAATAAATGAGCGCCTAACATTAACATCGCTAACGTGTGCAATATGTATTTCAATATTCGGAGTCATAATATTAGTAACATTATTATCATTTTGGTAAATAGCTACCCCACCTTTTGGAACAGTATCTCGTTTGAATTGAACAATACAATTGAATTTAGGTATTTCAATCGGATTATCATGCGCCATGCAAGTTTCGATAAGAAGTAACACATTTGTTTGTCTCGTAACTGAATCTTGTAAATCGTATTTGTGACTATTTAGACTTTGACAATTGAAAGTCATTATTGAAATGCCATTTCTATTACTAATGAAATCTAAGATACTTTGAGCTGTCGTCTGAACACTATTTAAAGGCAGTCTTTTGTTTTTTTGCAACAAAGATGCAGTCGATGCAGCTTGCCTTCGATTATTATAAAACTTGAATGTAGAATCATCGTTTTTTGTCGTGATATACAATTTTTCAATATTAGTTACCCGAGAGAGCGCAACATAAACAAGTTCCTATTATTTTTCGTTACGGAATTTCTTGATTCGGTTGCCGCGCTCAAAGCCCGCGATAAAAGCTATATGCAATATATGCAATAGCTTAATAGAAACAGGTATTCTCAGGTCTCTGCTACGCGCGTCTAACGTATAAACTCTAACTGACGCGTAGCGAGCTCCTAGAGGCATATGTCAAAATGATTTCGTTCGTAGCTTATTACAGAGGACGTCTGGAGTTCATGCAATTATGTTTTTAGATGATTCGAACCTTCTAATTTCGATAGGCCACGTGAAAATCCCGGAGTCTAAAGCGCTAGAGTGTTATAACATTCGTATAAAATAGCGAAATCTCTCACTTTTAGAAACTTCGAATCAATTAATTAATTTGACACATGTTAGGTGTTTAGGTCTTACATTATTTTTCGTTACGGAATTTCTTGATTCGATCGCCGCGCTCAAAGCCCGCGATAAAAGCTATATGCAATAGCTAAAAAAACATATACCAAACAATTCAAAGTAGAATATCCTTTGGCTTTCGATTGATTATAAACTTTTATTTCTTTGTTTCAACACGAGAGGTTGATCTAGCTCAAACTAGTCAGTACTTCACTGTTAAGCTCAAGACCTCCCGAACTTCTTCCTACCAGGTTTAATTTTTTCATCGAACAGCGAAGTTGTGGAACTATTTACCTAGTGAGGTCTTTCTCAATGCCTATAATCTCCAAACCTTCAAGAAAAATACGGATTCCTATATCCTCCCCCAAGTTTCCACCACTGGCTCACACGATGTCCTCCGAAAAATATGGGTTTCCCTCTCCTGTAGTCTTTGTCTGATCAAAAACGGTAAAACTTTGCATTCTTCAGAACTTCCTTCTTTCCGAAGAGAATGCATTTCGTCTCATCAGAATCGTTCAATTTCGCAAAGATTTATGGGTCCAATACCCATTTGACTACACTAAACAGTTTTTGCTGCCCAGGCAAGTATATTAGGGTGCACTGATACTGGTCATTCAATTGTAGAAAAACTATTAATTACTTATTTTTACAAAGATGAATGGGATGAAATTGAAGCAAATTTCCAATCCAAACTAAAATTAAATGGAGAGTATCTGAGTGAGAAATATGAACTCCTAATACCAAACAATACGGAATACAGAGCTGATTCCATTCAGAAAATCGTGGATCGAGTTGGTGAATACTCTAGTCCAGTCCGAACTACCTACTAAAAATTATGAAATGAGAAGATTCATCCACTCTAAGTAATCGAAATGGGAATTTACTACTAAGATCTTACCTGCACCATTTATGATAATATGACAAAATGGATGAACTAATCATTTATATCTACTTTGAGTAGAATATGGAATCATTCCATGTAGTATCATTATTTGAAACGAAGATGAAGGGCAACATTCACTCTCGATAATTCAGATTCTACTATATTCACAATTGTTTCAGATATACGTGAACGAATCATTCAAATTATTGGAAATAGTATAAAATCAGGAAAATGTAGATGTATCACAGGACAAGGACTCGAACAAATTTGATTAATATAGATATATATCGAAAATACTTATGTATATTATATCAGTATAATCACTCAAATAATTCACCACGGGGAATTGAAACAAGGCTGACGAATTCTGGGTTATGCGAGGTAGCAACGATTATTATTTTCATTCCACGCTCGTCAAGTTTAATACGTCTCTCTAGGCAACTATCGAGCTTTACTTTGACAATATATCAGGCGCTTGGATTTTGAGTGCTTTATATGCAAATATTTCATAACACTGTGGAAACACTTGCCACTGTAGGACAGATGTTGGGTGTTCTAGTCTTAGTTGAAACTGTTGATGATTATATCTTCATGTTGATTCTAAGTTTGTGAGAGTGAATCTATTTGATATTTTGAGATTCAGAGGAATGACAAAATATTATAAGGTGTCATGCGGTGGAAGACTACAATGAATACTCTTCTACGATCATCCCCATAGAATAGAAAACAATCAGACAAAAGTGAAGAAAGTAGATCTGTTAATATGTTTCCGAGAACTCACGTAGACGATGAATCCTACCAAGGTCGCATTCAGAAGGTAGTAACATCGAATGGTTCTTTATTACTTGATAAATATTGTAACTTATTGTTTGCGTCTGGGGAGATGTTTGACACTTGTGATGAACCAATCGAAGTGCGAATTAAATGCAATCAAGCTATAACATATGCCGACTTCAGTGTATCACTGGCGGCAGTTGGGTTCAAATACTCCTTAGAAATTTATAGTCAATGAACAACTTATACACTATTTTATACTGAACAGATTACTAAGTGACTACCACCAACTGTTTCGATCAATTGAAAAAGTGCTATGTACAAAAATAGATGATACCTTTCTAGACATTCGCATGGTTCTTGTAACTATAGATAGATGTATGCTTCTAGAGAAATAGAGAAAAAATTCAGATTCAAGAAGTTGCGCTCGTATGCTCGAAAAAGTATCTATCGGTTCGTGCTCATGGAATAATATTTCCAAATAATATATCAATGCAATAAGAAAATCTATTTCCTATTTCTCAAGACCCTTTTCAGATTACTGTATACAATTATCAATGATATTTTCTGAATTGTAATTCACTTTTTGCTGACGATACTTTGCTGTATTTAATGTAACAATTTTATTGGAGAAGTTATACAAATCAGGAATGAAAAGCTGAAATTGCTATACATTTGGATCACACAAATGAATAACAAACACATTTTTGCGTTAGCAGTCAATAGACAGGTTTAGGTGGAACAACACCTCTATCAGTTTCGGACAGCGGTTTCACTTTCTCATTTGTTTATCAGTGGATCGAGCTGGACGCTGAAGTCGCTATTCGGCCATCTCCATCAGAGGTATAGAAAACAACATTTGAGAATGCTAAAGCACCAAGTGATGTAATTGGCAAAATTTATCATAATTAGGAATGATTCTCTCTTGTGTTGAAGATGAGAAATGCAACATCTCTTCAAAACTGGCACTTGTCCGAATTATGAAGTGGGAAATGGGAAGGTAGGTAGGTTTTCCTCTTGTTTCGAAGGTGAAAAGTTCTTAAATTTTTATCAAATCCGTTAATTATCTGCTTAAAGGGGTGAGAAAAGGGTATGGGGTAGCTTTTTGCAGTGGCAACATTACATGACATGAAATTGTATGTTTGTGTAAAATACGAACAAAAGATTTTTCTTAAACACTTCCCTACATACAAATTTGATACGATATTTTCTTAATAGGATGTATCTCTGACAACATTCTGAACTTGACCTTCACGTTAAGATCTTTGGGTAAATAACATCTTTTCTTGTTATCTTTCAAGTTATGTTTTCTAGTTTTGGATTAATACAGCTCAAAACACCACTTGTTGGTAGTTTTTAATGTCCTCCACTTCTTTCATCTTTTGGAGAGCTGTTAGTACTCTAATCTACTCAATTTGATCTAAAATGTGTAGCTAATGAGAATTTGGGCACCAAGTTGAACTTAATGGGAATTATTGCCTTTGTTCATTCGCATCCGATACATGTAGCTCTTGTCGAGATATTTTGCGCAATATTTCGGAGCCCTTTCTGTTTTCTCTTCATGGAATTCATGATACATCAGTAGCTTAGTTGCGTAGTTGGATCAATTGCATCAACATACACAATTCTACATGTGAAACTTATTTGAATGTAGATGTATTTAAAAGAGGTGGGGTCACTTCGTCTAATTTATTGTCTTACAGAAAAAATGTTTTTTTATATGTTTCATGCACTGCACTTAGTAGTAGTAGTAGGTATTGAATTATTTTTATGTTTACAATTTCCACTGCTTAAGCGCTACCTAGCGGACTTGGAAGCGAGTAATACAATGTTCACGCCTGAAATCGGGAGGAAGATGATACATTCTAACTTCCTACATTGTTACACATTGCCTGGAAACAGCTGCAAACTCCGTAGTCTGTTATATGCGAGATTCAACCATATATTGATAGAGGGCTCTTTCTGCAAAAGGGATTCTGGTCATATTATCCAGAGGTCACTGACGAACGACGATTTCTCAAACGGTAGCAGATCACTCTTGAATATGTCACAATTTATATTCGAAGATACAGTCAGTTTCATATTTGCGGATTATTCAAAGGCCACATAGTATTGTCATAGAACTGAGGCCCTATACATTGTTGTTGAACTTCTCCTCGTCATCTGTCTGATCCCATGTTACTTTGTGTGCTCAGGAATGGGAGGGGATGCGTCCACTGTTGCCTCTACACAGGACGATAATCAGAAAAATAATATTATATATTTATTACCAATTATATAGAATATTCATTCTCCGCAGTTACATTTATCCCGCATGACATGCTGATAGGAAATATAATTTGAAGAGCAAAATTTTCTATTGAATAATTGGCGAATGCGCCGTCAAATTACTGGCATTTATATGGAATTTGGCAGCTATTCCAACTCATTAGCCATTCTGACATATGAAATGTATTGTCGTTCCTTTCCTGGATGGCATGTAGATAACTAATTAATATAATGAATAGTTGCTATGTCCATTATTAAATCATCCCATTGAATAATTGATGGATGCGCTAGGTGTGATTGATTATATTTATATAAGCATCATTGACTCTCACGAACTGCTATTTGATCACGCATTCCCAGCTTTGATCTATTTTGAGTGACACGCTGATAGGAAGCATTATTTTAAATATCAATTTTTTTATTGAACAATTGGAGAATGCTCCTTCAGAATATTATAGAGATCACCAGCTATTTCAAATTGTCTGCTCAGTATTTATCCTGAGCCTTGAAATGCGTTGCCAACTCTTCCCAAGGTGACATTTAGATAGGAGATTGATGTTCAATCTCAAACTAATTACTATATTGAAAATAGCTATGACGAATATTATTGAGGTATCGTATTAAATTATTGGTGGAAGCGCAGGGGCCATTGGTATATGCTACATGATGTATGACCAAAAATACAATACAGGTGCAAGGGTGTAGAAAACATTAGTTTCCGTCTGGTTCAAAATCTACATTTTGAACAAGATATTGCTTGTTTGTGTTATATACCAAAGAGAGTGTTATCTGTTGTGTGGGATCGGAATAATTCAATCAGAAGATTCCTGTATAAAATGAAACTTGATAATGTCGCTAGTATGTCAAATTATTGATCTTATTGATATGGGCATTCTATCATGTTAATGAAGGGACGACCTTGAATTGAAGTTCCTTACAACCCGACAGAAACACTGTTGGAATCTTCATTAGTCATAGTAGAACAATTCGAACTTCCTGAGAATTTCTATCATCAAATTATTAGGAAATTCCCTACTATCGCAGAATACTGCCATAAACTCCCTTCTGTTGAGAAATCGTTATTTTATAATTCGACAGAAGACTTTACTGCTGATAGACGCTATCTATAGTATGATAATACGAGGTCAGATTATCCAACAAAGAAGATTGTATGTCACATTTTGCTCAATGATGTCATCACTTTGCTAACTTATTGTCCTTAGAATTAGTCATATTATAACACTGAAAAACCGAAGTGAAATTGGAAAAACTGATTTTATTCAGCTCTGGAAGCGAGAATCGAATCAACTTAAAAATTTCGTTCACATCTTCCTGACAAGCTTGTAATGACATTAATTTCAAATCTCAGAACCATATTGGAAAAGTAGCGAGTGCCTCAGGTAATATACAGAATAATATACATCTCAAAGATTATAATAGTTCTATGCTAGATATGATCATCATGAGACGACAAAAGCTTTTTTGTGGTAAGTGAGAGATGGTGTCGTGCTCTCGGAATGCATTCAGATTCGGATGATCCAAACTGTAATGAATGATTTGCATTATTTCCAATGAATGAAGGATAGGTTTCCTTAAGCTAATGATATGAAACTTTCACAAGACGATGGTGTCGAAGAAGAAAATCTTTAAGACACTTGTATCTTACTATCGTAACACATTATTATATAGACTTGATAAGTCACATATAAGAATTGAATTCCTAAGAAAAGTGATATTAATAACACGTTATACATCACTGAGGGGACCTCCAAACTCACAGGAGACGTGATCATGATCTTAGTTAAATTGATTGTTTCTGTAATGGCTGATTCACTGGAAATAGAAACAAATACACCTTAATATAAATGAAATGGTGGTTAAATTAAGATATTGGATTCACTCTAATTCTTATCATAGATGGCGATAGACGACATTCCTGAGCAATTCCCTTCTAAGTATCGATATATCCCAATAAGCTTCTAAATTAGTAGTACTAATATCTCTCACTAACTACATAAGATATCCAAGCTTTCGTAGTACAGATAAAACAATTCTACTTACTTCCCACCACAATTTCTTCAATACACGAGTTCATTGGCTTCCAATTATACGCAGATAGGAAATCTACTTTTGAGTAGTAAACTTTATTGAAGAACTGGCGGATGCGCCTTTGGCTTATTCACTATTATGTGGAGCCTAACAGTTTTTTCAAACTATCTACCCATTATTTATTCTGAGCTTCATGACGTCTTGTCGCTTCTTTTCTGGAAGGCGTCTAGATGCTTTATTGAAAAGTAACTATGTCGAATATTGACACATCGCATCGCAAGGAATAACTGGTGGATGCGCCAGAATTTATCTGAGAGAGTAGAAAACAGAAGTATGATTCTGGTACACGAACTACGATTATAGGAGATATTTCTTGTTTGTATCATGTACCGTGGAGTGCAGTATCTGATGTGTGGGATCGGAACATTTCAACAAGGAGATTTCTGTATAAAGTGAAACCGAATTTTCTAAGTAGTGCTCAATAATGTTGCGACTCTGTCATATTATTGATATGTGTACTGGATAACTCAATTCATGCCAAGGTAACGAACTTGAATTGGACTCATGAAGTCACAGCAGATCTCTGTGAGATGCGGAATAATGTTGTAATTTAAATTACCTATTATTACAGAATTCTACTATAAAGTTCTGCCGGTGGAAAATCTTTATATTGTCCCAATTCAACAGAAAACTTCCACCGAAGTTCCATCTGCTGATAGGGAGTGCCATCTGTGGTATGATAGCGCGAGCTCACATAATCTAACGAAGTAGATTATAAGTTAGATTTTGCTCAACTATTGTTCGTGGATTGTAATATATCACTGAAAATCCGGAGTGAATTGGTGAATAGTAATGAGGAGAACGTATTGCTGATGAGGAGAGTTCACAATTCAGCTCTGGAAGCGACAATCGCATCAACCTCGACTTAACGTTCCTATAATCCTGACTGATACACTTGTAATTATGTTAATTTCGAATCTCAGAAGCATATTGAATGATTAGCAAACCCGTGAGGTGATATTGAGCAGATTGAAATTCAGAATATCAACTCTTGTGCTAGACATTCCAAGAACTGAAAAGGTTGTCTGATAAATCTGAGCATTAGGCGAATTGAGCTTTTGTATTGTAAGTGCAAGGTGGCGATGTAACAACTGGAACCTAATACACGTTGTGTATTTCCCTGGAATTCAAATGGGATGGTCGATAGGAAATGGTATCGTGGAGTAATGTATTTAGATTTGAAAGATCTAATCCAAACTTCGAAAGCTAGAGACTCGGATTATATGGAACTGTAATGAATAATTACAATATTCTTATTATGAAGGATAGGTATCTTGAAATAATGATTTTTAATATGTCTTGATTTGTAATAGAAAATACAGTCAGTTTCATAATATCTCTATAATGATTTACATTGTAATACACTTTGTAACTTTCCATCACATCAATTTCTTTCATGTCACTTGCTTGATTTCATGTAACTTTGTTCACTGAAGAATGAAAGGAAATGCATACACTGTTGGCTTTACCTTGGATGTGATGATGATCAATCAGGAAAATGATATGCAATTTTATATTTATTACTTATTATATGAAATAATTGGTGGATGCGCCAGGTGAGATTAGTAAAATATATATTATTATTAACTGTTACGAACTGTTATCTGATCATGCATTTCCAGCTTTCATAGTCGCGGCTGCATCTATTCTGAATGACACGTTGATAGGGAATATGATTTTAAATAGCAAACTTTTTAAGCTATTGCATATAGCTTTTATCGCGGGCTTTGAGCGCGGCGACCGAAACAAGAAATTCCGTAACGAAAAATAAGGTAAGACCTAAACACCTAACATGTGTCAAATGAATTAATTAATTTGAAGTTTCTAAAAGTGAGAAATTTCGCTATTTTATACGAATGTTATAACACTCTAGCGCTTCAGACTCCGGGATTTTCACGTGGCCTATCGAAATTAGAAGGATCGAATTATCTAAATACATAATTGCATGAACTCCAGACGTCCTATGTAATTAGCTACGAACGAAATCATTTTGACATATGCCTCTAGGAGCTCGCTACGCGTCAGTTGAGTTTATACGTTAGACGCGCGTAGCAGAGACCTGAGATTACCTGTTTCTATCAAGCTATTGCATCTATTGCATACAGCTTTTATCGCGGGCTTTGAGCGCGGCGACCGAATCAAGAAATGCCGTAACGGAAAATAACCGGAACTCGTTCTTGTTGCGCTCTCTCGGGTGACTAATATTGAAAAATTGTATATCACGACAAAAAACGATAATTCTACATTCAAGTTTTATAATAATCGAAGGCAAGCTGCATCGACTGCATCTTTGTTGCAAGAATTCAAAAGACTGCCTTTAAATAGTGTTCAGACGACAGCTCGAAGTGTCTTAGATTTTCTTAGTAATAGAAATGGCATTTCAATAATGACTTTCAATTGCCAAAGTCTAAATAGTCACAAATACGATTTACAAGATTCAGTTACGAGACAAACAAATGTGTTACTTCTTACCGAATCTTGCATGGCGCATGATAATCCGATTGAAATACCTAATTTCCATTGTATTGTTCAATTCAAACGAGATACTGTTCCAAAAGGTGGGGTAGCTATATACCAAAAAATAATAATAATGTAACTAATATTATGACTCCGAATATTGAAATAAATATTGCACACGTTAGCGATGTTAATGTTAGGCGCTCGTTTTTTGGAGATATTTATGCGTGCTTATGCAAACTTAGAAATGGCCTACACATAGTCATGGTAGCAATTTACATTTCTTCGAATCCAAAATTGGACGAGGTAGAGCATTTTATTCATCGCACTTTACTGGAATACACTGAAGAAGGGTCGAAAATACTTGGTACAAATGGTAATAAATTTCCACTTATCTTGGCTGGCGATTTCAACATCAACTTCGCTGATAAAAAATCAGAGGGGTCGACAACTTTTCTTTCGGAAAATTTGAATTTGAAAATGAATAATGATCCACAAGAATCCACAACAAAATATGGGGCCACCATTGACGCGGTATTTTCCAGATATTTAGAGGATATCAAGTCTCAAACTCATGTCTCTTATTTCAGTTACCATAAACCTATAGTTTCAATGATAACAAATTCCTGAATAACCTACATGTATCGTAAGATAATTAAAATATTTTAAACGATATTAACTTCTCATTTATTCAATGAGAGAAAAAAAATTGTTTTCTCATCGGTCACCACGCTCAAAAAGTGTAACTTGAATTAATATCAAAGAAAAAACTTGAAATAATATCAAAGAAAAAAAATACTGCATAAATTAAAAATAAATAAATAATTATAATTGCATAAGTTGAGAAAAAATGCTATGCAATAGCTTCATCGCGGCAGTACCCGAGTGCTACACGGTTTTTTCTTGAACAATTTGAGGACTAGCCTCCAGATTATTTGCGTTTATATGGTGATTACCAGCTTTTTCAAATTTTCTGCTCATCATTTATTCACAGCCTTGAGATGCATTGTCCCTCCTTTCCTGAATGGTATGTAGATATGAATGAGATATAATTTTCAATCTTAAACTAATATAATATTGAGGCATCGCATTGGATTATTGGTGGTGATGGTACATGATGCATGTAGAAAAATACAATACAGGTTCAAGACTGTAAAAAAAAGAAGACCCCATTTGGTTCAAGATCTACTTTTTATAGAAGATGCTGTTGACTTGTGTTATATACTGAAGACAATGCTACATGTTGTGTGGGATCGAAACAATTCAACCAGATGATTCCTGTATGAAATAGGGCTCAATAAGGTCACAAGTTCGTCATGTCATTGATCTTATTGATACAATCATTAGATAATTTCAATAATGTCGATAAGACGAACTGGAATTAAACTCACAGCAGTTGCTTGAGCAACCCAGCAAACAACGAAGTACTTCAGGAATTTTCAGTTGACAGTAGAACAATTAGGACTCCCTACGGGTTTCTTCTATCAAAATATCCGGGGATTCCCTATTATCGCAGTCCTGCTGTAAACTTCTCTCATTAAGAATCAACAGGAAACTTCCACCTCTATCTAACGCGACTCAGATAATAGGGAACTGGATAATATATGAAAAATACGTTTCCCTAATATCCTGATATGCAACTCTCACAAAAAGGTGGTATCAAAGAAGAAAATCGTTATCTCAATTGTACCTCACTTGGGTAACACTTAGTTAAATAGACTCGATAAGTCACATAGAAGCATAGAATTTGTAGGAAATATGATACATATAACACGTTACCATTGTGAGAAACTTGGAACTCAAAAGATAGGTCATCATTATCTTAGTTAAAGTGATTGTTTCCATATTGGTGAACTCTAAGGAAATAGAAATAATTACACTTAATACTAATAGAATGGTGGATGCGCCGGTTCAATTGAGATTTTGTATCTATTCTAATTCTCATTAGAGATTGTAAAAAACGACTTATTTCAGCAATTGACTTCCAAGTATTGACATATGCCGATATTCTACGAAGTTGGTAATAGTAATCTCTGCTAGCTAAGTTCGGAATTTAGATAACTAAATTATATATTCATGATTTATTCGTACAGATAAAACAAATCTACTGATTTTTTGTCACCATTCCTTCAGTACACGAATTCATTGGCTAAACATGACACGCAGATAAGGAAATAATAATTTAAGATTGCTAACTTTTTATTGAAGATTTGACGGATCTGCCCTCGGTTTATGCACATTTATGTGGAGATCACAGCCTTCCCAAATTGTCTACTCATTATTTATTCCGAGCTTTGCGACATATTGTAGCACCTTTTCTGTATGGCATGTAGATAGGAGATATAATATTGTATTCCAAACTAATTACCTTATTGAAAAGTAGCTATGTCAAATAATGAGACATCGCAAGAAATAATCCGTGGATGCACCAGAATGCATACAGGTCTGAGAGTGTAACAAAACAGAATTATGCGTCTGTTACAAGAACTATGATTATAGAAGATATTGTTTTTTTGTACTATATACCGTGGAGTGCGTTATCTAATGTGTGAAATCGAAACATTTCAACCTGAGATTTCTGTATAATTTTCCGAGTAGTGCTCAAGTTTGCTACTCTCTTATAGAAAACTAACTCGGACATTATGTTGTCCCAAATAAACAGAAAACTTCCAGAGACTTATTTGCTGATGAGAGCGCCATCTGTGATTTGATAGTGGGAGCTCACATAATCCAACGAAGAAGATTGTATGCTACATTTCGCTCAACGATGTCATTACTGTGCTGACTTACTGTCCTTGGATTGTCATCTAACACTATGAATTCGAGGATAGTAATATGGAAAACGCATTGCTAATGAGAGGAGTTCACTATTCAGCTTTGGTAACAACGATCGAATCAACCTCGACATAACGTCGTCATAATCCTGAATGGCACGTTGTCCTTGGATTGTCATATTACACTGAAAAACCTTTGTGAATTTTTGAATAATATTAAGGAGAACGCATTGCTATTGAGGGGAGTTCACAATTCAGCTTTGGAAGCAACAATCGAATCAACCTCAACATAATGGTGCCAAAATCCTGACTGTCACGCTTGTAATGACGATAATTTCGAATCTCAGGGACATATTAAAGAATAAGAAAACGCGTCAGGTGATAGTAGGCCGATTGACATTCAGAATATGAACTCTTGTTGGACATTCCAAGAACTGAAATGATAGTCCGATCATTCTCAATATGAAGAATAGGTTCGCTAGAGATAATGAGTTCCAATATATCCTAACTTGTGATAGAAGATACAGTCAGTTTCATATTCGTGAATTATTTCAGAGATGCATCGTAATGTTATAGTAGTAAGGCTCCATAATAATTTAATAGCAATACATTGTAGTTCACGTTGCCACTTACCATAACATGAATTTCTTTCTTGTCAATTGCTTAATTCCATGTAACTTCGTTCGTTCACAGAATGGAAGGAAATGTATTTACTGTCGGCTCCACCTAGGAAGTGACCTTCCAGGTACCAAGTAACATCGTAGAAGTTACCTACTGTATATTGTGATAGTGTATCTACAGGTTAAATTTTTCTTTAGCTTATCAAACTAGTAGGACATTAAAACTATCTAATGCATGCTTTATTTGGAAGTTTCATGACTTCTTTCATGCCATAGCTTATTTTATTCCACGTTCTGAAGTTGAATTAGTTACGGATATTGAAAAATCAGTTTTACCTGACATGTATAAAACTCATATCAGATTACCCATTAAAAGAAAGTGCCATGGAGTATTTATCCGTTGAGGATCTGTCAGTGACGGTTTAACTGTAGGTACTATATCTAGTATAACTAATATCAATACTTAATTCAATACGTTAAAACTTAACAACTTGTAGAATTATTGGTATTGAATTCTCAACCTGCATTCCTACAACCCAAAATACATAGGAACTAGCTAGATAATAACGTCGGCACAACTGTAGCTATTTCAATTTTGGAATAGCACCAAGCACTGATTCAGTTAATCATGAGTTACAAAGAGTTACTGGCTTTATTAGGCGGAGTTCACCAACAGTGTGGTGTTCTCCCACTCAAACTCACTAGTTTCATACAGTTTTTGAAATGCCTTGATTACAGTTTGGAATAGGATATTCACAAAGTGTAAATTGGATAATTAAGTATGACTTGATGAAGATATGTGTGTTCATCATATATCAATTACAGAGATTTTAGCTGGCGTAGCTTGTATATCACATTCGTGTCTGTACCGCTGCTAGGTATTGTGATATATCTTTCTTAAACTTTGGGAAAGAAGTCAGTATGATGTCCACAGGGATCCTATCATACAAATGGCATGCAGAAGATGTGAAAGATTTCTTGAACAACATATTGGAAGAACCAGGTATAAAGAGAGTTTGTGGATACCTAATATTGCGGAAGTGAATCTGGTTACAAGTAGATAATTTGGTGTGTAGGTAATCAGAACATTTGGTAGTCAATATGTGTACGTACATGAGATTTGCGTGCATTGCACACTGACTCAGTTCTTTTGACAGTTTTGGTTAGCGCTCACACGTTTCTTTACCTCGGCGAGGATGGAACAATCACAATGGAGGCATATTCGATAGAATGTTTCAAAGCAAACACAGAACATTCCCAAACTCGTGTAGAAATAACTGCTGTTTTAAAAATATTGAACTGAAAAGTTATGTAATGGTTACATACAGCAAGGAAGATTTCCATGAAGCAGCAATTTTTCAATTATTCATAGATCGAAAACTCTTTGCAAAACAGTTTTATTGAAAAAATTAATTTGTACCACACTGATCACAAGTGTCGAAAGTGAACGCCTCTTCCGATGCTTGGAAGACTTGAAACCTTTTCGAAAGAATAAAATGGAGCAGAACAGACTGGATAATTCACTCTGCATGATAAGTATAAGGGAAGCACTAATTGCAGCGAATTCAGATTCTAATAATTGTGTAATTGAAGTTTTTATGTATTCGAAAAATAGACGAATGGCTTCTCTATACAAATAATCTCAAGTTTGGATATATCTAGGGATTCTAGGGAACACTTACTTTTCATCTTAGAAAAAGATCTGATGTATAATTTTTTGATATTTAAATATTAAATACCTATCTGAATATTATTTTAAATAATTTTTGTCGAGACTTCTGTCAATCGCATCGAAAAAAAGGGATATTTGAACAACGAAGTTTATTCATTCAAGCAAATATTTTTGCTCTGCCAATCTCTCACTTATAATTTTGGGGTATTCAACCTTGAAAAATGCAAAATTTTCGTCTGCGACGCATTTTTCTATTTATACGTGCTCGCATAACCCTGAGCTCTCAGCCGCCACTGGGTTTCGTTAGGAACGAAACTAGAATCTGTATCTATATAACATTTTCAACAACACCCCGGACACTTACTATAGTCAGTAATATATGAATTTCTCCGTTTCCGACCTAGAGTCTCATGCTAATGAAGATTTATAATATCGAATATCTAAGACATAAATGTCCACTCGCACGCTGTTATTGTCTAGCGCAACATTCCAATTAAATTAATTGAATATTTGTAACCATTCTTCACGTTTTTATAGCCCGAGTCATGGTCAATGGTCGACGGAGTGTGACAACAAGACTAGGGAGGAGCTCACGATCTTCAACTGGGTCAGGTGATGCAAAGCCTGAATTGAAAGATATATCTTTCATTTATGGCAATTCTACTGTGGAAACACAACCTGGAAACACTGTGGAGTTGGATTGTTATATTCGAAGTCCCGATGACGACATTACAGTAAGATACTGCATCAAATTTGATCTATTTATACTCAATACTCGTTTCACTTGAAATCCCCCAATCCTGAGCTTTGTACATTATACTCAGGTTCAAAACGTTTCGAGAGAATCGAAGTTTCATTAAAGCTGAATAAGCAAGAAAGAGTATTCCA
Organism: Endomychus coccineus; assembly: GCA_958510875.1. NCBI lineage: Eukaryota > Metazoa > Arthropoda > Insecta > Coleoptera > Endomychidae > Endomychus > Endomychus coccineus. The sequence goes on from OY294068.1 coordinate 36,944,259, forward strand.
TCCAAATATTGTATTCTATTATAAGAATGAATAATCCTCGAACAATAAGTGCTTCCTTCGTCAATTCATTGGAGCTCATCGATTCACTCATTCATCCTGGAAATCGTTCATTTATGATATATGTTTGAATGAACTTGATTGAATTCCGAAACTTGAGTTCATATTTTCACTACATAGCTCCCTTTTCTCAATGAATGTGGAACGGATACAAAACATACTTCGCTTTTATAGTCTCTATATAAATCAGTATGAGTCAAAATAGATTCTTATACTTGAATTTACACGATGATGGTGAATAATTATTCAGATTTGTTATTCCAATAACTTGATACCCATGATTAACATCCTTTGGATGAAAATGATGATTCAATAATTCTGTAGCTATCCAAGAATTACTGCAATAATTCAATAATTTTTCGTCCGTAGTTTTGACGTTTAGCCAACAGATTGGTACATATCATTGGTATGGACTCTAATCTTATTCAATCAGAGCAGGAGATATCGCCATATTTCATGCAGGATTTTGGCTACCATGACTTCATTCAAATGACGGTTGTAGAGGAATGTATGAAACTGTTTGAACTGTTTATATCTAAATATATCTAGGATTTTCTCATAGACCTATTATCTTGAGGGGACGAAAAATCTCATTCATGAAACTCCATTAGACTTGTCGCAATTATTACATGAAGTATGACAAAGAAAACCAACGAACCTCTATGTGTCGACTCATAATTACTCCTTATAGGCAACGCTGTAACTATGATTGAAAACTTGGTACCACTTGTAAGGCAACACCGCTTCGAAATAGCTACGAGAAATACGGAAGCTGTCAAATTGCGTAGTACAGAACAAAGACCCCATTCATGAAAGATACGCGGCGGCGTTGTCGCCTTCTGGACAAATGATGCAATGGGATGGAAATATATTTAAAAATTTAAATATTCTATAATTCGATTGTATATTCCAAGTTACCATAAATTATGGAACATTTTTCAGAGAAATGATATTTCAACAGTATGGCTTCTAATATAACCAATGAAGAATGCTATGGAATTTTTCATAATAATTACAAATCTCAATCTGTCACACAGCCGTACTTGTAATATACAGCGGTCTGAGTTGCCCGAAATTTTGGCAATGTCTGATCGTGTTTAAATGTAAACAATTCTGTCTCCTTAGGATAAAAGGTCTATGGATTTTCTCAATATTCTCCACAAATGCCAGATAATCAACAAATGAACAAATTACTTAGATATTATTCACAGATGTTTTTAAGTTACTCCAGTAGATAGACCAGTAACACTGAAGCTCATATTGCGTTTCCCTCTCTTAATGAATCTAGTTTCTATAGCATATCCGTCGATGGAGTATTTATTCATACCTCGACAAAGATATCGACCAGAAGCCCCTCAACTTTTCCGTTTCACTGATGAGCTCGACATTGAAACATATATCCAGAACTGTAAGCTGCAGTTTTACTGGTCGATCCAGAGAGACCTCATTAGCAGATGGTACGGTTTGAAAGAATAGGATGCCAAAATTGCGAATGGAATAACCAGAGATCATTCATATTCTGATAGAAAGCAAGATCCCTTAGACGTTGGTACCAATACAATTTGAAGTAGAAAGGAATGAATCGGCATTTTTATGTGGATTCATAATGAGAACTTCCCCTCAATAAAGAAATGATTTCCTCTGTGAGGATTCACGAAATATATAAAAACATATCTGTCAACACACTGCTTGATTCTAATGAATAAACATGACTAGTTGTGTGAGTCAAGAAACACAATATGACTAAGCAGACTGCAGTGCTAGGAACATATATACCAAATCCCTTCTCAAAAAAACTTTTCCGTTCTGCTCATGAACTCGAGAGCAGTACCTCGATCCGGAATTTTACTGCTATGTAACCGGTTGATCTAGAGAAACCTAAAAAATAATTTGAAACTCTTCGTAAAGAAGCGAGGTGTGTTGACCGTGCATGAGAATTATACCAGACATCATCGGGTCCCCTTCACAAATATGCCGGAGCTGCAAGTAGAAGACAACAAATTGACGTTAGTACCACTATACTCAAGAGTATGGAGGAAAGAATCGGCATCTTTGTGAGTATGCAAAATGAGAAAATGAGGTTGTAGATTTGCTCAACAATATGAGGGTGATTTTCTCTAAGGATCATGAAATACATAATTATATACCTCCAAAATCTCGATTTCGCTGATGAAACATGATTCGTTGATTAAGGCATACGATTGAGAAGCACAATTGTTTTTGATAGACTGCTGTGCTAGGATGATGTATAACCAGCCCGAAAAAGAACCTTGAGACAATGAATTTCCTCCAATGAAATAATCTTTCGATGATATCAGAATTGCAACGTTCGAAGAAGCAAGAACTATGAACACCATAGGTAAGAATTCACTACTACTTGGTAGCCGAAAAATCCTCAATGCATTATTGATATTTTTTGTGAATATGATGGATTATCTCTCATATATACTGTTATAGTGTATTCACAGTGTGAAATTTCTCATAGTGTATTAAGAACAACGTAGATGGTTTGACAGGATAAGATGTAACGATCCAAATACTTGATGGGTTTTGTGCAATATTTGCGAACAAGATATGAGCATGAAATTGATAGTATGGAGCATCTGTTACTCAAAGTACTTTCAGTGTCACCAAAACTATTTCAACATCAAATTTATTTGCTTCATTTTGCTTGTATAACTGAAGTAGCCATCAAAATGAAGGCAACATCTTGCAATCGGGCTACATCTTTTTTTGTCATTTGAATTTTTGCCTGTTATAGGTGTCCAAACTACATACTTAGACTTCTCTCAAAAGCCTAACATACATCCATTCTATTTCCAAATTGAAACAATTCACCATTTCATTGCCAAAATTCGTAACAATTTCAGGTGTTTTGGTGGAGACGTGACAAGAAAACTTCTGACGACCAGCTGATCTCAACAAACTACTCCACAGTCCACATAGACCAGAGATTCCAAGTGAGCAAACTCGAAAACGTAAGGAGCAATAATTATATTCCAAACCCTTTTGTTATTCTGAGTAAAAAATAATTAGAAGTCAAGCACAGTTTGTGTCCCTATCATATGAACAACCGATAGTTTGTTTCATGAATTTGATACCTTCGGTGATAACTTTCAATCAGACGTTGTAACTATATAATGAATAGCGTTCGCGAATAGATTAAATGGTATGAATATCAATGCACATTCGTCCCATGACAATTCCCGAAAATTATTGATTCAAGGAAACAGAAGCGCAAAATATACCACTCTACTATTTAGATGAGAGGGTAATAATGAGGTGCACTTGTTTTGGATGTATAGACAGTGTTTGACTATAAGATGAGGAGATCGATTTTCACTCAGCATAATGGAAAATTGTGTATTATTTGCTACGTTCCTTTTTCACTGGAGCATAATAATGAGTGTTTGAAGGTCTGCAACTGAATGATCGATAACCATCTGAAAATTTTTTCGGAATCGGATGCTCCCACCATCCATACCTCTCCGGCATCCTGTGTATCACAATACAGCGGATACCAATTAGTAATTAGTTACTCGGTGCAGATATTATATTACGTCAATAAAATTGATGAAAAGGTTGGGCATTTCTGAAAGATACAACGGATCGTTAATCGATTCCAGAAACCACTTCAAATCGTTATTCGAGCCTATGTTTCGTCAAATATTTAAAGTCTAAAGTCTTGGTTCCTACAGTGTAACATGGAAACCCAACATTCACGATGAGGATTTTTGAGAAATTCAACGTTATTCGAATAGTTATTCGACTTGAAAAACTATTTCCGATAATCAGTAGGAACAACGGTTCTTCCGATTCTTCACTTCCAATTGAAATTGATTGAGTCCAGTGTAGTGAAGAACCCAACTCAAGCGATTTCATTCCTAAGGCTGCTGTCAATTTGGGACGTTAGTCGATCGATGAGAGCATCATTAAGACGTTAGTCGTGTCCACGGTCGTACGTACAGGTTTGGAAACTCAGGGCTGTTTCCTATGTGAGAAGTGGGACCGCTAAGCGTCGACTGTCGCGTAGTACCAAAAGACGTCACGTGAGAGTATTCTCTAACAACTGTCATTCTTAAGTTGTAAACACAAGGAATACTTGCGTTTTTAGAAGCAAATAACGGACCTGTGCATTGCGTCGAACTGCAAAACGTGGTACAAAAGTGTGAAGCAAGAAACTTCTGTTTTCAAAGTGCCGGAAGATGCGGAAATGTGAAAAAAGTGGATGCTTGCGATTCCGGATAGAAATCGTTTTAACGAGGTCTTTTATGTGTGCGAGTAACAGTTCTATTCCTCTCTCCAATCAGAATAGTAAATATTACGTTACCAGAAAAAATATTTTACTCAATAATGTTTGTTGCCGTTCTACGAAATCCAAGCGCTAGCTAGTGGCTGAACGAGAGACTACGAGTTTTGCGACGCGTAAGAGACCCATGTCAAACATACGAGTCCCCAGACCTGTATGTACGACCGTGGTCGGATCTATGAATAAATAATCAGAGCAATTTTACTATTTTTTAGTTTGTTGCCCTTGCTGATAACTCTCATGATAAAACATGCTTGCTATCGATTTAATTGATACTATACAGTTAGTTAGTTTCCCAACGAGAATCTCCTCCGAGTCCATCATTGGCTGGAGGTCTAGGGTAAATTCAATTATCTAAACCAAATTTATTCAAGAAACGGTGTTTGATCAGTCTATTCCAAAATGAGGGGAATAATCGTTGATGAATCATATGAATGAGTCGAGAGGAAAGACAATGAGAACAGCAAATAGAATACAAATAAAAAACATCGAAGAGGTGAAGCCAGTAAGTTCCTCACATATGGGTATATTGACCGCAGTAGTCATGGTGCGAATTTGGTTCAAAGTTTTAAATTTTTTGCACTCCTGGTGAAGGTAATTTGCAATATCTGTGGTAACCAAATAATTACAATGATATTTTTTGTGATGATAACAATTTGCAGTAGTTTAAGTTGTTACTATTTGTCAACTCCGCATGTAACAACATCCAAGTAAATATTTCGTTGAATAAAGAACGAAACTTTGTGGGATAACATATTTCTCTCGTAGATCACATCATGTAGAATATAGTACTCATATTTATTACAATACGCTGACTGTTTGTGAAATAGAGCACTGAAAGAATGATATTGCTGTTTTCTGTCAAATGTGGTCGCAAAAACTGAAGATTTACTTGAACTGAGAACGTAATCTCCGTCCTAGATGTTATAAAATCCACGAATACGGAATATTCTGAGCATTTTTTCCATCAACACAGATATATGTGAGTTTACAGTGAATAGTTGTTCATGAGCGAAAATGTACGTTACATCAGTAAGAATATACAGGGGTTTCGATAGATGTGACGAATGGGCTGGAATATTGTTTATGATATGGTGAGAGATGTTCATCACAAGACAAATTTGAAGAGCATATTCCAAGGTACAATGATTTAAAACATAATATACGCTATTATATCAATAACTTCATCACTATAAATAAGATATAATCACCCTAATCCACTAAAAATAGTTTTAAAGTACTGAGAACCTTTCGGCTACCAAGGAGTCATTATCTTCAACTTTAACAGTATTTTCAGTGGATAAGGCTGATTGTTTCTTATTTAGAGTGTATCCACAGTGTGAACTCTTTCGCAGTACATCACTGACACCGATTGATATAATATGGTGAGATGTAATTTCCATTGAATTCCTTCTTCGCATTTTTCACGCAAATTCACATAGTCCTCCCAGCATATATGAGGGACGAATAGGAGAATGATACACGTTCTTCAGGATCAAATGAATATCATCGAATGAAGATACCCTCGTACCTGATACGTTTTCAATTTGATGTTTCCGGAACTACATAGCTCAGTATCTGATATTGTAGAAAATGACGAATTTCAGTTCTCTTGAATCAGTATATTTGTAAGTTATACAGGGTGTCCTCGAACTGCGTGGCTAAAATAAAACCGAAGATTCTTTGATTCGAAAAAAATTTGATGAGTCTTTTTACTTCTGCCTCAAGTGTCTTGTTTAGCCGGTAGAGGGCTTCGAAGTTGCAAAAATAATTTTGTTTTTTCGGTATAACTTGAGAACGTGATGGAGGACTTTTACAATATTTGGCAGGTGAGTTACTGTCAATAATAGCCTTTTTTGACAGCGGAGCATAGAGCCTTAGAGACTATAGAAATGGCTCAAACTTGAGGATGTAACGGGAAAAGTGTCCAGAACTTTTTTGTGGTCAATGTAATTCACTCTATATTTTTTATGTAGATAGCTTATCTAATTTAAAAACTTTTCTTACTCTCAGAAAATTTTGATAAAATCAACGGATTAGCTTGGAAAAAATAATTTTCGAGTCTCTGCAATTTTGGCTTACTAATTTTACTTGATTAAAATACCTTAGTTGCCTTTGCTTTACTAATGTCATTTTGGCATTTGGAGAATTTAATCTCAAAACTATCAGTTTTTACTTTGCTTTCCGTAAAAATGTTATATAATTATGGCTCAAAATTTCACTAACACTGAAATGGTTAATATCTCGGTAAAACACGAATAATAAAAACAATAGAAATGGGGAAACGATGTGATTATTTAGGAAAAACAAATGCTAAATTAAAAGAAACAACAAAACTTTTTGGGAAATCGATGAGGCATCAATTGTTCGAAATGTTGCTCATTTTCCTGAATACACAAATTAATTTGTTTCAAGAAATTGGATTGAACTCTGGCTAGTACTTCAGGATCATTCTTCAATAAATCCGCTTCATGATTAATTCGTTGTGCAACAATTCCTCTCGTGTATCCACTGGAGCTGCATAAACTTTCGACTTCAAAGCGCCCCATAGAAAGAAGTCGCCGGGCGTCAAATCAGGGGAGCGGGCCGGCCAGTTCACTGGTGCATCGTGTCCTCTATCTATCCAGCGACCTGGATATTCCGCATTCAAATGTCGCCTCAAAGCTAATGTGAAATGAGGAGGTGCACCATCATGGATAAAACAGGCCACGACGAATGTGTAAGGGCAAGTCTTCCAACAGTTCAAGTAGCCTTTGTTCCAAAAAGTTCAAGTAGTTCTGCCCGTTCAATCGATCGGGTATAACAGTAGAGCCAATAATATAGTTATCCACAATTCCAACCCAAACATTGATTTTAGTTTGATTCTGAAAATATGTAACTTCCGTTTCATGAGGATTTTCATCAGCATAGAAATGTTCATTATGGAGGTTAAAAAGACCACATCTCGTGAAAGTATCTTCGTCCGTGAACAGAATTCTTCTACAAAAATTGGGGTTTGCGTTTTGTCTTTGGACAATAAGCCGACAGAAATCTAGCCGATGACCTGGATCCATGGGCAATAAGTCTTGAACTGTTTTAATATGATAGTGATACAACAGTTCTTCTTTCAGTACACTATGAACTAATGATTTTGAGGCTCCAATACGAAGTCCCAAACGTAGTGTGCTTATCCCAGGTTCAGTTTCAACCGCTTCCAGTATTGCTTCTTCGAGCTCTAACGTCCTTCTTGTCCGTCTGCGTCCAGTTTCTCTGCGATTTGCTTCAAATTTGCCAGTTTCGCGAAGGTTTGCCGATTTGGAATTCTGCGATGCGGATATCTTTCCCTTCTTCGGCCATTGCAACGACAAAGTCCATAAATCAATAACATATCAACCATTTCAGTGTTAGTGAAATTTTGAGCAATAATTTTATAAAATTTTTACGGAAAGCAGAGTAAAAACTGACAGTTTTGAGAATAAATTCTTCAAATGCCAAAATGGCATTAGAAAAGCAAAGGCAACTAAGGTATTTTAATCAAGTAAAATTAGTAAGCCAAAATTGCAGTGACTCGAAAATTAATTTTTTCAAGCTAATCCGTTGATTTTATCAAAATTTTCTAGGAGTAAGAAAAGTTTTCAAATTAGATAAGCTATCTACATAAAATATATCGAGTGAATTACATTTACCACAAAAAAGTTCTGGACACTTTTCCCATTACATTCTCAAGTTTGAGCCATTTCTATGGTCTCTAAGGCTCTGTGCTTCACTCTCAAAAATGGCCATTTTTGACAGTAACTCACTTGCTGAATATTGTAAAAGTTCTTCATCACGTTCTCAAGTTATACCGAAAAAACAAAATTATTTTTGCAATTTTGAAGCCCTCTACCAGGTAAACAAGACACTTGAGGCAAAAAAAAAAAGGCTCATCAACTTTTTTCGAATCAAAGAATCTTCGGCTTTATTTTTGCCACGCAGTTCGAGGACACCCTGTATATTGTTCGAAGAACATCGTGTGAGCTAGCATTGGAATGTTGGGAGAGGAGATAGGCATCCGAATTTCTCTTGAAGGCCTGGAGGTTATTGGCATAGATGAATATTTCACTAGGCGAAGAATTCCACCACTTGTTCGATATAAAAATGGAGCCTGGTAGGAAGAAGTTCGGCAGGTCTGGAGCTTGACAATGAAGGGGAGACTAGCTTGAGCTCATCTAGTTCGATCATCTGGAATATTTCGTGATGCAACAATAGACGAGATTTCTGATAAACACCGATCATGGAAGTATTTAGAGAAAAGGGGGAGATCGCTCACCTTTCTAGGTTCCAGAGAGGTCATGATCAGTCAGATGAATACATTCCTCCGGAATAGAATCCAGGAGATTCAGCGTATGTTTTGGAGCCAAATCCCAAATATGTGAACAGTACTCAAACCTCTGCTTTGTAAATTTTGAGGAGCTGTTGGGATGTACAGTAGCTCTTGGCACGGAATAGGAAACTAAGTTATTGTGAAGCGGCTCCCGCAATGGACTTCACATGATATCTCATAACAGTGTGCTGTTGGTGGTAATCCCGAGCATGGATATGGAAGAATTCATTGGCATTGTTGTACCTTACATCATCATATTAGGGATTGGGGGATCAGCCTTCCTGGAGAAGACGCAAGCTCGAGTTTAGGTCACATTAAACTGTACCAGATTATCAGATCCTCATTTCAAAAATCATTACCATATCATCATTAAACTTGTGTTAATGCAGGCGCATATTTCTTGAGAACGACACATGGAATTCCGTCTGATCCCATAGCCATTTTGTTTTGAAATCTAACAGGATGCGCCCAATCGGGCCCTGACGGAAGACAGTTTCAGGCATATGGCTATCGATGGTATTTCCTGCAAACATCAGGAATTAATAAACATTATTGTTATTCAGCAATCAATAATTATAAAATAAGAGCAATCGATATTGAAATACGAAGGTTGTATGATACTTTAAGACTAGAAGAAAGAAAGGGCACTATAACCGATTGTCTCAGGTACTTCACAAGGGACCTGCATATTATATCTGATATTACACTATGTTTCAGATTCGAATTCATGTATCATAGCCTATATCTTTTTTTCATTCGCTATTTTCTGCAAAGCAATTACCATTTTGGTGATGTGCAGTGACTGAATCATGGATATTTGAGGTTGAATAGATCACACGTCATTATAACATCTACTGAAGAACATTGAAAATCTCAATTTGTTCATATGAAAACCCAAATTTTTCTTCTCCTGAATTAATGCTATTATGGAAATGGGCTGTAGTTCCCGCCCTTTATCAGAAACTCATAATTTCGGAGATATTCCATAATATTATTCAATTCAACATAATAACATTTCAATCGACATCGTTTTTGATTTTAAATGAATAATTAAAGTTGCTTACTGTCAGTTTCATCTAATGAAGAAGTGCAATATGACTCGTGTTAAGTTTAATAATGAAGATTTCGTTAATTTATCAGTGATTTATTGCAAATGTAATAATAATTATACCAAATCATTTGATGTTTCTTCTACAAGGTATCCAGGAGGGCAAAACCATATCCAGACAACATCAGAAGATTAATATTCAACCGTTGTAGTACTCAAAGTTGCAGAATTTACCACACATTCATATTTCTTAATTCAATAATACACCATAAACATTTTCTTCATTCATAAGTTCTCATGACTAGGAGGTACACTGCGCATGTCCGAAGGGTAGAACGGAGTCAGCGAGTGTGTCGAAAGAATCTGCTCATGCTTTCGCTACGCTCACGACGTCTTTGGCATAAGCCGATAAAGATAAGTTGATACTGCTCTGTAACATGCCTAGTACCGTTGTGAAGGTGTAATCCTTACGAACCAAAGAGCATGTTGTGTCGCAGACTGTCTTCTTGCGCGAACTCGATTCCATTATGTATATACCAACAACGTGCAGTATGAACTGAGGATGTTTCCTTTTCATTAAATTTTTTAATGTTCCAAAACAATTTTGCATGTTTTGTCTAGGTTGATCAGTATTCCAAACCGTGATGTTGGTAATCTGTTCACGTGACGACGCATGCATTTGCTCAATTGCGCTCTATCTTGGAAGAGGAAAAACTATAGTAAACCACAAATCCATGGGAATGAATCAGTCGGAATGAGAAACAAAGCTAACGAGGTCAAGACATCTGGCAAAACTAGTTCTCTCAACGAGCTCCCGTGAATTGAAGAAGGCGCTCCGGTACGTGTACTAATCGCCCAGTCGACATGAACTATTCCTCTCTACAATCATGCAGCTAGTTAGTTCACAGAATAGTGCGCGGAACAGAGCAAGTATTTCGACAGAACGCTCTGCACAATAACTCGAAAACGGCGGAAGGTAGGAATTGAAGTGTAAACCCAGTAAATTTCGAGCATCACATCTAAGTTGTGTCAAAATTTCAAGTGGAATTCATCGACCAATTGGCTGTTACACGATAACATACGTATGCCAAATGACCCTACTGAATCAAGAAACGACATCGTTCGCCAATGCTCACTCCGTTTTAAATGAATACTACACATCACTTCGAATGAATCATACTTACTCTTATACTTATACTTAATTTGTTTAGACAAGTGTAGCGCTATATTCGTTAAACGAGGAATATTCCTATTTGATTGTTGGCATTACCGGGAGAAACAGTCGAGGCAATGCATTTGATTGTATAGTTTATAACTATGTTCCTTGTGAGACTTTTGGCAGAAGTAGATGAGCAGTTCTTGTCGGAACTGCGATTTTCCTTACATTCACATCATCTGCTGTGTAAGCTGCCGAAATGTCGAAGACACTACCCGATACTAACAATGAATTGATTCAAGGGGAATGTGAAAAAACAACATCGGACTGAAGTGAATGTATGTGTAGATGATTTTGAACATAGTGCAATCGAATAGTTGTTTGATATGTACAGATAAAAAGAACATGATATAACATCAAACACACTGAAATAGTCTGTTTGTGAAACAAGTTTCATTCCGGATCACGTATCGTTGAATATTTGACCTAATAATGCTAATGTATACAATATTTAATATATTCATTTGTTTCTGTTAATCATCACCTTATCTCAACTAAGAGTGGTAAGAATCAGGGGGAGTCGATTCAGTGGGGAAAATGATCAGTAAAAGATTACGAAAATGGAACACAGATGAAGTTATAATGTTTGAAGAGTAATATGCAATGATGGTAACATTGAAGAAACTTTTTGTTCATAGAACTGGCGTCTCCTCATCAGACTGTCCCAGAAGAAAGATGAAGCCATATACGCCTGCCAGATTATATCTGAAATCGGAATAAAAACCATCTACATCAACTTAATATTAATAGGTAAGGCATGATATGAACCCAATTATCAATTTATCCAATTTTCTATGAATTTGTGATATGGTCATATTGATTCCATGCATTCATAGATTTTACGATGGCTATATTTGAGAGATCTCTGACAAATGTACATGAAAACTCTAATCATCATATTCGTAGAAATATAGCTGTGATATCTCATAAGTATATATGTGTACTGATAGTTGATTAACGTAGAAAATGTAATTGACTTGACAACAACTTTGTGGCACATAAGAATTGGAAAGATGAAAGATCTTGGTTTTTATCTCTGCTTACGGTATGCTGATGTATTATCATTTGTTTATTTTTTCTAATACTTCGACTACACGAGAGGGAACCAGTAATGTATGGAGAACATCGTGTGAGCCAGCAGGGGAATGTAGGGGGAGAGATGAGCCTCCCTGAAGGTTTGGAGGTTAAAGACATAGGGCAAGACATCACTAGGTAGAGAGTTCCACAACTTCGCCGTTCGATAGGAAAATGAAGTGTGGTATGAAGAAGTTTAGCAGGTCTCGAGATTGACAGCAAAGTGGTGACTAGTTTGAGCTCGTCTAGTCCGCCTATCTGAAATATTTCGTGGTGAAACAACATACGAGATTTCTAATGAACACCGACCATGGAAATATCTTTAGAAAAGGGAGAGATCTCCCACCTTTCTACGTTGTTCTAGAGAGGTCAATGAACACGTAACGAATTCAAGGGTTTCAGCGAATGTTTGGGAGCCGAATTCCAAACATGTGAACAGTACTCCAAGATAGGTCGAATCTGTGCTTTGTAGATTATGAGGAGCTGCTGGGACGTAAAGTAGCTCTTGGCACGGAATAGGAGACCAAGCCTTACACAATGGACCTCACATAATCGTCCCATAAGAGTGTGCTGTTAGTGATTCCGAGCATTGTTGTGGAATACTCCATAGGAATAGTTGTATCTGACATCATCATATTAAGGATTTTGAGATTCGTCCTCCTGGAGGAGACGAGAGCTTTAGCTTAGGTTGCATTGAGCTCTACCAAATTAATCGAAACGATGGAATAATTCATTAATTCCTTTAGCAAAATTGGAAATACTTTGAATGTATTGGACATTTTGAGGGACTATTTGTTGTACCCATAACACATTGTCAATGACTTTGACACGTCTATTACTGTCGCTAATTTTTTTCCGGTACAGCAGATTTCTCAAGGAATAGAATAAGGGATGTTCATAATAACCATGTACGAGTTGAAGAAAATCCACATGAGGTATTGAAGATCGTTTTCGACATCAGTTTTCGTTAGAATTCTGGGTGGCTGGCTAAATGGACCAGTGTTTCTACAAGGAATAAGACTTACCAGTGAGGTTTATCGAAACTTCTTGAAACAATCTCTACCCGAATGTGCAATGTGGCTTATGTAATTTGTTCCAGCACCGAATTTTAGTGTGGTTGCTCGAGAGTTGTTAACAGCAATGCTCGTTCCTCGCTGGATTCAACGAGATGGACCTCACTCATGGCCTGCTCCATCTACGAACTTGAAACCTTAGATTATCAGGTATGGGCCATCTGAAGCCATTAGTTCACACTAATCCAGTGGAAAAGGTGGAAGATTTGAAAAATGGCATAATTGATGTGTACAAGTCAATGCGCTCTCCTCTCCAACATTCTACCGTTGGCTCACACGATGTTCTCCGAACATTATACATTCCCCTTTCGTGTGGTCAAAGAATGGGAGATAAAGACACGACCCTGGGGTTTTTGGAAGAGTTCGGAAAATATTGAATGCATGTATCCTAGCTGGTGGTATTTATTTTCAACAGTTATTGTAGATTAAGAAGCTTTACATGTAATAAAATATTTGTTGTTAGAATCCCATGTTGTATTCACACATTTCAGAATATTTGCCAGATCTCCAATAATTGGATGAAACTATCCCTGTTTCGCTCCTCCAGCTTCAATAGATGGTAAAGGGGCTCCAGATGAAAAGCGGTATGAAGTGTAACATCATCTGCAAAACTATGGACGGGACAGGTGGTCACTTCTAGCAGATTGTTGGTATGGATCAGGAACAAAGTTGTTACCAGGACAAATGCAGGAATTAAACGTCTCCCATTTGTAGTATATTCTTCCGTATCTCCTTGATCAATGATCTCAGATGCAATAATAATTATTTGATCTTATAAATAATTATAATAACATATTTTGAGGTTTTATTCCTCATTTATTGTTTAATGCATCAATTTTATTTTGAATGAATGTATTTATCTATTTTTTGTTGTATTATGATAAGTTGAAAACTTTTGAGCTTGAATATTTCACTTCATGCGTAATAATTGCTATTACTCGAAACTACAAATAGAACGCCAATAATTAAATTCAATAAGTGATACAAAATGAAAGCTGTATATATGTTGAACTTTTCATAATCTTATCAGTCGAGTGTAAGAACTGTACCGAGTCTTCTGTTCGAAATTCTCGCTCTCGACGAAAAAACTCTGGGTAGACTCATTCTGGCTAAAACTACTCTCGTTTCGGAACTGGCTTTCGCCAAAAGAACGAGAACTTGACCGACAAATTTTCATTATCATGCGAAGCGCTAGTTATAAATGTCACTATTTGGCTTAATCTCTTGTATAATGTTTGTTCTCATGAAACGCAACTACATCTAATCAAATGTGAACATAGTTATGCCCATTCGACCGAAATTTCACTCGCCCTATTTTCCCTTTGAGTTACTCAATTGTTTCTCCACACAGTAACATTAGTTTTGAAAATGTTACTTCATGACGAAACAATTGTCACCAATTAGACTTTACTATTCTACATTGTTCTTTATTTCGGTACTTTCACTTCCAAATATTCACAATGACGAGTCCCTAGTTTGAGGTCATCTAAACTAATACATAAAGCACAAGGCCAATACGCAACGAACAAAAGTCAGCGTGACGTCTTCAACAAGAAGCTTAGAGTTAAAATGAAGATTCGGACAGTATTGTTTTGTCTTAGTGGCGCATAGTTGGTATTGACCATGGCAGGTGATAAATATTCAAATTTAACAAAGTTTTATTTATTCCTTGTGGAAAGTTACATGTTTTATCTGCTCCTAGAGTGTCTTCGTATGATTGGAAAGTATTCTTACTTGTAAAAATCGCTTACGAGAGTGTCCTGACTGAATGAAGTGCGTTGCAATATGGCTTCCTAGGTGAATGCTTATGTTGATTCTTTTTGCGTTTTGTGTCATACGAACAGTTTCCTGACGTTTATTATTCAATTACTTATGCCGAATAAGTGTTCTGACTTCAAGGCAAATTTCAACAGTGTGACAAGAGTCCAAGTGGTTAGCTGATGAACCCCGGGAATGATGGATGTCCGCTGTCCTTGTGAAAGAATTCATGGTAACAACAATAACACATTAAAAGTTTCGTAGTGGCATCATAGGAATTATAAGCTTTGTCAATCATTTTGAAATTAGAATAAATTGGAAACATAATTTTCTGTATCATGAGTGTCAATAAAGCACTCAACAGCGAAGCCATTAACAATTTTCCTAAATATAACAAGTTAAGGAGGCTGAAGAGACATATTCATCACAATTTATCATGAGGAGAGTCAAAGAAGGGTGACATGGAATACTACGTAGCCACGTGGATAATTGCTAGGTTAAACAATCCTCAAAGAACGATATAAGCCATTCTGACTATTAACTAAAAAAAATAAATACTGATTGAAGATAATAGAAAGAATATAACTGGATGATTATTCAATTTAGATCTGAGCAAGAAAAAGCGACCTTGTGTAGCCACGTGGATTGTTCCATATTCATATAATTATTGAAAAATATTATGGATCAGAGAAATAAACAAGTGGTTTGAGATAGACATCTCATTATCAGGTTAACTGTTGATAATGATCGTTCAATATATCTAGGTAATAGAAGATAAAGAGATGGAAATCATTCGACTAACCGCTGATAAGGTCTCACTCAAGATGAATCTTATCCATTTCCTTTTTCTAGTATCCTCTCATCGCGTGTCGCGAGACCTCTCTCGAGTTCTCGCGCAATACTAGTATAATCGATTTGAGTCATTATATCATGGTAAAGAGAATAATATAGAAGAAAATCAGGGAGGAAATTTGCAAGAGCCAACCTACACTGGTATGAGGAGCAATAAGGAGAAATAAACGCATGTGAGTTATTTAATTATTATATTGGATGTACCTACAAACCCTTGTGGAAAGGACAATCGACCAGCAGCAGACGACATCATATCGTGTTGTGATCATCTTAGTGAGTAATAGGAGCGTCTAAAAACGTATATGAAGAGCTCAAAGTATTTAATAGGAATTTAGAGAAAGACAATCAGGAACGACGAGCCGATATAGCTAATACTAATAGGAAGTTAGACAAATTAACCTGAACACCACATTAGGAAAATTTCAAACGGAACCATTAGAAGATAGGTTTATTCATTATTAAAATCCGATTGGGTGCAAGTAAGGATCCAGTTCACTCTGGCAACCCCGTTCAAACAGGAAGTTCTTGTATCCTAAAGAATGAATAAAATTTCTGTTACACTGTCGGTATTGCAGCATTGCGCTGTAAACGTACGGGCCTTGTGCTATAGCGGGTATTGTGAGAACTCGTAGGATAACTCATGCTAAGTACTCTATATATCCATAATGTAATGTTTCATTGTATAGATACAAGTTTCCTTATTTGTTATCAGAATATCATGAATATGTGGCAAGTACATGTGTATTTCCGTTGAGTCGCTTGACATTTAGAGACAAGTGCATATTTATTGCCTTGCATAATTCTGTCATCATATCAACAGCATAATTCTGTCATCATATCAACAGTCTATCGAGTTATAAATGTCTGAGTTACAATATTTATGGTGTTGTAGAAGCGTACGCTGAAATCATCGGACCCAGCGTGAAGGTTGTCAAATACGGTTCACCTTTGCGCTTAAGTTGCATCCTGAAACGGTCTTTACTTGCTCCGAAATATATTTACTGGTACCACTGGGATCATGTGATTAACTACGATCTTGATGACGGTGCCTCTGTCAGACTGGGTCGACAAGGGAGTGAACTCATTTTCCCTAGAGCTGAAATACACCACGAAGGAAACTACTCATGTGTGCCCTCGAATGCCCGCCAGGCAAGCGTTATTGTTGAAGTGCTCCATGGTAAGTAATATTACAATAATAATACATTAGCTCCAGTAGTTATAATGTTATTCGAAGCTTTCCGGTTATCTTAATTGCGTTATTGTAATTGCACCGAATCTCTAACAATTCACATCTGAATTAATTACAAGTGATTGAAGGAAACAGGGATATTGGTAGATCAACATCGTATTTGATTTGCGTTTGGATATGTTATCATTATCGTTCCAGTATGATACAAAATTGTTCAGAAGGAAATACATGATAGAGCTTTCTCATTATAGATGAGGAACAATCACCCTTATTCACTGAAAGTACTAAGTTAACTAAATTAAAATTCAAATTTACTGTATGGGGTTAATAATGCAAACAATGGGTTATACTCAGTTGAAAATATAACTGAATTTAATAAATTGCTTTCTTGCCTATACATTTCCATCCCTTCTAATTTACTTAGATGTTTGTCCATGTTGTATATTATTGGTTATTGATTGAGATATCAGCAAGCTAATGAAAAGTTCAGTGCACTTAGACAAAGACCCTTGAACACTATCCTCTGCTACATTTTTCAGGGATGATTTGGATACAACGCTAGTCAACAGAATCCTTTATATATTTTTTGTGCTTAAATCCTTTATATTAATAATAATAATGTCTTTATTCAGATAAATTTACAAAAAATTAATTAATTCGGGCAAAGTCTAGCTAATTAGCTACTCAACTTAACCCCCATTCAATAAATGCATAAAAAGAAAGGGAAAGATAGAACAGCGATTATGAACTAAAATATACATAAAATAATAAACATAACAAGAACCAATACTACCTCCCCCTCCCCCGATTCATCATGTTTACAAAAACAATAATTTCAAGCACCGTTTAAATCGTGCACCCGCAAGACTCTAGCACTGACTACACATAGAGTTATAAAGTGTTACCTCATTATATGTAAATGATCTACGATACATAGTAATGTGAAAACCGGGCAAAGACAGCTGTGACACAAACCGTAGCCGAACGCTATGAAGGTCACTCCTGGAAACCAGCTTTTCGCGCAAATACACAGGCTGAGATTGTGCTAAGACTTGATGAGTTAACACTGTCAAACTGTATCGATAGATAGGTTCAATCCTCAACAACTGAAGTTCTCTAATTTCATGGGTTATATGCTGTCGGTTCCAGCAGACAACGTCAAGACAGCTTCCTTCTTAGCTTTTAGTTAAGCATGTGAAAGTTTTGATACAGCAACCTCAACATGATATACGATCTCTTGACCAAAAGGGATACGTGAGCCCGGAAACGAAAAAATTTTCATCAAAACCACACCCAGTATTTTGGCGCTACTAACAACCGGAAGCTGTCTACCATCGATAAAAATATTTACACTCGATTTAATGATCATTGGCCGTGATGATCTCGGGCCTAACCTGGTTAGAATGAGCGCAGAACATTCTCTAAGAAAGTGGGTTGACGACACCACTTTGTTTCCTACGCATCTCATACACAAGGGAGTGTCAGTTTTGCCTGCTGTATGTTCAAATTTCATCAGACGTCCGTGACTTGTGAACATCTCGGAGATTATCCTGATGTTTTGCCTACTCAGCGAGAGTGTGTCGCTTGCCCTCAGGCTTACCTCGTTACCAGACATTGCTTTGGTAGTTCGGCAGCCATCAATGTTTCTTTCTCCATGCTCAGGGATGTTGATTTCTCCGATGGATCCGCAAGATCTGTATATCCCCGTTGTGGGAGATACCAGCAAGGGATTCTTGAAGACCGTCTGGAGCCAGTTTGACCGCTCTATCTTCACGTTTTCTACTTGATTGACTCGGAATCCAGGTCAGGTAGAGCCTGTTTTCACCGGATAGCCTGTTATGGATCTCCTTGGTTCCCCTAACAAGCCTAGAGGACACAGTCAGACTTTTCAGTGCGTTAAGTGCCGCTTGACTGTCCGAACAGATCCAGATGATCTCATTCATCTGACCATTGCCGAGTAGTTTCTCCGCATATCTGTAGATGACAAGCATCTCGGCTTGGAAGACTGTATTGAGATCCTCCATTCGAACGGAGTATCCATCAATATATCCAGGACCGCAAAAGCCTGCTTCGACTCTTGTCTTCGTTCTAGACCCATCCATATACCTAATTGTGCAAGTTTCAGAGTGAGGCCATTTCCTCATTCCTCACTCGACGGGACTACGTCCCTAAAAAACTGCTCCACGAACCACAGGGTTTTGATTCTTTCCTACCGTTCTAATCGCAACTTCCCAGACTGCCTCCTCAGTAGACTGGACTGTTCTGTACTCCATCTCTACAGGAAGCCATTGCAGCTGTAGATCGTCATCATTGCGATTCCTCATCGTCATTGACAGACGAGGCACGCCTAGCTGAGCTCGCAATGCTGTAGTTGGTGTATATTTCTTGTGGATCCAATGTCTCTGAGGTGGAGTCCCTACATTGAGTTTTAATATATATTTATTATTCTATGAGATAGACTATTGAATGGAGTTATTGAGTAATTAGTTATAAAATAGCTCGATTCAATTGGCTTGCTAATAGATTAGTGAACGTTCCTTGGAGTCAGCAAAATTATAACAACGAAATTGGAAAACTTCAGCAAATACGGATCTTTGATTAATAACTCAATTTCTCAACAAATGAGGATGTTAGAGCGCAACCAATCAACCAAGTTAGAGTCATAACATTGAAATAGTTCAATAACATTCAAAAGTTCCATTTGTCGAATTCCATAATATACAACCCATTTATAGATGTAAGAAAAAGCTGAAAAAACCATTAAGGCCACACCTTGGATGGAGTTTCTTATTTATAGTGTTTTAGTGTATCCACAGTGTGACCTCTTTTAAAGTTTATTGCTGTCTTCTCTTATATGAAATCATTTTCATCGTAATGGTATCGGTTGAGTTCAGTTGGATAGAAGTTGTGCTCATCCCAGCACAGAAATTAGATGGTCCCGAAAATGGCGTTTTGGAAACGTCATCATTCTGAAAGTAACTGTATTCATTCGAAGTCTGATATGACATTTACGATTATATGTCATTATCATAATATCTGGTAAATAATTTTCCCTTTTATGTACGATCAGTGAAAAGTTCCCTAACACGGTACCTACAATGTTCTTATAGAATATTGGCAATTCTTCACGGTTTTTTGGCTACCTACAAAAACTTTCAGAAAAATTGAATAGAATTAGCCCATACCGTGATGAAAATATGTTGTAATAAATATATGTTCGAAAAAATTAATAAGACTTTTGTTTCACTGTGGATATTGCAAAATTGACCAGCAGCAACATAACATTTGACTTGTGAATTCAATAACGAGCGTTCAGGCCTTGTACTTTAGAGAGTATCGGTTGCATATGCACATATGGAGGTTTCACCGAGATTTTTCTATTTATATATCTATTTTTCACAGAACTTGTTTTATCATAGATGAATCTGTGATTATTTAATTTATGTTACTGATCTGTGATTGATTTGAGTATCATTTTAGTGAGACATGCATCATTTCTTTTGCTTACCTAACAACTTGTTTGGATCACAATTCTGTATTATTATCATCAATCGTTATATAGAAATACATGTATCTCCTAGCATCTTTAGTAATAATTTATATTTTACAACCTTCAAATAAAACTTATATTATCGAAGTTTCCTATCAAATACACAAACAGATATCACCTCGAAAATCAAGTCTAGTTCAATTCAGAAAGGTTCAAAACGATTATTTTTGTAACAATCCCGTAAATTTTCTTCAGACCGATTTCAATGCTTTCCTCGAACTAAGTATATATAGTGAGGGAAGTAAAAATAGCTATTGCATAGCTTTCATCTCGGGCTTTGAGCGCGGCGACGAATCAAGAAATTCCGTAACGAAAATAACATAATACCCTCCACTCCGCCTACCATGTAGCTCGGCCGAGCGTTCGCTTAACGTTTATGTATATGGTACGACTATACGAAGCTCGCACGGATCGAGACGAGCTGCTCCGAAATCGGATGAATACGTGAGCAGCTGTTTGTGAGAAAGTATATAGGTGTACAGGTATCTATCATATCTTTATAATGCCACACTCACCGCATGTGCGCCCCATAAGTATACATGTAGGTATATATACTGTTGTAGATAATGTTCCAAAAGGTGGAGTAACTATTTACCAAAATAATAATAATGTTACTAATATTATGACTCCGAATATTGAAATAAATTTCGCACACGTTAGCGATGTTAATGTTAGGAGCTTATTTGTTGAAGATATTTGTGCGTGCTTATGCAAACTTAGAAATGGCCTACACATAGTCATGGTAGCAATTTACATTCATACGAATCCAAAATTGGACGAGGTAGAGCATTTTATTCATCGCACTTTACTGGAGTACACTGAAGAAGGGTCGAAAATACTTGGTACAAATGGTAATAAACTCACACTTATCTTGGCTGGCGATTTCAACATCAACTTCGCTGATAAAAAATCAGAGCGGTTGACAACTTTTCTTTCGGAAAATCGAATTTGAAAATAAATAGTGATCCACAAGAATCCACAACAAAATATGGGACCACCATTGACGCGGTATTTTTATTATGTTTCTAGTTTCAGTTAACATAAACCTATAGTTTCAATGAATAACCTACATGTATTGTAAGATAATAAAAATATTTTAAACGATATTAACTTCTCATTTATTCAATAAAAGAAGAAAATTTGTTTTCTTATCGGTCACCACGCTCAAAAAGTGTAACTTGAATTAATATCAAAGAAAAAAAATACTGCATAAATAAAAAATAAATAAATAATTATAATTGCATAGGTTGATAAATAATGGTATGCAATAGCTTCACCGCGGCAGTCCAAGAGTGCCACACGTTTTTTGTATGTGTATCTATTTCATATTGGCCGGAAAATTGCACTTTACGTCATAAATTTGCAGCCGGAAGGTGAAACACTATATCACTAGACCGGGAAACCTGGTCTAGCATCTTCCATCTTCCACATGAAATCTCACCAATTTTCTTAATATCAATACATTGGTATTTTTGGTCGTGCGTCTTCAGGGATTTGCTTGGAATCAATTGTTCCATTGTCTTGATGGTTTTAGATAAACTTTTTTCAATTTTTACGTCACCCAAATAAGATACAGTCAGTTTCAATTCTGTTGACAGATAGAATGGATAGCACTAATAGCGACTATTCAAAAGCAACTTAATGGAAATATTATTCTCTTCAAAATATAAAATTCATCATTTTAGTGAAACATCATGAAATAAAATATATTACGCAACATGGCTCTGAAGTACTGTTGAAGTGCTCGCTAGAAATTGCAGACACGGCTTGTTCCTCGCCTCGTCCGTGAAAATCTGAACTTGTATTTCAACGTCTGTGTAACGTAAAACTGTGTCTGAATACTTCCGAGATTTTCACTACATACTGTTATATCTGCTACAGAAAAACTATATACACAATTTTTGAGCTGTTTTATAAGTTGTACACGCCCTGTGAATCACACACATGAATTTACAATGCATCCTGAATCAATATGAGTATTTGTCGAATCGTCGTGGGTTTCGCGTGTAGTTTTATTCAAATATCATCTATTTCAGGATATGCATGCTGTGTTTCACGACTTGTCCTTATTTTAGGTGAAATTGTGTCTCCAGGAGGTGCCACTAGTCGAACATATCGTCCGATGGATATTACATACGGTATGCTGCTCCTTATCTGGATCTATTTGCCTCCCATATGGCAATACTGAGCGCGAACGTGAGAACAATGTTGAGTACATCAACATGGAACAATGCAATTGCCGATGCTGAACCTAAGCGAAACAAGTGAATCAGACAAATTGAATGCTATTTAATTTCGAATTTGTATGGATGGTGCTTCGTTGCAGCAAATTTGTTACTTTTGCCTCTTGACGAAAACCTTGTAGGTATGATAGTCGTTTGAATTTTAATTAAATGCTTTGCAACATTGATGCTAGTTTAATTTAATCCAGAAATCCTCACATCGGAACCTTTTCAGAATGATGAAAAACAAAATATTGCAAAATTGTCATAGTTGAAATTGAATTATTTTCAAAACGAAGAGGAAACTGCTCGTTAAATTTGTAATGATGAGTTAATCTATTTCTTTGAACAAGGCATGATAGATAATTCCCATGTACCTTGAATGGGGCATCAAGAATATGAACGATTATTGAAAGTGGCAAAAATTCTCAAAGAATGAACTAAACTATCTTGAAAAATTTTACATCGAATTATACATGGTGATTCTTAACCTAATAAACAAAGATTCAAAGCAGCAATAGCAAATTAATGATAGTATAATATCCTGTTGACTATACTGCAAGTAGTAGAGGATCGTGAGTCTTCAACAAAATCAGCAAACGACAATTTGCATTTTTCCACTACCTAGCATGATATTTGATAGATGAACGCACTTTAATTGATATTGGAATGCAACCGATCAGATGTTTGATACATCTCATATATTCAGATGAGAGATCATACTATACCAGTTTGTTGATGATTTGAATGACAGCCATTCTTAAAGAAATACATACTGTTTTCATATTCTCTTCTTAAAAGCTTAGACCGTTCCTCATAAACATCATCATAATCTTCAGAATTGGTAGAACTTGTATGAAATAACGAATTCTCAGATAATAAAACATAAATTATGAGTTAAGAACGCTTTGAAGATTGACACCTCCGAAGCCAGGTGAACACCCTCGAGTGGGAACCACTCCACTAGGACGACGTTTGAATAATATATCACGAAGTTGGTGTTAACCTCTCTAGGAATCGTTCACCTGGGGAAGAATTGTGAACACTCGGCGGAAATCACCCCTCTGGTTGATGGGTGTAAACTCATGGGTATGAACTACTCCACTTGGTGATACTTTATTAACCTGGAGAGCATGGTGAATACTCTCGTTTGGGAACTGCTCTTCGGTGGCCTGGTGAATACTCGTCTCTGAGAACCGCTCCACTAGATGACACTTCACACGGGGTGAAACTGGCTTCGGCTTAGGCATTAAGGAACCACAATGGTCCTTCCTTAATTAACAATAATAATCATTAACACAATATGGGTTAATAATATCGACTTGAAGCTGAATATTAATCTATCATACGTTTACGTAATTCTTTCAGGCTTAGATTCAGTTTTCTTCTAATAATCGATCATATAAACTTTCAAAAAATATTTTCTAGTAGAGGGCGTTCTGAGAAATGCGTCCTTCTGGCGAAAAGACACCGCCATTCATTATCAAAATATGTATTTTTGGATACTATTGAATTCGAATTCGATGCAAGTAGAAACAGTAAGTAAGTATTTAATTTTCTTTGAAACATATGGTAAACACTAGTTTGTGAATTACATTCAAGATTACAAATAATAAGTATTATTGGACACAATAACTAGAGAACTCCTGAATTTGTTTGTAACACAGTTGATTGAATCAAATGATTAGTTGAATTTGACAACAATGACTGACCTTGAGCAATGACATTATTTGGTTTTACAGGTGAACAGCCTTTATTACCTAATATTTTGAGCAATGACGATCGTTAATATTTTGGTTCATTATTCCTAGTCTAATCATGTATTACTATTCTCAATACCAATAAGAGCTTCCTGAGTGAACTGGTATTCCAATTATTGAGAGATCTTTCATTTTACACTCTGACTACAAGAGAGGGAAACCCATAGTTTTCGAGGGACATCGTGTGAGCCAGCGGTGAAACGTTGGAATAGGAGATAATTGTTCGAATTCTCCTTGAAGGTTTGGAGCTTATAGGTATAGGGAAAGATCTCACTAGGTGGAGAGTCCCAGAATTTTGCTGATCGATAGAGAAATGAAATCTGGTATGAAGAAATTCGCCAGGTCTCGAGCTTGACAATGAAGGGGTGACTAGTTTCAGTAAGTCTACTCCGCCTATCTGTAATCTCTCGTGGTGGAACAATAGACAAGATTTCTGATGAACACCGACCATGGAAATAATTATAGCTAAGGCTCCCACCTTTCTACGATGATCTAGAGACGCCAATGAAGTCGTCAGTGTTACTTCATCAATCATACGAATATCTCTCTTCTGGATATAATCCAAGAGCTTCAGCGTATGTTTGGGAGTCGAGATCCAAACATGTGAACAGTACTTCACGATAGGTCGAATCTGTGCTTTCGTGAAGCGGTTTTCCCAATGCACCTCACATGATCGTCTCATGGAAGAGTGTTGTTGGTGGTGATCAAGAGCATTGATGTGCGATAGTTGTACCTGAAATCGTCATATTAGGGAGAAGAAGCAAGCTTGAGTTTTGCATACATTAAACTCTACTAGATTATCAGTTTCCTACTCCAAAATCTTTGCAAGATCGTCATCAATTGCGTCAAACTGTCTCTGTCTCGCTCCTGTGGCTTCATTGAATGGTATAGGGGTTCTAGATGGAGAAGCGGTATGGAGTGTACCTTCATCTGCAAAGCTGTGAACGGGACAGGTGATCACTTCCAGCAGATCGTTCATATGGAGCAGAAACGTAGTTGGTGCCGAAACAGATCCCTGTGGAACAACAGCATTGATAGCCATTGTATTAGAGGATACTCCGTCAACCACCACAAGAATCTGAGAGAAAACTCGTTAGTAAGCGACAAAGATAAGCGGCAAACCATATGACGGAACATTCCCAAGAAGGCTTTGTCGGCAGACTCGGGACAATGCACTTAAATAAATTCACTAGTCACTTAATATTCATCATTAAAACCATATAAGTTTTCTATTATTATCTGGTGTTGGATTGAAAGTATGAGATGCCCAAGTCAAGTTTCAAATTGGATTAACTTATGTTAAGTCAATGTAAATTCTTGTAAAACAGCTTGCTACATCTCTATAATAGACACAAAATAATCTAGGGAAGGTTAGAAAACATCAGTTATGGAATGTGCCGATGAGCATACCCTTTTGTCACATACCTATCCAAGAAAATCTAATCAATGATGATAAGCTTATCGCTAATTTTTATGCAACTGTTATGAATGCTGATGTTTTGTTTTCTCCCTTTATTACCTTGACTTCTGAAATCATGAATTTCACTGAACATTAGGTATCAATTTTCCCAGATAAAAATAGACTGGCCTTCATTAGTTGTAATTGTTGAGCCCCATCACTATTTCCTGCATCGAAAACACGATCATGCTCATGGAAGGATTTATCACTCATGAATCTATCTATATGAAATTATTCCTCGGAATAATCTCAACAGCATAGACCATGAGACAATGACATGGTAACGAAAGGAAATTGTATTTCCTTGGCATTTCTTTTTGAAAATGATTTCACCAAATGTTAGAAACTCGTATTGCCAATAAAGGTACGTATTTCTGAATAATGTATAACCAATTTATAACAAACGAGAATAAACTGACCAGTTTTATTAAATAAATATTTTTACACTTATATTTTACATAATAAAATAACAATTATTAACAGTTTAAATATTAATAAACTTAATATTATAACTATGATGTTCAGAAATGATGATTTGTTAGTATTCATAGAATTCTACAATGATACTAATAATTAATGAACCGTTCCAAAAGCGGCTGAATATAATGACATGTATACATGAATGAATTTCATATTACTAAGTAAATTTATGATAAAATGTTTTATGTGCAATATGTACATGGAAGAGTAGCTATCATTGTGCATTTGCAATAACTGTTCGCATAATACAACCACATTCATTATAAAACTGATTACCATTATTTTCCAAAATACTGACTTGCTGCTGCAATTTATGTTGGATATATGAGGGTAGGGATGAAAATACACCTTCATACTTTTATTATACAGAACAACACAATAGAAGAAATTAATCACTAATGAGGACTGAGGAATTTGTTATTTATCAATACTGTAAAATCAGACAGTACGAAGTTAACACTATAAATGAGAAATAATCATGCTCATCCACTGAAGCTACTATTAAAATAATGGGGACCTTCCAGCTACCAAGTGGCCAGCATCAGAGTAAACTAAATTATAAATCAAAATGTGCCTGTTTAAATACTATTGGGGGTTGATGATGCAAACAAAGGGTTGGTATGAGTGGTGTGGACCTTCTCAATAAGCTGATTAGTTACTATAGATTATATAATTCATCATAAATTAGGCCAATAAAAATCAGAAATTTTATATGGTTAAACGAATATACCCTTGACGATGTGGTTTAATTTCGGTTTTTCGCTTGTTCCAACAAAGCAAAAATAATGGATAATGATTCAAATCTAGAGCCATGATATAATAACTGTCATAATAACAAAGGTTTGTTTTTATTAATAAACGTCGAATAAAATAGCAAAGAATCGCTTCGATGAAGTTTCAGATTTGAAAACCACTAAGACTGAAGAGGTTGATGTTTATCGTTTTCCAAATGTAATTTTGAAAGTAGTTTTGAAATTTTTTATTCTAATTTCAATAATGAATTTATTAAATTCTTATGACTTTTGAATAAAACCTTATTTATAATTAAGAAATAAATTTTATTACAAATTGTAGGGAAATATTATAAATTTTTATTTTATTAACCAAATAAATTATTATAAAATTATGAATTAATTATTGGTTAAATTTCATTAGTTTGTAGGGAATTAATTCCATTTAATTAAATTATTCCTCAAAAATTATTGTTTTTTTTAATAAGGATGAAAATTGGAATGAAAAAAAACTTCAGGCAGGAACGTTTTATTTATTTATATTTATCATTAATCATGATTTTATTGATACTGTTTAAATTGTCTAATCAATTAGTTTACTAATTTCATCAATAAATATTTAAGTTTATTTTTTTTAAATCTAAATAAGGTTTTGTTGATGCTAGAAAATTTCTTTTCTAGCTTTTTTGGATGACATTTTGAAACAAAACACTATTTCTTGAAGTTCATTAATGTAGATATTCCACTATTTCATAGTTTACTATACTTTGTAGAAACCTATAGAAAATCATTATCAGGGTGAAACCCACATGTACCTAATCGTAAGTAGTTCATGAACGACCCCCGTAGTCTTTGGCTCAACGATAAGTATTCATAGCCAAATTTATGTATCTTTCAATGTATCTAGAGACAGTGGAGTAAATCTGGCGAGAGAAAAGACAAGGTTGGCGAAAATTTTACGATGCTCAGCGACCCGGTGGAAAGTGTTTGTTAGGGTACCAATAACAGCTTCCTGAAATTTCTATTTCCCAAAGTGGGTGCAACCCTTTTTTTTGTCCAAAAAGGGGTTTTTTGACATTTTTAAGGGTAGTTTTGCAAAAAAAAATAATATCTCTGGTTGTATCGAGAATTAAGGAACGAAAGTAAAGCCCTTTAATTGTCAATGTCTAAGGAGCTTCCAGTCCAAATTTCAAGTTGATCCGACCTCTCCCCTCCCCGTAATAGATATATATATATATATATATATATATATATATATATATATATATATATATATATATTTGTATGTTTTCTTGGTATATTGGTTCGTATATATACTGATAATGAAATAAAAATTCTGTTTTGACGTTTCGACAACGTTTATTGCCTTTATCAAAATTGTTGATTGAAATTAGTGTTTCCATGTAATTTAGAAAAGAATAGATGATTTCGATTAATGAAATGCGTCTGCAGCCGACTTGTGTTTTAAGATCCAATTAAAACTGCAGAAAACATTGGATCGGTTGTGTGTGAAAGAGTAATGTATGGCTAACTACAATTTGAAATAGATTGAATTTGATTAAATACAAGACATTCCAATATTGTACAATTATAAATATCTATGAATTATTGTATGAATTAGTTACTCTATGATGAGTATTTCTATCATAACTATTCAAGTTTAAGATAATTCTATGGAATTTAACCTCAAAATTGTTATTCTATAGTGTCATAGTTAAATAATACTTCATCTTTTTTAGGTTGAATTTTAAATAGACAATGGAAAGTGGCACTTCAAATTAATAAAATTTTGTTAAGTTTGAATTAGATTATTGTACAGTTTCGAAAGATTGGAATCTATTTTGTCATTTACACAATTGTTCTTTTTAATTTGAATAGATTCTAATATCAAACGTTTGTTGTCGTTTGTTTCAATATTTAAAATTTTTGTATTGTTGTAGTCGAAAGTATGGTTAGTGTCTTTCACATGTTTATTGAGCGCAGTTGATGAATTTTTGGTATATTTGTGGCCATTTAATCTTTTTTCGAGGTATTGTGAAGATTGGCCAATATATACCTTTTCGCAATCTTTGCAAGGGATGGAATAAACAGTATGGGTTATTTTTTTGAAAGGTACGCTGCTTTTTAATTTTGTAAAGAGACTTTTCTGATTTAAATAACTCTTATGACATATATGTAGGTCATAAGGTTTCACTATATTACAAATTTTCTCTGAAAGTCCACTGATATATGGTAGTGATATGTAATGCCTATCATTAGTTTTCTCATTATTGGTATTGATTCCACCAAATGAGTTATAAAATTTATGAATTTTGTCTTTAGTTATCGAATTTACTAAATCAATGGGATAACCATTTCTTATTAAAGTTTCTTTTGTTTTTGTAATAGATATAGTTCTCAGTTCAGGAGAACTTAGTCGAATAGCTCTATCTATTAGATTTATAATAACATTTTTCTTATATTTTTTAGGTATATTAGAATTGAAATTAGTATACCTTCCTGACCAAGTAGGTTTGGTATACCATTTTGTTAGAATTTTGTTATCATTTGATTTTCTTACTAAAGTTAAATCTAAAAAATTTATTTCGTTATGATTTTCTAATTCAATCGTAAATTGTAACTTATGGTGAAAGGAATTGAAAGAATTCAAAAATTCATTACATTTGTTTTCAGGGATTGCAGCAATACAATCATCAACATATCTTTTGAAGAAGGCTATATTATAATTTAGTTGAGATACTACTTTTTCTTCAAGGAATTATTATTTAAATCAGAAAAGTCTCTTTACAAAATTAAAAAGCAGCGTACCTTTCAAAAAAATAACCCATACTGTTTATTCCATCCCTTGCAAAGATTGCGAAAAGGTATATATTGGCCAATCTTCACAATACCTCGAAAAAAGATTAAATGGCCACAAATATACCAAAAATTCATCAACTGCGCTCAATAAACATGTGAAAGACACTAACCATACTTTCGACTACAACAATACAAAAATTTTAAATATTGAAACAAACGACAACAAACGTTTGATATTAGAATCTATTCAAATTAAAAAGAACAATTGTGTAAATGACAAAATAGATTCCAATCTTTCGAAACTGTACAATAATCTAATTCAAACTTAACAAAATTTTATTAATTTGAAGTGCCACTTTCCATTGTCTATTTAAAATTCAACCTAAAAAAGATGAAGTATTATTTAACTATGACACTATAGAATAACAATTTTGAGGTTAAATTCCATAGAATTATCTTAAACTTGAATAGTTATGATAGAAATACTCATCATAGAGTAACTAATTCATACAATAATTCATAGATATTTATAATTGTACAATATTGGAATGTCTTGTATTTAATCAAATTCAATCTATTTCAAATTGTAGTTAGCCATACATTACTCTTTCACACACAACCGATCCAATGTTTTCTGCAGTTTTAATTGGATCTTAAAACACAAGTCGGCTGCAGACGCATTTCATTAATCGAAATCATCTATTCTTTTCTAAATTACATGGAAACACTAATTTCAATCAACAATTTTGATAAAGGCAATAAACGTTGTCGAAACGTCAAAACAGAATTTTTATTTCATTATCAGTATATATACGAACCAATATATCAAGAAAACATACAAATATTACAAATGGTTCAAGAATATCAACAAAAGAATATATATATATATATATATATATATATATATATATATATATATATATATACACTCATATATGCAAGGAATCTTGCGTAATGGCTAACTCGGTTATTTCTCAACCGATTTGGCTGAAGATAGGTTCTAGTGTAAATATCGAATAGTTTTCCAGAAATTCAACTTTGAGTCAATTTTTCAGTTATTTTGCAAATTAATATATCTCATGTCATTTACATCCGATCTGGATCTGCTTTGCGAGAAAATGTAGGTATTCGCATATAGCTTTATGTCATGGAATTCATTTTTTAATTATTTTTTTTTCCGGCCTATATTGGCCATTTCATTTTCGGTATTAATATCCACAAAACTTGTGTCAAATTAATTAATTTGAAGTTGCTAAAAGTGCGAAATTTCGCAATTTCATACGAATATTGTGAGGCTCAGAAGTTGATAGCGCTTTAGGCTCCGGGATTTCGACATTAGAAGGTTCAAATTGTATAAAAACACAATTGCATGAGCGCTAGACGTCCTATGTAAATAGCTACGAACGTAATCATTTTGACGTTTCCCTCGAGAAGCTCGCTACGCGTCAGTTAGAGTTTATACATTTTACCTCGGTCTTGTTATGTTGGGATCGTTTCTTGTCCCGTGCGGGCGGCGCCATTTGTGATAAATCATTTTCGGTTGTGAGCCGCTAGCTTTCACCCGCTCCGGGTATATTTTAGTAGCTAGAAAATTCTTTCTCGTACGTCGCATATTAGACGCGCGTAGCTGAGACCTGAGAGTATCTGTCTCTGTTTAAATTTGAGTTTTCTATTTGATGGACATTTATCGAAAAAAGAAGGGCCGTCGGGCACGGTCCGATACCTAATCTAACTACATGGAGCGAAAACGGCACGCGAAAAGTCGTCGTAAAGCCGTATTAGGTACAACCAGTTTGCACTTCTCTAACTCGCCAGCTACGCGCCCCTCACGTGTACGTTATTCGATTTATCTCAAATTAACCAAAATGGCCAATATAGGCCGGAAAAAGGATAATTAGAAAATGAGTTCCATGAAATAAAATTATATGCAAATACCTACATTTTCTCGCGAAGCAGATCCAGATCGGATGTAGATGACATGAGATAGATATCTTAATTTGAAAAATGACCTAAAGTTGAAGTTCTGGAAAACTACTCAATATTTTCAATTTAGATTCAGAGGGTAGTTTTGAGACCATAACACTTATCCTCAGTCCAAGTTTCAGCCAAATCGGTTGGAAAATTACCGAGTTAGCCGTTACGCAAGATTCCTTGCATATATGAGTATACATATTTCTAATACGGGGAGGGGGGAGGTCGGATCAACTTGAAATTTGGACTGGAAATTTCTTGGACATTGACAATGAAAGGGTTCTACTTTGGTTTCTTAAATTTCAATCCAACCGGAGATATTAATTTTTTTTTACTAAGCTACCCTTCCAGGGGGTTTTATTGGTGTCACAACAGACATTTTCCATCGGGTCACTAAGCATCGTAAATTTTCGCTAACCATTTACCAGATTTACTCCACTAAGAAGGCCACTCGAGTAAAGGAAAATACAATTTGAAGTGATATTATCATAGTATTGTTTGATTTTATAATATGCATAACATTTCACCTAGTAGAGGATGAAAGGATATAGTTTGTTATCCATCAGTTTTTCCAGAATTGTTCATATTTTTCAGTGACCTAGCCAAACAAACCAACATTTTGAATAGTGGAATTCAATATTTGCATAAGCTTAACAGTATTGCTGCTACAAACAAAACATAAATTATTCATATCTACATTGTAATAATATTGTGAATAGTTAAACTTCCATTTAAATTTACCTCATCCGTTCATTGTATGTGGATAATTCCAGTTTGTATCGATTTTGAAGATAAACATCGCTGTGTTGGATTAAATCATTATAATTCAATAGCACTTTTTGGTTTAAGTTCTCAGTTGAACTATATCTTTCATATATTGGGTTAACATTATTTATATACATTATATCACGCAGAGCAGACATACATTATTCTATAGAATACAGGAGATAATTTTTCCAACGTCCCCAATGTTACGGGCTCGGCTCTATCTGTATCAATATAAACGGTTTAGTTTCCAGATAGGGGCCCCATACAATGAACAAAACTAGTGGTTATCGGATGATTTCCAATGGTGACTACATTATGGTGGTCTGGATTTGAGTTTCATCTCATCGAACCTTATAACATGGCCAGTTTGCTATCCATAACATATACAAAACCAACTGGCAGTAAATGTAAAGACAGTCACGTGCATGGTAATATCCGCCAGGATAGCACTTGGTCTATGGTAAAATGGGTAATAATAATAAACACATTATAGATACACTATTACACTATACATAAAAACATCACCTTTTTACACTGAAAAATAGATTTTGAGTGTTTGAGGGTAGGTAATTCAACTCACGACCATGGTAATAGTTTGATAAGACAAATAAAATCTAACATAAAGTTAAAAAATTTTCCGAAACCTCACAATCAGATAAACTAACCTCGACCGAGCAGCCAACATCATGCCTGAAGCGATATTGCGTAACGCCTTAGTCTAGATACCGCAATCCTCACAGAAAGTGAAGTTACCCACTGTTTGATTTAACTAGGAGGAGGTCGGTCAGTAGGTACGCTACGCATGCCCGAGGGGTTAAGACGAAGTAAATGAGTGTGCCGAAATTATCGCCTCACGGTCTCGCTATGCTCACGCCGCCTTTAGCGTAAGCCATTATAGAACGCGCGCCGCAGTATCTTCTTTCCATTAAATTTGTTAATTCTCAAAACAAAATGCAGCTTAGTT
The DNA here is from genome assembly GCA_958510875.1 of Endomychus coccineus. Taxonomy (NCBI): domain Eukaryota; kingdom Metazoa; phylum Arthropoda; class Insecta; order Coleoptera; family Endomychidae; genus Endomychus; species Endomychus coccineus. The sequence goes on from OY294068.1 coordinate 36,977,881, forward strand.
TTAGGTTGGTCAACATTTCAAACCGCTGTTCATGTGAACGCCGCATGCACTTGTCTACGTCCGCTCTATCTTGAAAGTGCATAGACTATTTTTTTCTAAACGCTATAATTTATTCGGATCTTTTCATCACGGATTCATTGAAAATAGAAGTATCGAAACAGCTCTTTTAGATTTTACTGAACATTTATTAAATGTTTAAGAAACAAAAGCAGCTGCATGTGAAATATTTCTAGACTTATCTGAAGCGTTTGACTGTCTCAATCATGACATATTAATTTTCAAGTTACATTTAAATGGTTTCATTATCAAACAGATAGAAGAGTATGAAGTGAACGATAAAGACTAAGAGTATAAAAAGGACCTAAAGTACCATAATAGGTATATTATGATAATGAGAGTTGTACAATTGAGAATGAGGAATCATAGAAAATTCCAAAGCAGGTATAATGTTTGCTATCTCCTATGCAAATAGCAGCCATCTTTTTGCGGACTTAAGTTCGATTCCTCTTGGGCGTATGTCAAATATATATCAAATATATAATAGGCGTGTTTATCAAACTACCATTTGGTATTTTAGTGCAGATAAGCCAATGACGGTACGAATACCATTCACATACGCTTCGGCCATGCACCAATTTCTATTTACATTTACTGCCAGTTACATTTGAATAGAGTTTCGTTTAGTGTTACTCATGATATTCCACTAGAAATGTCTAACAGTGGAGCAGGGAAACTGTAAATTTATTTCGAATAGAATAAGTCATAGAAGGTCTTGAGTTGAAGTAATGACTCCGATTTTCGTCAAAAAGTATTTTGTTCTTATAGAAAGACAAATATTAACCTCTTGAGGAACATATGAAAGATTGCAATAAATTTCAATAAAGCAACAATTATCATAATAAGGTCTAATTTTCATACACATAACAACCTGTATCAACTGAATCATAATTGGTTCATTCTAGAGCCTTTTGGTGTTTGATTCGATACAATAATTCTTATTGAATACGAATTTAAAATATATCACGAGTTGTACATAAAACATTTCAATAACATTAAGATATTTATATTAACTCCATTACCATAATTTTACTTCATATAAAAGTTTTATTATTTTCAATAGTATTCAGTTTACACGATATTATTTATAATTTTACATTACTCATATAACCTACAAATCCCATTCTCAAAACAAAACTTATTGTGCTAGACAGACTGACTCTTCAACTGTTTGGAATGTGAAATATTCAGCAGGTGATGAGCACAACTGTTCTGGAAGCATAGGTGAGTACTCATTTTTCATGCTGCATTTATATAATATCTCTTTAATCATTTTCTCTGTTCCGTTGATTTCTGCAATATCTACTTTCTTACTTGCCTCATGCCTTGAATTATGACAGCAAGTACTGTAATTATTTTACTTCATTTCAATCTAGTGGGACATTCTCATTTTTCCTTATTGCATATGCAGAAAAATAAACCATTCAAAATGTGAAAATTGTATTATTGTATTGATTGCAAAGTGTCATACAAACACATTTCCCAACCGAATCTTCAGACAAAGTTTTTGTTCTTCAGGTTGAACAGTGATAACACGTCTGTTAGTTCCAGACAGCTGTTTCGTTTCTCTCATGAGTTCATCAATGGAACGAGTCACTGATCAACCAACTCTGCCAGGGGTTTCCCTACCGCATTTGAAAATGTTTGGCAGACCTAGATGTTCCAACACCATCTGCCGGATTGCAGATGTCCTACTAAGAATGTTATTCCCGATGCCACGCGATGGAACAGATCTCACGAATCAAAGAATCGACGATGAAATAGATTGAAATACAACTACTAGGTGATAGCCTCGTCCTCACCATGAGCTTATGAGAAGATCGGAACAGCTGTCTGGAACTAATAGTAATAAAATTTGTCTGTATTTCACTTTCCATTGTTCCGGGTATGTTATCTGGCGGTTGTATTCCCACGTTGATTCTTTTAACCGCGAGATGTAGCTTTGAGAATAACATCTCCTCTCCGGCAGATGGCGCTGGAGCATCTAGGTCCGCCACACATTTGCTGATGTGGTAGTAATACCTCTAATGGAGATGATTGATCAGTGATTCCATCGCCTGGCGAAACAGCTGTCTGGGACCTATAGACGTGTTACAAATTTCAATGATTCTATGAGTATGAACTTGATAAGAAAATTATTTGCTTTTATCGATAAACTAAAGGGCACATATATGAAAATGAAAAGTTTGCACATTCGATCTAAGAACATGAAATTCAAAAAATTCATCAGTCAAAAATAAATAATCGAAATCAAGAAATAAATGTATTAGGTTTTTCTCATTTCTGTTTACAATGTACACTTCTTTACGAATTTGTAAAATCTAATGAATTACTGAATATACAGCGTGATCAGTTAAGGCCGGCTCTCGGCCACATCTCAGAAACTACTGGGAATATGAATGTGAGAAAAAAATTCATGATTAAAGTGATCATGCGAAAATCCTGGAAATTGTTTTGATGTTCCGAATTTACCCGCAAGGCAATTGAAAATTAAATATCAAAAGTTTGAATTTCTCCGTAAATTTTCACATCAAGGTATATTTTTGTTCATCTTGGTATATCATTTTGGTACAAAGCTCATTGGTGTACCGATCTTTATAAGACTGGGGAAAGCTATTGAAAGTGTAATCAATTGAATCGATGTAGTTTCTAAACGATTTATTTGTTTTCAGTATACTTGAGCATGTATAGAAAAGAAGGTACGTACTTCCAACTGTCGTATCTCATTGTACACGGTAATTCCAAATAAAATTGCTAGAGGGCGTAATTTGTAATAATAACAGTTTTTTTGAGTTTATCTCAAAAACTTGAATCATGCGGTATAACTATAACATAGTAATCGGAAGTTGAATTAGATTTGCAAAAAGAACCTGGAAACCGCCCATCAATATCTTTCTCATTTTCAAAGTTATAGTAAAAAATTTACGTTCGTGACACATGTACTCACTACCTCTAATTTAATTTTTTCAGGAGGATATTGGGGAAATTGTTTCCTCTATTGACTGTTCCATACAATACGGCAAATATCTATAATTTCAAATCTCGAGTGAATTCTTCGTTTGGATAGCAAGGTCCTTGTGAAATTGGAGTCTGGTGAACTAGCCATAATCTATTATTGCACAGCAGACATTGAATTGAATCAAAAGAACTTGTCAAGTGAGCTCTTGTGTTTGTTCTGTTGTCAGATACAGCCCGATAAACAGAATCTTATATATTTTTTTCCAGTGCTTAGTGAATGCAATTTAGCATCCCGGCAATACAGTTTCCTTATAGGAGGCGTCATTCCAAGAGAGTTTTCACGCATATAGCTCAACAACAAAGATATAGCTTAATAAACAAATTTCTGGAGAAATTCGGAATTTTAAAATTACATTTTTAATTGCGCTCCCTCGGGGCAAAATTCGGAACATAAAAAACGTACAGTATTTTCTCATGGACACTTTAATCATGAACTTTTTTCCCACATTTCTTTCTATACCCAGTAGTTTGTGAGTTATGGCCGAAAGCCGCCCTCAACTGATCACGCTGTATATTGTTATTTTAAAATGTCCATTTCATTCTGACGAGATTACAGGTTGGATTCGGAACGGCCAGGTTAGTACAGGCTGTCCCATTTTGGGTACTTTTGCGGGGTATCTCCTTTATTTTTAAAGATAGAGAGTTGCGGTTTTCGCGACACTGTGCTACTTTTTCGTAAAACTCAAGATGCCGTCAACAGAATTTTCATAGCCCTTTCAGTTTTTAAGATACAGGGCATTTCTGAAAATGTTGCATTTTGTGACCCCCCTCGTATCTCCGTTATCCTTCAACTTATCGAAAAGGTAAAATAACATTCTAATATACTTTTTTCCGTAGAATGCAGTGGTGTAGATAACTTTTGTTACATATTTACTGTTTTTGAGTTATGAAGTAAACTTATTTTTTTTAAATGGAACACCCTGTATATTTATAGACTATAAAATTTGTCTTTTTTTACCTTTTCAAAAATATATGATAGTATAAACTTTTTTTCAGAAACACGCAAATAATTGACAATTTTCGGAAATTAGATACATATTTTAATAGTAGGCTATGGATAACAATAATAAACAAGTGCAACTTACATATTACTAACAAATAATTGGATACCTTGTATATAGGTATCTATTGAAAAAAACTCCCATAGATCTTTTTTCTAACAGTAAGTTTGTAACAACAGTTTTGTGGCGTAAAGTGACAATACGAGTATAACAAAAACACAAAAAAATAACATTATTAAAAAAAATTAAATGTTGGCGTAAAGTGACAATACGAGTATAACAAAAACACAAAAAAATAACATTATTAAAAAAAATTAAATGTGATGTTCAAATTGACCACCATTTTCTCTAATGCAAAATTGGCACATCTTTGAGATTCTTTGAATAGCGTTCAAAAGAACCATTGTTCTCATTCGCAGATTTCGAAAAACTAAATGAATTGCCTCTCGAAGTTTTGCAATGCCGTCATATCGAGTTTTATATACTTCATTTTGTATATAGCCCCATAAAAAAAATCTAAAATTGAGAGATCTGGTGATCGTGGAGGCCATCTAACAGGTCCGTTGGAACCTATCCATCTTTGAGGAAAGTTATTGTTTAGAAAGGCCCTTAAGAGCCTAGAGTTATGACTTGGGGCACCATCTTGCTGTAGGTAAACAGCATTATACTGGGCTAATGGAACGTTTTCGAGCAGTTCTGGAATAAGTTCCTCAAGAATTTCTAGGTATCTACGTGCTGTAAGACCTCCTTCAAAAATCCTATAAACTATATGTCTACCCAAAATAGAGCATGAAACCCCAACTCCAAAGCGTCCTTGTTGTGCCCTTTCAAACATTAAATGCAGATTTTCACTACGCCAGCACTCGAAATAAAGCATTCGTCTGACCAGATAACAAGTCTGCCAAATAAATCGTTAGCGTCGATTTGTTGCAAATACCACTGGTAAAATAGTGCCTGGCGCTCGGCATCGCCAGAATGCAAATGTTGTAGTATATTAAATTTGTATGAATGATACTTATATTTCTTCAAGATCCTCTGAGCGTTAGTTTTTGGCACACCAATTTCCTTCTCAATTTTCCTACATGAGGACGAAGGTGTTGCTTCTATATATCCTAAAGTATCTATCTCTTTTCTTTCCCTGTTCTCTTTGTTGTATGTTTTAGGGCGCGGGTGAACAAATGATCCGTGCTCAACTAAATTTGCTTTTAAACGGGCAAATATCCCAAAAAACGGTTGCCTTCCTTCTGGATATCTAACAAACAAAAATTCAAATGATAATAGAGATTTTCATAGCCATAATAGCTTACTCACCTTTGGAAATATAATTCCGAAGCTTCTTCAGAATTTTCATTACTCTGTATAAAACATACCATCATATCATATTTCTCATAATTTTCGTAAACTGCCATTATTCGGAAAAATTGATAAATATCTATTGAATAATGATACCAAAAGAACGAAAATAAACAGCTTAAATGCAATAGAGATTTGATGTTTATTTCTGTTTCTTGTCATAAACAATATCAATGGCCTACTATTAAAATATGTATTTAATTTCTGAAAATTGTCAAATATTTGCGTGTTTCTGAAAAAAAGTTTATACTATCATATATTTTTGAAAAGGTAAAAAAAAGACAAATTTTATAGTCTATAAATATACAAGGTGTTCCATTTTAAAAAACATAAGTTTGCTTTATAACTCAAAAACAGTAAATATGTAACAAAAGTTATCTACACCACTGCATTTTACGAAAAAAAAACTATTAGAATGTTATTTTACCTTTCCAATAAGTTGAAGGATAACAGAGATACGAGGGGGGTCACAAAATGCAACATTTTCAGAAATGCCCTGTATCTTAAAAACTAAGAGGGCTATGAAAATTCTGTTGACGGCATCTTGAGTTTTACGAAAAAGTAGCACAGTGTCGCGAAAACCGCAACTCTCTATCTTTAAAAATAAAGGAGATAAGCCGCAAAAGTATCTAAAATGGGACACCCTGTACATACCTCTGACGAAATTATAAAATTTCGTTGCTAAATTGAGACTACTCATTATCGTGATTATGATTATCATAAGTTGATACTGGTCAAAATTCAACACAGCGTCTTTCCTCACAATATTACCACAAAGATCACTTATCGTTCAGTGACAATGTCATGGTTTGAATGAGAGCGTAATTTGCCTGTCCTACTTGATTAAGTGATCGAGATAAAATCCCAGTACAGTATAAGATAAAAAAATCTTACGACCATTATGAACAGTTGAAAAGTCAAGATGATAATAAGGAAGTTGGAACGGAATTTGTGGGTTACAAGCCATCCTATCCAAATTTATTTTGTACAGTTCGCTCAGACTTTCTAATCTCAGTGGGTTTTTGGTGAATGGGCACATAATCAGTTAGACACTAATATTACATTGTTTATTCCACATAACTCTTTTGTTCGATTGTTCCTATCACACATTTTTTAAATGTTCCTTTGGACACTTCACTCAAATTGGAACATTTAAATTTATCACACAAAAATATTAATTATTCATGCATCTCGTACACTTAAACTTGGAGAAAAGTATCATGTTTCGGCAATTCATGACTAGCATATGAAGGCGATGATCGATAGGAAAAGAAGCCAGGATGATGGACTGCATTGGAGCCAAGAGAGTCCTCGACCTCCATGCTGCATAGCGGCAGGGTTTTCACCTGCAACAATATAAATTGGAGATGTTTGTGTTGTTAAATAAAATCTTATTTGATACATTCCTCGTCCAATATTATAAACATACATAAGTTCATTCACTTAGATCCTACTTATCCCGTGAACAACAAAGGAAATACGAGATACTTATAAATTTGCAACCGAATACACATATCATGAAATTGTACTTAGCAGGATAGCATAAACTATCTAAGATACTCATATATTCAGATTGAATGAATGCCATGAAATTCCACAAAGATGGTTCTTATTCATGAACACGATGCATTCAATCAATTCATTTCAATTGGAGCGTTTCTGGTGAGCATAAATAATTTTCTAAAACTACTGTACTATAACATGACTCCAAATTATCTCACATGACCAGTCCCAACCTTCTGTATGTTTCACTTATCTATCTTGTGAAGCAAAAAAATACGTCTGGCTGATGCCCTCTATACACGTTATATGAGAATGCTGCAATAACGACAGTAACACAAAATTTTTATTCATTCTTTAGAACATATATGAACGGGGTGGCCGGAACGTGAACTGAGTCCTTAGTTGCACTTCATTTGCTTTTATTAATGTAAAAAATTTATCTTCATTCAATTTTTTCCTAACAATATTTAATCTAAATCAAGCTCATTGGATAAATACGGATTCATTTATAACATTCTGTGAGCTGTATGTGACCATGCAGTATATGTCGTAGCTGTTAATTTATTCAAAGCCGATCTATACTTGCAGGTATCAAAGCAATTTGATAAATTTCTCAACACTTTCTAAGTTGCCTTCGACATTGGGTTCCTGGTCAATGTCACTCAGCATTGTCCTTTTCAGGGGAGTTCTCATATTCATAATTCTCCGCCCAATATATATAATATTCATAAACTGGGCTCTGAATTTAGAATGCTCAATATTCAAACCAAATTGAACTAGAGCTTGTATAACATATTCGTGGAATACCTTGAGGGTTACTTTGTCATTTTGATGTTTAAAGTTCAATAATTTATCACGCTCACTTCATGTATTTTTATAAAGCATAAAATCAGGCAATGTCCTCGTCTCCCGAGTCAAAGTTCGGATACTGCATAATTTAATTGGGCTCGAATTCAGCCAATTATTCCTCATAAATTCAAGAATGTGAATCGAATCGAATAGGTGAATAATGGTCTTGCATTATCGACTGGATGAGGATACAACTTGTAAAGCTTAGAAAAACTGCTCATAGCTTCAGGATTAATATTGTAACATAGCTTATACCTAGTTCTATACAGCCACAAGTGAAGTTCTGAAATAAAAAGATTTTTAAAACTGTTTTAACATATTTTTCTTCTTCACAGCCATGCTTCATAAATACCTGAGGATGTGGTGTAATAATTGACCTCGAAACCAGGTAGTTGGAATCTACAAAAACGGATTGTGAGAATTGAATATTACAGTATTAATATCTATAGTTTATTTTTAGAGGAATAATTCATCTCACAGACCGAATCTTCGGTATCATGTAGTTTTCAAGATACAGCCTACACAAATTTTTGTTTCTTTGACTGCAAGTTAACCCTTTCCATAATGTGGCTACTTGAAAAGTATGCCATTTCGATACAATTCCACCACGTACCATCATTTTTCATCATATCCTATTATCGGGGTGGCCAGTTAAATTGGTGATGAATGCTTATTGGTGTTGCCAATTCTTGAACTACCATATGCCATCAATAGTTACCGGTCAAATCTATCAAGCTACCACGAGGTCAGCCTTCGTGCTTCGAGGGGTTATACCCCTGCCATATATCTAATGATGATAATGAGTTTCGTCAGTATTGAGCTACGTGTAATATGAATCGTGAAATGAATTTATTGGAAGGTATCAACTTTTTCGCGTGATGGACATGTCACAAGGTCATCACGATCCTGTGACGTGTTGCCTCTGGATTATTCGCTATGAGGATATGTTTAGTCTATGGTGTATACAGATGAATCAGCGACGTTGAACCATTTGGAGGCTAACATTGTGCATTACGCTCAAGCCTACGCAGATTACTTGACAGCTGTGACCCACAACAGACACGCGGCTAACTTGTGCGAGATTCGGAACACTGCACTTGCCATCGTGGTGACAGTCCAAGGGACTCAGGGTGAATCCTGAGAAAACGGAGTGCTTCTCTTCACGAGGGAACGGAAACTGGGACCCCTACCAGATATTCGTCTGTTAGAGAGGTCCTTGCACATGAGAGGCTCAGTGAAGTACGTTGGAGTTATCCTCGATGCTAAACTGAGTTGGAAAACGCACCTGGAAACCCGGGTAAAGAAGGCCGTTGCATCCTCTAGGACATACAGGAGAGCCTTCGCGAACACGTGGTGTCTACGGTCACAAGTTCTGCACCGGATCTACACCCATGATCTGCCCAATCATAACCTACACAGCCGTCGTGTGGTGGCCGGCGACAGATACGGTTCTGTCCCTTCTGGCGCTGGAAAAGGCTCAACGACTGGCCTGTGTGGGGATAACGGGGACTATGGGGACCGCCTCCACTAGGGCTGAAGATTCTGGTAGGTATCGTCCCTCTACAGCTCCATATTGAAACAGTGGTCACGGGTAAGGCGTATCGGCTGGCTGGCCTGGGCCAGTGGGTCGGTACGTCCGTACCTCGCAGTCATGTCAAAATATATTGGGAGCCGAGAACTGCCCGATCCTCCGACTGACGCAGGATCCGATAGCGCCTGCTTGAGTTTTTGTATTGTGGAGCAATGATCATTAGGGGGTACATCACAGGTGATATTGAGGATATGAAAGGTCTGGATAACGGGTTGATCTTTTGGTGTCGAGGGAAACTCTATGAATCTGGTTATTTCGATATTATGGCTTAGTATACTATTACTAAGTGAACTAATGATTAATACCATTCCCTTTTCAGCTTTTGCATATGATACATTCCAAGTGTTACCTACAAAAGATACATCGGCGTCGTCAGCGTAGGACGTTAATTTAATTTCGAGTTGATCAACAGAGAAAATACTAATGATATACAACAAGTAAATGATATTCAACAATATTGTATTTATATTCCTGGAAATTGTAGAAATAATGTGGTACCAATTTATGTTGAATTTATCGCGTCCTTCATAACATGAAAATGCGAAAATATTTCCAGCACGTAATTATGGCAATAGGACTTAGTGGCATCGAGAAAATTAGCGTATAGCCACAGTTAAAGTGTAACCGGCGGTTGAAAAAATGTCAGCGTTCGTTTAATTCGAAAAACGGACACATCCCATAATTTATACGAGCGATTTGGGATGATTCGAAACTGAATTACCTCATATTGGTTATTAGTGAATTCAGCTCAGTTAACTAAATATAATAGCTTACGTGCTTTATCTGAATTTAGTAAATTTGCTTTTTAAATGCAAATTTAGTTGAAAGAGAAATAAACACGTCCTATGCAAATTCTCACAATAACTAGTAAGCTACTTTGTAGTTACAAATAATTTAATTAAAAGCGGATGTGAGTTTACGAATTATGTTTATCAAGCGTTGTAATTCAGTGCAGAATGCGACAAACAACGCGAATACTACAAGACACTGTGCTAATATTGTTCGTGGGTATATAATTATGTCATTATACTGATAACCATGATAGCATAATTCAGTAATAATAAATCACCAATAAATTTTGCATGCACAACATATACAAACTGGAATTTACAAAGCATTAGACACAAGATTATGATAATGTTGGGATATAGCCGCATGTATATCAAATTTTCACAATGGTGAGGGAGAGAAAAATCGTTGATAGACTACAATGATAGGATTGACTATTATCCTAGAGCAATGAAAGATATAGAGAGGCCTTTTGTATCCTTGTTTGTTTATTTACGTAGGGCCTGGTAAGGTTAAGACTATATCTCATCGGATAGTTCGATGTATGCCCGTTCATTAGATTTCTGAGTTATGATTGATCCAACTTGTTTGTCTATCTTTGTGTTATTAGTGTGAACCTTATTGTGCCTTTTGAAATATTTTGTTCGACCATTTCTGGGTTAAAAGACTTTTCAATAATTCAACTGATAAGCATTGCAAGTTTCTATAGAATATATGAACGATATAATTGATCGGTTTATATTTTTCAATAGAAAATGTTCCCTTTTCACCGTATTATTCAATAAATTACTAATAAGCCACTATCTCCAGCTGCCAAGTGAAGAAAACGCTTATGAAGTCCCAGCATCCTCATCTATAAATCAGACAGCAAAGGATAGCCAGATGTTGGCTTCACTACAAAGTGTAATGTTATTATATTCATGGAACCTCTATATTATCTTTTATTGCTCCAAGGTTATTATAAATAGTAAGGACATCATCTGCAACACACTCACAATTCTGTCGATCGTCGAATTTTGGTAATAGTTCAGTCCATAACTGTAAAAATGGGTTGATTTCCCCCGAATTCAGAGAAACAACTCCGATTTTTGAAAAACATTGGAATTAGGGTTCAGTTTTTAGGTGAAAATCAACCTCTGGAATCAAAATTATCAAACAATGAAATATGTATTACCAGATCATCTGCAACCAAATCATGACGTATTTGTTCTACGAAGAATGCAATGTCATTGACCGATTTTATTTGACTATTAAGTATCTAGTGTATAAGAATCTAGATAAGCTTTTCCGTATGCCTACATTCGTCCTACACTTTGATACAGTGGCCTCTGTCGCGGTGAAAATCTCACTTCCAAAACAAGGGCGATTTCAACAACCGGACCTTCTCATTTTGACCTACTACTTGGAAGGATGGGATAGATTTCATCTTACGTTTGAAAAATTAAGCCAGTTCTGGTATGAATGAGTTATCATCAGTTATTATTGAAAACATTGATGAGTACATAGAGTATCCGTTAGCCCACGTATTAAATCGCTCGGTAGAGCTAGGCCAATTTCCTGACTTATTGAAAATAGCCCGTCATTCCTATTCGTAAAATCCTTCGAACCACTATGTGACTCACAACATGAATTTCGTGAAGGAAGAACTCACAACTACTGATATCATTCATTTATTAATAGAAAATTAGACGAGTGTTGTGATGTATCTCTTCATCAGTGATAAGCTTTACAACTTAGGATTCAGAGGTCCCATTCTTGAGCTGCTGAGCTCATATGTTGGTTCGAGAAAATTGCGCGTCGAAGTAGATGATGAGCGATCTTCTGAATGATGAGCAAGTACAAGAGTACCGCAGGGTACCCTGTTTGGACCGTATTATGTAACATCGAACTTATGACGTGTACATCCAATTGCAAATTGGCAGCGATACTGATAAATACATATATCTATCTATCTATATCCTCTCCCAACATTCCACAATATACGTTTCCCTCTTGTGTCGTATAATAAAAAAAAAATAGATGCAATGGGTACACTCTCAATTCCCAACATATCTCATTCATTGAGTCACATATTGTCTGAGCGATAAGTTACTTCCAAATGAAACCAATGTTCCATCAATACACAATTGTTCCCCAGACTTCATCACTTTCAGCAAATTAGAGATCAGCTGTTTCAGAATTGGAGACAATATATGCAGATAAAAGGTACTGTCAGAGTTTCCGTTGTCTTCGAGACGTATGTAAAGGTTCGAAACGATTACGAGACCTTATACCGCATATTTGGCTTCCATATAGCGAATTATTGGACCAATGGCAAAAGAACACATATAAAAAGATTAACCAACAAAAAATTCTATTTCATGCAAATTTTTGGATTAATTTGGCTTCACTATATCTATATCATAGCATTTGAATATTCACATATGAGTTGTATCTAGTTCATACCTCATTCTATAGATATCATTGTGTAGCTGAGCCATTGTTGATATATTGTAAATAAAGCGGAATTTTGTGTTAATATGCATAATTTTATTATTCTGCTTAGTTTCTCCTGGGATATTTTCTAAGTAAATGATTTAGTCTCCTCGTTATAATACACGATGAATTCTAACACGTTCTGGGAATATAAATGTATTCTCTACACGGTTATTTTCGTTCAGCTACATTTTCATCAACGGAACGTTATCGTTGGGAGCACATTTCCTGAATTATTTCTTCAAAAATTACGTCATATATCATAAATGTAAATTTCTATCCTGCGTGACATTCTAACCGCTCCAGCCAATTACGTTAAATAATGTGTTTAAAAACTTGAACTTATCGCCTCAGAACTGCTTTCGATGTAATGAGTGTTACACCAACCATGGAATGTACCCACCAAGGAAAAGATGAGCTATCATCTGTTCCTTTAGTGATTCGAATTATTCATTCTATTTACTTTTCGATTAACATTTCATGAATGCACCTGAATTTCCATATTCAAATTTGGTCATTATTTCGAAATTTCAGCTATCTTTGGTTGCTCAAATAAAATACTGTTAAAAGTTTAATTTTCACTAATTTAAGCTTAATACAATTTAACCGGTTTCCCAGATTCCCTGCAGTTCTTTGAAGAACCTACGGCGTTGCAAAACATAGTCAAGCTTACTTATTAAATTAGTGGGGGTAAAACTTTCAGTAGTTATTCAATTCGATTTTAGAGTGGATTTTCATTATGTGATGGCTGATTATATCCAATTCCTATCTTTGGTCGATTGGCGTGCCCATGTGTTACAGCTTTGAAGTTGGAACCAGTGGTAAGATGATGAACAATTATTGGAAGTATTCTCAAGAATATTTTTTTGTTACAACCTTTTTGCCAAATTCAATATTTGCCTAATTCTTCCACCAAATAAGGCCATGCTAAGGCTTCAGTCCTTCTCATGTTCCATAGTATGAGCTTTGTATCATATCAGAGTTCCGGATCATGTATCATCACCATAGAATCTTATTCTATTAAATATAGAATACATCGGATAAATTCCTTTCACTTTTTTCATCAACTTCCCAACGAATGGATGCAAATTTCCTTCTAGGAACTAAATACTTGACAGTGATCAAGAAATTAAATTTTTATTCATTAAGTGATTGAACTTCACAGTCTGAATAAATCTTCAATATTACCCTCTTTGTGTAGTCCAGAAAATTGGGAACGAATTCATTATCATACCCGCAAGTCTTAGATTTATACTTTCTGTGGGATATTTCATCCACTTTACCTATTGGTTTTGAATCGCATAATGGGATAAACACATCTATTTCCCGTCTTTGATTCGCTAAAAAACTTAATTGAAGAAATCTGAAGTTTACAAGCTGAAGTGTTATGACTGTGATGCCTTCTACATAGGACAAACTGGGAGCACTTTCAGTTTAAGGATCAACGAACATTTGAGAAGTTACAGGATCAAAAAAGAATACTCTAATTACTCGAATCTCCTTTTGGAACATAGTAATAATTTCACCCTCTATCCCGATATTTTACATATTCAGGGAAAAGGACATTAACCTTAATATACTAGAATGAATTCTAAAACATGAAGAAATATGTTAACATAATATTAAATACATATATATAATTTACTACTTATCAAATATTTTGTGAATAATCTCTCATCCAAACCATTGTCTACCTATCCCTCAATTTGTACCATATTCAGATATTTAAGGACCTATTTCAGCTTTATTTGATAACTCCTTTTTTTAAAATGTTCCTCCCTGCAAATTAAATCATGATAATGAAACTTGTCTGTAATTTTATGAGTGTTAGGGATGTTTGTTGTCTGTTGAATTTCAATTCATAGGATCAAGGCTATATGCCGATTTCCAGATTCAGTTCCAGTTTGAATTCGAACTATTTTCACCATCCGAAAACCAACATTATTCATACATTTCTTGTGCACGAAACATTGGAAACAGTCGAGCTTTGATGTTATTTTCATTCTGTTTGAATCGGTTCTGCTGTCCCTTCATATGGTCATATATCCTACTTTTAAACGCTGTTTGGGCTTATTCAATCCTCTCTATAGTATAAGGCCTAAGCGCTGAGTACAAAAGTCAGTGTGACGTCGTTTCAACTCTTTGTTATAGAAAAATATATGTTGCATCTGTTCCCCGGTTTTCCTCATGTGATAAGAACGTATTTTTAACTTTGAGTAAGCGTACAGAGTGTTATGACTGAATAAAGTGCGTTTCGTATGATACGTACAGTTTGTGAAGTTTCCTAGTTAATCACATATGCCCAATAAATATTATAATCCTGGCAGAACAGAAATTATAACAAAGGTTTCTTGGTAACAATAATAACAGAGCAAGATTCTCGTAGTGGTACCATAGTGAGTGTAAATTCATAATAATGCACTCAACAGCGAAGCCATGAACAATTTTTCTAAACATAATAAGGTAAGTTTCGTGTATCCTGATCCAGTCAATAATTTCATCCATTCAATTCGGTTCTCATTCTCAACTCTATGAGGAATAATTGGCTGATTCTAAAACCTACTCAAATTATGCAGTTTTTGGCACAGGAGACAAGAACAATATCGTTTTTTGCTTAAAAAGATGTATGAACTACAACATAATCAATTGATAAATTTGGATATCCGCTGATATCGACAGTGCTCTATTCAAAAAATTTGACGTCAAAACGTCAAAGTAGTTCTCAAGGTATTCAATGAATATATTGAACAGGCTCTACTTCAATTTGACTCTAATATAGAGCCTTTCAAACCAACAGCCCAGTTTATAAATATCATATTAAAGTGTTGGAAAATAATAAATTTCTAGGAATCTACCGTCAAAGGTTACTCAGAGGATCATTCGAAAATCAGCTTTTCAAAAAATTTATTAGATTGGTTACATACGTGGAGGTCTAGTTCGGCTTCAAATAAATTAACAACACTAACGCATACTTCATTGTAACACAGAGTTAACAGACGGGATGTTAAAAATAATTTCGTATCAATGAGCTCAATTAAAATACTTAGTGTTAGGAAAATTCAGAAGACCGGTTATTCTCATCAATAAAAGCCTAAAATAATACACACATTTATACATATTTTTTGTTGTTGAATATGTGAATCCTGAAATAAATAAGCTTATCTATCTATGCATCTATAAAATGGGGTGCAAGAATGTACTCAATCAATGTCTGGCAACCCTGTTTGGACAAGAAGGCCTTATATAATTATGTCCCGAAGAATAAATAAGACTTTCAATTCACTGTCGATATTGCAGCATTGTGCTGCAACGTATGGGTGAGCAGCTGCAACATAACCTCTAGCTTTTGACGTCACGCAGTATATTATGACTCAGAGGTGTCCTGAACTCTTAAATCAGATTGCACTATTTACCTGGAGTCACAATAACCTGAATAATTTGGAAATAATGAGAACAGACTGAAGATTTGTTTTATGGCGGCAAAATGGAATAAAGCAGGGAAATTTAACATATATAATGAAAGTTCCAATTAACTTGAAGTATTGAAAATGATACATACTGTTGAAAAAATTAAATACGATGACAGAAATAAATCAGTAAATATCATTAATTTTACAAAATATAATCCATATACTTCCTTCATGTGATGAGAACAACTCAAAATGACCAAATCAGGTCTGGAGCATCTGGCTGCACTTGGAGATCTGATGGGAGTGAAAACATTGAATTTGACCATAAGAGGTATGGCTAGAAGAAGCACCCATGGGCTTGTATTGATGACGCCAAGGAAGGCGAAAGGTAGACGCATCTCTACAAATCAAAGGGAGAACACATTCCCTACATTGATTGCGAACGGAAAGGCGGTCACCAAGATGCATCTTTTATAATAAATATGATATGAGTATACGCCACAAAGAAGAGTGACTCAACAACAACAACAGCACCACTTAGCCTAATTGGTTGCTGTTGTTGTTGTTGAATCAATCTTCTTTGTGGAGTATACTCATACGATATTTTTTATAGAAAACGTATCTTGGTGACAGCCTTTTCGTTCTCAATCAATGAACGGAATGTATTTTTTCGTTGATTTGTAGAGATGCGGCCGGCTACCTCTTGCCTTTCTTAGCCTCATCAATATAAGTCTATGTGTGCTTCTTGTAGCCGTACCTCGTATGGTCAGATTTAATGGTTCCACTCTCAAAAGAGGTTCTTGCAGTCGTGAGTGTGGCTGCCATGACCGTGTCTATGATGAATTTTCTCTGATACTCCGGACCTGATTTGGTCGTTTTGACTTGTTCTCTCTCACCACATGAAGGGAGTATACGAAGTATATCCGATAAAATTAATGATATTAACTGATCTATTCAATTTTTTCAACAGTTTGTATTATTTTTAATACTTTAAGTTGATTGGAAATTTCACTATACCGGGTGTGCCAGAATACATGTTCGAATGGATTATCTCAGTCATTTCGGAAGATACAAATTTGGAAATTTCATGATCTTCAATTCGTTCAAGGAACCTTCAACTTCCGGTTTGACCGGAAGTGACTCTGACTTTTTTATTTCAAATAGCACCCTGTATATTTTTAGCAATTTCTGATTTCTACTCAAAATTATCTTCCACACGATGTATCACTATCAAAATTACAAACAAATGTATTCTAATGTTTCTATGACACACTAAGGTTTTCACTTAAGAATTATAATAAAGATTCTTGACCCACGTATGAATTAATACAAAATTCTCGGGAAATAGGTCACATTAACACATATATTTTAATTTTTAACCTCGTCTTTACGTACGTTTCGGTCTCACGATCATCATCAGAAGACTTATTAATACAATAACCTGATTACTTAGAAATACTCTAATAACACAAAGCGTCCTTATCGCACAAATTTCGTTTAAATGCCAACGTCGCCGAAACGAACGGAAACATGAAATCGGAACTATAACACAGCAATGTTGCAGCGTAAAAATCAAAAATACACTATTAAGTAGAATCATCAACAAATACGAACACATTTCATGAATGTCTGCGAGAGACCAACAGACAAAGAGTTCTATCCTCTTTGCTAACACACGAGACCATCTCAAGTGTTCATTTAAGCGCCAGATGTCATAATTTATTAGGTGATAAAAGAAGGTCTCTGGCTTCTGAGGAATACTTTAGACAATTCTACCTAAAGTAAACTTTTACATTTTGTGTTATTACAGTACATTTACGCTTCGTGTTATTACAGTATTTCTAAGTAATCAGGTTATTGTATTAATAAGTCTTCTGATGATGGTCGTGAGACCGGAACGTACGTAAAGACGAGGGTAAAAATAAAAATATATGTGTTAATGTGACCTATTTCCCGAGGATTTTGTATTAATTTAAGAATAATTAATTCTTCTTCTTACTACAATTCTAATAATTTGAAATTTGGCGTTCTCTTCATCATTTCGAATGCAAAATTGTTCATGAATTATCAATTATTATTGAAGTCAAAATCGGGATTACACAAAACATCGTAGCCTACTAATGCAATTCTTTCAATTTGAAATTTCAATTGTCGTTTTCTCTATCAAATCAAATGTAAAATACAAAGTGTGATACATCGTTGGAGAGATAATTTTGAGTAGAAATCAAAAATTGCAAAAAATATACAGGGTGCTCTTCGAAATGAAGAAGTTGGACTCACTTCCGGTCAAACCGGAAGTGACTCTGTAAGTCGTTTTTGTTTTTCTCAGTTGAAGGTTCATTGAACAAATTGGAGGGAATTTCAAATTTTTATCTTTCGAAATGGCTGAGACAATCCATTGGAACTGGTATACTGGGACACCCGGTATATGTTGAATGTATTATTCCATTCTGCCGCCATAAAACAAATCTTCTGAATCACAACTTCAGTCTGTCCTCATTATTCACAAATTACTTAGGTTACTGTGACTCCAGGTTCTTAGCCTTTCTAAAACTGATTGTGTTGATAATGATTATCATTAGAGTATATTTCATATGGACAGTTAATTTTACTCAGAAGTAGAAACTCGTTAGGTTCACTATAATATCGGGAAGGCTCTATTAGGCTGAATTAGGAAATATTACTGTTGTCATATGTAAAACATCTATACTCACCGTTAAGTATATGCACATACATGCTGGCTGGTTGTGCATTACTAGGAACACAGGAATAATTGCCAGAATGGCGTGTCGCCGCACTGGTAATTGTCAATATACTTGTTTTAGCTGCCAGTTCGGTGGTAACGTTGATGCCTCGATCTACATCATAATTTATCATACGATTATTATGATACCAGAACACGTAGGCCGGAAGTTCCGTGCTCTGTACGACTACACACTGCAATTTCAAACCCGATCCTGGATTGACATACTTTTCAGCTGGTCCTTGAATTTCAGCTCTCGCCTCTGAAAATAGATATAACTAATTACTGAAGATGAAACATTCATAGTACCTGTATGTATATGCTCATTAGAGTATTTTTGTTGGCGAAGGTTAGGTTTCAAACAGGAACAGGAGGGCACAGTACAACATATTAGGTGAAATTATATTTTTGATAGTAGTAATACGATGGTATATATTTTTACTTCCCCCACCATATGCAGTATATAGAGTTTGAGGAGTATTTTGAGTATTCCTGAATCGATTTGAAATATTTTTGAGTTGATCTGTGTGTGCGTATGTATGGGTGTGTGTGTGTTTTTGTGTGTGTTATTATTATTATCATTATTATTTATCATATCAGAAGAATTTTCATACAAGAAAATGTGCAATTAGTTTTTGATATTGTCTCACATAATCTTACAAAAAAAGGAAGTATATTTCATGTATGTACATTTGAACTAAAATAAATATCCCTTTTATTGTGTGTGTGCGAGTAACCCATGGTGGAGATGATCACGCCATTCCTTTTGGTCTTATGGATTTGAAAAATTTTGCAGATCGCTTGAATTCCTTGGAACGGAATTATGATATTTTATTGAACCATATTCTTCTGATTATAAATATACATTACACGTATATATTTACCATGCAGAAGTGTCCGAAATTCTCATTTTAAAATTGGAGTGATGTCATCGACGAGTGGAAATGCAGTCTATTTTCTGTTATCAATTTGTGGTGTAAAGGTGTGAATAATTGGAGTGTCAGAAGGATGATAAAATAGTTTCGATACTATAGCTATAATACACTATCTATTTCGAGGGTTCCTTAAAGAAAAAATTGATGTTTTGCGAAGTTAAAACTTTATTCCAACTTCTGCTGACCATTTTATTAATTATAAATTCACAAATAATTATTATTTATGTCACAGTCTGGAAATATATCGCAAATAGCTAAGACATCATGCTCAGCCTAGGAGGTAATTGAAAGTCCAATTCTGGAAGGTAGGAAAAAGTCTTGCAGATAATATTAAATAATACTCATAAGAATTTCACGAAGCAACTCAAGCAAATTATTTATTTTCATTTGCAGCCCATCCACAAAAAGTTTGCCACCATGTAAGGCAACTAAAAAGTAACAAGACACCAGACATCGACGATACTAGTTCAACTGCCATGAAAGAAATTACAGGTTACATCTTTGCACTTTGGGCTAATATAATCAATGAATCCATTTTAACTGGTATATACCCTATAAAAGAGAAATATCACCCTTATCCACTAAAAATACTGAGTACTGAGAACCTTCCAACTACCAAGTATTCATCATCAGAGCAAACTAAATTTAATCGGAATTTAATAAATCGCTCTCTCATCTATACATTTTCATCTCTCCTAAATTATTGTGTTTGGAAAGTGATGAACTCTCTTGAGGGATGATGTGACCTGAATTCAAAATATGATCGGCTAACGCTAATTTTTCACCATTTTTTTTTCTTTATATGGGCAAAATGTTCTATATAACGAGTCAAAATGCTCCTTGTAGTATGACCTACATAGCATTTCGAACACGCCTCATGATCGATTCTGTGAATCCCGAATTTGTCGAAGTCGGAAACTTTATCAATAGTCGAGG
Source organism: Endomychus coccineus (assembly GCA_958510875.1). Lineage (NCBI taxonomy): Eukaryota > Metazoa > Arthropoda > Insecta > Coleoptera > Endomychidae > Endomychus > Endomychus coccineus. The sequence continues at coordinate 36,998,541 of OY294068.1, forward strand.
AAATAAAGCATTCCACATTGCAAACCCGGCGCAGTTGGATTGAGATGCGGTTTTCTGCATTCGATTCAGAAAGTGAATTAGAAAATTAGTCCGGTATTTGTTTTGCGGAAAAATTTTATTGTATTTCTACAGCCAGAAAATGAATTTTTCCGAGTGCACTTTTCGAGGTGAATAAAACAAACGGACCCCAATTAGTTTCTCGGGGGTTTTTGGGGTCGCAGAACATGAATACGCTATCAAGAAAATTCCCTGAGGTTCCTTTGGATCTCCCCCGTCCCCCGAGCTATACGGGCGTCTTGACGCCCTAAATATCGATGTTCAATAGGTGATATAAAGGTTGCTGGTGATGATTACGACGTGAAGAAACTCTTCTGCAATATCTGGTGTACCCTGAATCCGGGTAACCACGTCATCTTATAGGAATTTGTTAATTTTTCTTAATTGAATGTAACAAATTCTAGCTCTCGGGGATCTTCACAGTAGCCGATCACGACTATGAAACTCGCAATGTTCTGCAAATTACCTGTGGGTGTTTCCGAGTCCCTGGAGCCCTCTGTATGTACGTCATCTTCTAGGAAATTGTTAATTTTTCTTCATAAAAGGTGACAATATTCTGGCTCTCGGGGTTTTCAGAGTCGCCGATCACGACTGTGACGCTCACAATGTTCTGCAAATTACCTTCCTGGGTCCCTGGAGGCCTCTGTATGAACGATAAACGAGTTCTAGCCCTCGTGGACTCCCGAGAAACCAATTCGAGTACGTTTTTTTTATTCACCTCAAAAAGCGCACTCAGAAAAATGCATTTTTTGCCTTTAAAAATGCAAAAAAAATTTTCCGCAACAAAAGCAAATACCGGACAAATTTTCTAAATCACTTTCTGAATCGAATGTAGAAAACCGAATCTCAATCCATCCAACTGCGCCAAGTTTGGAAGGTTTGGTTGCTTTATTTCCTCGACTACAAAGGTTATGCCTGAAAGGTATTCTAGTTTGTTCTTACATCTTTGAACTGGTTATATTGCAAATTTAGAATACGTATTATGGAATTCATTGATTACTGAAAGATGATAGGTGGAAGTTTTGAATTGTATTGCAGTATTTGAAGGGAATGGCTCTAAGTTGGTTAGTTGGTTGCATTTCAATTTCCTTTTTTGTTTAGGAATTGAATTATTGATCAAAGATTTGTCCTGACTATCGTCCACGGTATTCTCAGTGTGGAATCTCTCATAGTTAATCGGTTCATGCTCGTCTGCCATCAAGGTAACAATAAAGTTATTCAACATGGTGTCATCATGTTACCCGCAAGTTTTATCCACAAAATGAAAAAAATTAATATTTTTGGTCCAAATAATGGCCAATTACTCTGAAATGGATCTATAACTTTTGATGGCATAGGGTATGTTAACAATTGCCAACACCAATGAACATTTTCCACCAGGTTTGGTGGGTTAACTTGCAGTCCATTTTTGAATCAATTTTAACTGGTCGGCCTGATAAACGGACACGATAAAAAATGATGGCACATGGTGGAAGTGTATAAGAATGGCATGCTTTTCAAGTAACCGCAACTTGGAGAGGGTTAACCTCCAGTCAAAAAAAATATGAGGATGCTGTATCTCGAGATCTAGCAGCCGGGGAATATTCGATCTGTGAGATGAATTGGTCATTGAACCGTACTCTAACGATTAACCATAGTGCCATCGGGTTAATGTTCAGAACCTTTGACACGGTGAAACATGAACAATACTTAGTAACATTGCACAAGATGGGAGTCAAAAACAATAGTTCCAATCTTCTGAACTCGTATCTTACAAAAAAATGCAATATAGTTAATTCTATCGGAAGTGTTTTTGAAACAGTTCTTATTTCCGAAGCTACCAGGCCGGGAACTATTGGCCCTGTCCTCGTAGGTTAGTTAAGTTCAGTTTATACACTAATTTTTTGATTAACACATTTCGTCATTCATATCAGTTTTGGACGCAACGTACCTACACATCTATTTTAGGCACTTATTATTATAAGACACGACAGTTTGCTTGTACCCATAATTATGTAATGTAACGAGAGGGTACGTACTAGTTGAAGCATCATTGCTTGCTCCAATTTACAAGTGGTGATGTCATTTCCGTTAAGGTAACATGTAGCTGGTCTAGATGGATCATGTTGTCGCTACATGCAATTGTGCGCAATAGACTGCATCGTAGCATCCATTTGAGTGGAACAGACAAATAAACCTTATCCGTGTGTAGACAAGTATGAAATGTGGCAATACGTTTCTCTCGCATGCATCTGCCTGAACGGAGGCTATGAAATGTAATGTTTGCTCAAACATGACAATAGACGTTATTCGATGAAGATTCAGTTTTTATAAAATCTCCTATGATACAACTCATAAGGATTTGAAAGCCTACCAGCTGAGTTCATTCAGTTTCAAGTAGCACAGCTGTTTTATTTATTGCTAAATACATTTCATTCGAATATCAATAATTACTAGGCTTAGAAAACCATCGAAACACCCACAAGCTCGAATTGTAATAGAATACTTACGTACCTCTGTATTTTTTTTTGACAAAACCAAAAGTTTGAACAGCCTTATGTATAAAAAGGGCGAACAACCAAAACAAAATTCCGATAACATTTGTTTACTGTGCCAAGTGGAACCACCGAGATATCATGAGCGCGAATTCAAGATCTAAAAAGTAGCGTCATTTTCAAGCATTGTTCGAGACCATTGGCACAAAATAAGGAATTGGTGGTACGGACTTGACCAGAACTTCGAAAAACATATTAAAGCAGTGACAGACAAAAGATGGGAATTATGATTTGAATGATTATCAATCAGTACCGTTGAAGTGTGATTATTATATTAGAATCAGAGTGAATGTATTTTTATCCGAGTTCAAGTCAGATTTGAAATTTGAATTAACGATAGTGTTCCGTGTTAGTGAATTTTACATAAGATAAAAGATAGCTTAGTAGTTTATTTTCTGACATTACGATATATTGATTTCCGTGGTTTGTGATTGGTAACGTTTGTATGATATCTGAGATCCGTAGCATTCAGTAATTTGAATTGTTAGATTTGAGTTTATCCCGTCATAGGTCGGACAGCGCACGATTTGAATCAGCACGTGAGTTGAAATATTCAAGTAATTGTATGGTGTGTACAGAGTGTGTATGTTTGAACGACAGGAGCGTCTGCGGTATATTTGTGCACGCTGTGTCATAACGGAAGTATAAGTATATCCTAGACGACCAAACCGCCAATGGCTTGTGCACGCTGTGACATACTGGAAGTATAAGATGGGGTGGTCGTGTGATTGATAATCGTAATTACCCCTTATCCGAATGAGAAGCCCCGGCCGTGGGTGTAGGGGCAGATACGATAGTTAAGGTTTGTGCACGCTATGTCATACCGGGAGTATAAGCCCTAATTATCTAGATTCTGAACCTGCAAAGTGTATGATATCTGACACTGTCATACAATTACCGGGAACTCCGTTGATAGCTAGGGTGGGTTAAATGACAGAATAAACTCGATCAGAGTAATTATCCGAACATACCGTAAAATCTGATATCGTACAATCGGAAGCCTAGTGCAGATCAATATTTTCCGATCTGACCGAATTTTAATCGTTTAATATATCGTAGTGGGTTATGAGCATTTCAAGTGATACTTCTATCTGCAGAATTACCGAACACCGCTTATTAAGTTAGGAACTGCTTGATTTGTGTTTTCCGTAAATAGATAAATGTAAATCATTTGTCAACCGGTTCCGTACCGTTGAATTGAAATCAAATACCGAACATATTGTAAAAAATAGATATGTTGTAATAGTTTTCTTTTACCGCTTGAGCTTCTTTACATTTTCCGTCTGGGTGAATTTTTGTGAATTATACCGTTCAATCGCATTCCACTAATTATTCTGGAAGTGTATTTTTTATAATTATTATATATTTTAATATTTGAAATTCCCCTTTTTATTAAGTTATTTCTGCTTCATCTTGAAATGATCTGAGTTTTAACCAAGTATCAATTGTAATTAAACCCTACAATTTTGATACTGTTTCCTGCCCAATGGGCTCTGTTTTACTTCACTGTAGCTACCCTTGGGACAAGGCTATCCATAGATAGCATAGTGACAAGCCTTGTGGTGAGGACCCTAGCAGAAGTTCTCAAAAAGGAGTAAGCCTTTAGAAAAATCTGGTGCCCGAGGATTTGAAGTTTACCACTTACAGAAAAGTCACAAGGTACACGTCATAATATAAACAAGTTTAAAGTTTATTTGCCTAATTGGTCACAATTTCGTGTAGGTAACTTGAGAGATATAGAATAAAATTGTCTGAATTATGAAGATAACTTAGATAATTTAACATAGGATTATAAAGATGGATACACGTAAAAGATTGAACCAGAGGCTATGGTTTAAATATATTTTAACAACTTTGATTGGCCCTTATATTTATGAATTCACGAGTCATTGATATTTGTTAGTTAAATATATTATTACTTGGTGCTGGTTCAGAGGTATTGAGGTGAAATCAAGTTTCAATCCATGCTAACTTATCTGAAAATCAATATAAATTCATGTAATTGGGATTCCTTTGGTTAATTCATATTCATATTAGTTTGTAAGTCCAAATCTGGTACATTCTGATTTGGAGCTTACCTAATTCATCTACTATTTTATTTAGTATTCATCAAAAGATAAATTACTGTAGAGTTGAGTAAATGGTTGATTAGACTAAATGAGCTTACAAATCCTTTTTGTACCTATAAAATTGATTATTCGTTTTGCTTATTGAAACTTTTTTCTTTCCTCTCTCTTTAAATAAGTCCTGGCATTTGAGGAGGAAAATCGACAGCGCTGAGCACGAAGGTGTAGTTTAAATTTGGATGTACCCCGTGCTCGAAAAACTATGGCCATTTTTTGGACCCAATATACATATTCACAGGTCTACAAAAACTCATACATTCACACGAAACGATTATAAGCAATCATGTGCATTTTAAAATATTTTGGAAACTATAATTCCGCGCCCGGAATCTATTGCACCAACGCTTGCTTAATGCCGCTAAATGAAATTCCGCGCTAGTTTTTTATGATGAAATTCATTATAACTCGAAATGGTGAACGAATCGCCGTACGATGTTTCAGGCTTAAATAGCCGATGTGTCTCTCTGTGATCCAAGGTTTTTGTCGATGAGCCTAATATTTGGCCCTTTATAAGCTCAAAGACATTTATCAAGATAGCTTCACTTCCACTAATTCCAAATCGTTCTGCTTGGGCTCTAAATTCTCGCTATGAAAACCTCTGATAAAATCTAAAAGTTGGATTCCGTAAAAAATTCTAAGCTCAAAAAATTTGCGTTTTTCGGTGGTCCAAAATGTTTTAAATGGCTTGAAAGCTATGTCTGGAATTCGCGAAATACGGATTTTTCAAGATGACAAATTTTGTCATCAAAAATTACCATTTTTGAGTCAAAAATGGCCATAGTTTTTAAAGCACAGGATTTATCCATATTTGAGCTACATTAGACCAAAATTAGAACTTGCCGAAATTCAGACAAAAGATTCCTTAAATGTCTGGACTATAAATATGTTTCATAATTGTCATGGATTGAGCCTTTGATGGACGTAACCTATTGACCATGAATCTACCTTTTAGTGGTAAATAAGTTAAAATGAGTGAGTATTACATATATCTGCCCCTTCATGGCTACCTAGTTATATAGCTATGAGAAACCTGCCTAAATGGTTCCTCTATTGTTCCATCAATGCCTAGCATTCATGATGAAAAGAAGTCTTGAGTGAACTTGGTTTTTGATTAATGAGCAAATGTATTGAGTTGCCGTTTCATAAGAAGATTACCAGGTTAATAATTATAAGTTTGATTATTGGCGTAATCTATATCAACTGTTAAGATGGTTGATTGATAGAGTGCCAAGTTTATTACAACTTCCTGACTCAATTAGATTAGATTAGATTGAAAGACAAACATCTTCCCTGAATGGTCTCTATCATATTACTATCTTTTACATACTCCAATATACTATTATTTCTTCAATAGAATTTCAATATGTTATACTACAATAGTCAATAATATTGCATTATTGTGATTTTGAATTATAACTATATTATTGCCAGTGCATGACCACATACAGTTATGGTGACCAGGACCCCGAGAACTACATCGACGGTTCAAGCCTAGTGGCGAAACAAGTATTCCTTGTGTTGACATCACTTGTGATGTGAATAATTGACTGCGAGAATGGAGGCTGTCCTTGTTACTCTTCCAAGAGAGACAAAACATCGTGGTTCGTACTCTTAGGATGCAAGGGATGAATTAAAATACGAAATACTGAATTGAAAAATTCCAATGTGGTCACATCAAAACCTCGTCAGATAATACCTCGAATTATATTGAATTTCGAAAGCCATTCGAATCATTCATACCAACTAGCCAGAACTTCGTCTGTGTTGAACGCACAAAACCGATTTTCTCTTCCCAAATCAATGTATTTACTTACTAAAAAGCCATCACTTTCAAGTAATTGTTTTTGTTGTTGTATTGTTGAACGATTTTGTTGAAATTTGGCTTAATGAAGCTTTAAATTGATTCAAATGTACAGTGAATGTTTTGAATCGATTCAATCTACAATTTGTGGATATCCTTCAGAAAATAATGTGTTTATTACATGATTTCTCTGAAAAACAATAGGGTTCGTCTCCGAGCAGCAAACGGTTTTCTGACAGAATTTGTATATGGAAGAACCTTACGTTTTCGAGTTATCGTGGAGGCAAAATTCGATGGAAAATACTTTGATTTAAGAATTTTTGCTCTAGGACTCCTTCACCGATTGAAATAGATTAAGTTAATGTAATATACACTTCCGACTTTGTCGTGAAGAGTATAAATATATGTACATAGGATCCAAATTCTATAATAACATCAGTGATGGACTTGGAAAACACAACGAAAAAAAAAAGTTTGGCTAAGTTCAAAAAAACTTCTTATGACCTGCCCTATCATATACCTACGAACATGGCTTAATAGAAATGAAAATATGAATAAAAAAGTTACACTCTACGAGTACTCAGATAGGTGAGTATTTGTTTCTATAGAGCATCTTATGTGCAGCAACGCTCTAAATCTAATTGATAGAAATTCAAGGGACCAAAGTGGTGCAATTCTGCAATTGGTTAACACGCTGGACTAGACATCCGGGAATGTAGATTCGAATCCTACCTATGGTTCAATGTCTTACGTTATTCATCTTTATAATGCTAAGTTAAATTATCTAAGTTATCTTCATGATTCCGAAAATATAATTCTCTTAATTTATTTAAAAGGAAGCGTGGCCAATTAAGCAAAGTAACTTTAAACTTGTTTATACTCACAAGAACATTTCTCCGTTAATTTTATTGAAATATGTAAGAACCGGGATGGTGTCATTGAATAAGTACTGTCAGAGTGATTGTCAACCATAGGGATACTCATACCTATACTCCTCAATTCAAAACGATTGAACTTTAGATGAATGTGCGTAAATATCGTATCGTGTTCATCAATGTTCTACTATCCATCCGGAGGTTCATATTTACAACAATATAAGACTAACGGGACAAATATGTGCAATTGGTTAGTATGCTGGAGTATACATCAGGAATTTTGGTTCGAATCCCACCTATGATTCAATGTTTTAAGTTTTTTCATCTTGATAATGCTAAAATATCTTCATAATTGAAACAATTCAATTGTAGATCTCTTAATGAACTTAGACGAAATTAAGATATGAAGAATTGAATTTTTTCAATTACGAAGATAGCTTACATAATTCAACACAGCATAATTCTTCATAATTGAGATAATTGAATTATATATCTCCTACTCACACCGAATTGTGGCCAATTAGACAAAGAAACTTTAAATTTGTTTATAGTCACCCAGAATATTTCGCAGTCAACTTCATTGTAATATATGAAAATCGGGATTCTGTCATGGAATGAGTACTGTCAGAGTAATTACCTAGCATAGTAATATTCATCCCTATACTCCTAAATTCAGGGAATTGACTCGCATTGTGTTCGTCAATGACTTACTATCGTTTCAGAGGTTTATATTTACAAAAATATAAGATTCTGACGGGACCAAAGTGGAGCAAATAGCTAACCAGCTAGACTAGACATCCAGGAATGTGAATGCGAATCTCACCTATGGTTCAATGCTTTACATTTTCCATCTATGTTAAATTATCTAAGTTATCTTCATAATCGAGAAAATTTAATCATAAATCTCCTAATGTACTTTAACGGAATTGTGTCCAATCAGGCAAAGGAAAATAAACTTGTTCACAATTACTCAGAACATTTCTCAGTCGGTCCTATTGAAATATATAAGAACCGGGATGCTTTTATTGAATGAGTACAGAATAGTTTCCAATCAAAGTTATATTCATACTCACACTCTCCAATTCAGAACGATTTTTAGTCGAATGCGCGTAAATAGTTGATCTATGACGTGGCATCGAATCGCATTAGTTTCGTTAATGATCTGTCCTTCCAGAGGTTTATATTCACAAAATTATAAGACTCTGACGAGACCAAAGTGATACAATTGTTATATGAGTGAATAAATTTATTATTATTATTATCATTACATTACAATTATTCAGCAATAATTAAGTCAAAGTAAAATTAGAGGGTAAGGTGCACATATCTCCAGATATTTAATGACAAATGCGAGTGACAATCGAAATCCATGATCCATTATAGTAAGTTCCACAAGTGTATGTTGCAGGAATTCAACTACGACAATTAATGGTTAATTCGGCGTCCTTGCGGCTTGCCTGCAAATTAATCCCGTACAAATAATGAATTGCTATTAATTATCTTTGTGTGAATTTGAACGCTAATCCGACAAATATTCGAATTGATTCAATTATTATAAAAGCAGAGCAGATTGAACAATTAATCTCATATATGAACTCAAGAAATTATGTTGATCTTAAGTATATAAAGCTATTTATGCATCATGTTAGTTTTGACTCTTCGTTAATTCACTTCTGGCAGGAATGTAAGATACTTTTCGAAGCTCAATAATCTCAAAATTTCAGAGGAAGGGACAAAACATGATACCTTCTCGTAAACATGCCCAGCTAGACATTACGGAGCAGAACTCCACATATCTATCAAAAATTTATTGATATTACAACATTATCACCGCAATCTATATGCTATAGAATGGAAACATATCTTTACTGACTGACTAATTCATCACGAAATCCTCGGAACAATGTTTCAAATAAACTTAGGTGTCCAGAAAGATTTCGATTCCTAAGGGGTGAAAAGAATCATGATCTATAGAGTGTCACATCGTTGACAGCACCTGTCATATCAGAAAACAGTTGTTACGGAATAATCAGAAGTATTTCGCAAAAATCGATACCAGTTTCTCGACTAGGATGCGTTTAATGATGAACTTCCCACAATAGAACAAAATAACTGGAAGAGTATAGCTTCAATGGTTACCACAATGAAAGATGAATACCAGTAGTTTGTTTTTCAATTGGTAATTATATCTAAGATACATATTCTTTCTAACAACTATATGTCGTCTCTACTGCTACATTATTCATAACAGTAATTAATAAACTATAATAGAGTTCAAACTGTGGATACACCATAACACTATAAATGAAAAAAATTTACCCTCGTCTTCCACTGAAAGCACTATTGAAGTACTGATGACGTTTTGGGTACCAAGTAGTCATCGTCAGTGTGAACTGAATTATATCTGAGAATGAACCTTTTAAATACTATTTGAAGATAATAATGCAAACAAGAGGTTACCCTCAGCTGGAGATGAATCGGTATTTAATGAATTGCTTTTTTGTTCATACATCTCCATCACTTCTAAATTATCTACATATTTCCGTATTGTGTTTTAAAAGTGATAAACTTCCTTGATGAATGATGTGACCTGTATTCAAAACATGTTCGGCTAACGCTGAGTTTTCACCATTATGTTTCCTTGTATGAGCTAAATGCTCTTTATACCGAGTTAGAATTTCCCCTTTATTTTGACCCACATATCAGTTTGAACACGACTCACAATCGATTTGTTTAATCCAGGATTTGTCGAAGTCCAAAACTTCATCAAAGCTCTGCATTAACGGTTTGTTACCTTGTTCTGACATCTATAAACTGGTTTTATTGCAAATTTAGAGAATAAATTATGTAATTTATAAATTACCAAAGGATGATAAGTGGAACTTCCAGATTTTATTCAAGTATTTGAAGTGAATTGCTTTAATTTGGTTAGTTGGTTGCGTTCCAATTTCCTCTTTTGTTTAGAAATCGAATTATTGATCAAAGATTTGTCAAAACAATTTTCCAACGCTATTTGCTGGTTTCTCAACTTCGTTGTTGTGATGTTGCTGGCTCAAGGAGACGTACAATAGTTCATGAACAAGACCATCAAATGGAGCTGCTTTATATTCAGATGGTGTAGCTGAATCCGCCGGAGTAAACGATTGATTGAGTAGGTTTTGTGTATATGTCAAATTCCAAGTGACTACCATCTTTCATGATGTTGATGTGAAGGAAAGGAGCCAAAAATCGGTTTCTATTGAATCAAATTGGTTATAAAATGTGTTCGAAAAGTCGTATAAATCAAAGTATTCACTCACAATCGCGAAAATATCTATGCCAAACTTTTGGAAACTGAATTAATTTTGATTTTAAGGAGTTTTTAAGTTCGTTAAGCGTCCCCTTGAGCCAGCAAAATTACAACAACGAAGTTGAGAAACTTCAGCAAATATCGTTGGACAATGGTTTCGACAAATCTTCGATCAATAGTTCAAAACAATAAAGGAAACTGGAACGCTACCAATTAACCAAATACAACCCACTACCTTCAAATATTCCAATAAAATTCGAAAGTTTCACTCACATCTTTTAGTAATTATTAAATTGCATAGTTTTTTTTTCCTCAATTTGCAATACAACCAGTTCATAGATGTGAGAATAAGCTAAAAAACCATTCCGGCAACACCTCTGATACAGTTTCGAACTTCGACGAATCCGGGACTTACAAAGTCGATCGTGGGTCGTGTTCAAAATGCTATGTGAGTCAAACTAGGAGGGACATTCTAACTCGGTATGAAGAGTGTAGTGTATTTGAATTGCCTATTGAATTGGAACAGATGTTATATTATGTTTTTATATCAAATCTTCGGACAGCAGCCAGTTCGCTGTTCACCTTTGTATAGAACACATGTTCATTGATTACTATAAAATATAATATAATATTATACATAGTGGTTCTTCATTTATAATTGAAGTTTACTTTCACCCAATAATTGGTAAGACGTAACATTGGCGACGACTACTTGAACTTAAGTGTAATTCAATTTAAATTAATTGAAATTTCTGAATTTAACATTATTAACACGTGTTCGGTCAAAATGGCAAATTTCGGACATATTCGTGAATTTGATCGACAAGTTAACGACTGGACAATTTTTATTCGACGTTTGGAAAACTATTTTATAGTAAATAGTATGCACGCCGCAAAAAAACGTGCTATCTTATTAAATGCACTTAGTGAAGATGCATACAAATTAATCTATAATTTGTGTATACCGGTTGATCCAGAAGACAAAACTGTTGAAGAACTAAACTAAACCCATGGAAATGGCCCGATAAACCATTTTCGAGAATTCATATGGATTTTTTTGGTCCATTTTTAGATCAATATTATTTAATTATTTTGGACGCGCATTCTAAATGGCTAGAAGTATTCCCGACAAAAACGATGACTTCAAGTTTTACGATTAAAGCATTATTTAGTGTATTTTCACGCTTTGGTTTACCTAAATGTTTAGTGTCAGATAATGGGCGAAATTTTACAAGCGCTGAATTTCAAATGTTTTTGAATAAATACAGTATACAGCATATAACTTCAGCGCCGTTTTTTCCACAATCTAATGAAGCTGCGGAGAATACCGTTAAGACAGTGAAGAGAGCACTAAAGAACGCGCTAGGTAAAAATGTTAGTATGGATATTTCTTTCGTGTTAAATAATTTTCTATTTGATTATAGAAGTACACCACATTCCACGTCCGGCGTTTCACCGTCGATGTTGATGATAGGTCGCGATGTTCGACATAAATTTGATTTACTTAAGCCAACAATCGAGTCTGTTAAAATTAACGTAAATAAAAACCAAGAAAAACAACAGGAGTATTTTGGTGGCACTAATAGGCAAAATTTTGAGGTGGGTGAAAAGGTAATAGTGAAAGATTACAGAATTTTAGATAAAGTTAGTTGGATACCAGCGATAATTAAACAGATAATTGGCAAATGTACTTATATTGTGTATATTCCTGATTTGAGAATTTCTTGGAAGCGCCATGTTAACCAGATTTTAAAATCAAAAGTAAAATGTGATTTGCCTATACCCGATAAATACACTGCGAATTCTTCAAATAACAGTAATGAGGAGATTATTACCGGTGAGATTGAAGGAACTACATTGCCTCCTACTTCAGTAACGAGTAGTATTATACCGAGTGTTATACCAAGTACACCAGGCAGGCCGAAGCGTATTGTTAAACCTCCTGAACGTTTAATTTATGAATGAGTCCTCACTTACGTAATTGTGTTGAATAGTGAATAGTTTTTTTGTGTTTTAAACGAATTACCTATTCTTATTTTTGTGGGGGGAGAATGTAGTGTATTTGAATTGCCTATTGAATTGAAACAGATGTTATATTAAGTTTTCATATCAAATCTTCGGACAGCAGCCAGTTCGCTGTTCACCTTTGTATAGAATACATGTTCATTGATTACTATAAAATATAATGTAATATTATACATAGTGGTTCTTCATTTATAATTGAAGTTTACTTTCACCCAATAATTGGTAAGACGTAACAAAGAGCATTTCGCCTATAAGAAGAAAAATAATTGTGAAAAATCAGCGTTTGGATACAGGTCATACAATTTTTCAAGGAAGTTTATCACTTAAAACACAGTACGGAAATATCTAGGTAATTCAGAAGGGATGGAGATGTATAAAGAAAAAGCAATTTATTGAATTTCGATTTATCGATTTACATTATTTTATCGATTTACATTATTATCCCTAAATACTTGGTAGCCGGAAGGTCCTCGGTACTTGAAGAGTATTTTCAGTATTAAGGGTGAATATTTCTTGTTCATAGTATAACACACAATACTTGATTTGAATTGTAGAATTACTCAAACATGGAGTGCTTTTTGAGACTACCATTGCAGGGGAAATTATGAATATCATTCCTGATTCGAAAATCCGATTCCATAATCTCGAGAACCTTCTTCTTGAACTGTTCATTAAACCATCCGATTGGTCCACTTCCGTTCGAATTACCTCCGAAGAAGCTGATCAAACTCCATACTGAGTTTCACATAGAAAAATTCGGCAATATTGTTCTCAAAAATCAAAATCACATGTTTCTAAATGAAGTTCCCTCGAGAACACTGTGGTTGATGAGAAATCCTCATCTTCCGTTTCTCTCTCAAATGCATCTCTACATCAACAGATATGTCTACAGTAGAAGCATCCCCTCACAAAAGATATGAAATTCACTTCCAAATTGCTGAAGGTTTCCATCGTTCCAAAATTCCTAAACAAATCTGGTCAAACCCCTTGTTCCACGACCTCAGGTGTATAATATTTAAGCGCGATACATTTATTCTCAAATCTTTTACATGTAGAAACTAGTTTTTTCATGGTATGCTGGATGCTGGACAATATACCTCATCATTCCGAGTCGTTACAAATATATCTATTTAAGGTTTGCAAATTCTTCACGATGTAATTCATAGAGTACGTAAATTTTTAGAATTCATTGCAACAGAGAACTACCTAATGTGTGCTATTCTGTGCCAATTAGTTATGATAAACCCACCCAATATAAAGCTAGCTGAGTGAAAGTGATTGGTAGATACTACATAGAAGTGATGCTCTTCCATATTTAAATTTCTTGTTTTTTTCAATAACTGGGCCGAATCGGACATTGTCCATATATAAAAATTGCAGTTTTGACACATATTTCTCATACTTATAATGTAATCGGTTCTAATAATTGTACGTTTTTGTATTATAGTAGCTTTGTGAACCACGTCCCACTCTCTTTGTAAACAAATAATTCGTTTAGGCTGGTGTTATTATTTTGCCAATCAAAAACATTACTCTAACTAGCTCTGCCTCATACACGATTAGCAGCTATGACATTTTGTGATTCGATCTGGAGTTACCTCAAGCTACAAACAAACATAGCCAAATACTCTACGCTGTTCTAAAACACAAACAAATGCACATACGCTCAACAGTTATGCTTTCGTACGACAAGTCGTTTAGTCATCATGCCAATTTTCAGCAGACAAAAACACAGACCTACATTCATCTCTTGTAGGCGTTTCCATACAAACAAGACATTTTTGACCGACACTTCCCCCAAACATCAGTTATGTTTCCCGGTAAATATTAATAACCATTAGGGTGAAATCGAGTTTATTCTTCATACATTATTTGTAATCATTATTCTCATAACTAATAATTAAGGGGGCATGGCCTTAGACCTCCGTGTCACGTGTCACCTTGTGAAGCGGTTCCCACCGACGAGTATATACCAAGTCACCAAAGGGCAGTTTCCACACAGTCTGTTCACCATGAACCCCAGTTTAACGATTTACGTGTCACCTAGTGGAGCGGCTATCATCCACATGTGCTCACACCTGATCACCAGAGGGGTGGTTTTCGCCCGTGAGTATTCAGTATTCTCCCCGAGGTTAACGATTCCCAAAGAGGTTAACACGTACTTCATGATGATGTACGATAATGTATAGTGATTTATGAGGATTTATTGAGAGTTATAGAAATTTATGATGGTTCGTGAGGATTTATTTGGAATTTTCAGGAATTTATTGCTGATTTGACAAGATTTATGGAGATTAACTAGCATGTATCACCTAAAATGGAACAGTGATGTACACAATTTTGGGTTGATACTTACCCCTCGAACTGAACTTTCTTGGGAGTAATAGCTAACCGTGTTGGAGAACAATAGCCCCAACAAGGTTGGGTCGCTCTGAGTTAGAAAAACGTGAATGTGGAGAAATGAGTATTTGTTTCAAAAACTCTGCAAATGACCTATTGTATCGGAAGCATTTTGAAACCGTAGTCTTATCAAATTTAGATTAGATAATTATCAAATTTAGAAGAAATATAACTGACGGAACATGAGTCGAGTATCTTCGAACCATGATTATTTTCAATTGCAATATTTTGTCCAAAGCTAACTCCAACAAAGGCCAAATTATTACATCCAGCTTCCTAAGGAACTTTCTCCCTAGCTTGGGTGACAAACCGTCCATCAATTTGATAGATGTTTCTGGATTTCCTGTAGCATGAGTAATTGAGTAATTGCGGCAATCAATATGCTTCACCAAACAGCGCAGTTACAAGGCAAATATTCCGGTTCGGCAAGTTCAAATGTTCATTTTGAGCTCCTCATTTACTCTTATTATTTACATTAGTTCAATATACAACATTGAAGCGCATCAGATTGAAATCACAAGTAATTTCATACAAATGAAAATCATTGTTGTTCTCTACAACTGTAAATCAAAATCTTTGTCGATATTGACTTGTAACGTTATCACGTTATGCTATTTAAAGATAACTGTAATAATCTAAATAACAATTCCCGTTCGGAATTTCTAATTATTGAGCTTGTAAAAAGACTATGAGTGTTATCTATGTTTCAATAGATAATCCATCAATGATGTTGCGCGGTGGCTCGTGTGAAGTAGCGCGACTCGCGTGGAGAGGGGGAAACGAAATAAACCCATCTTAATTTGGACAATACGCAGGGTAAGTTGATTCGCAATAGATCTTCTTTTCTAATATCAATTTTCTTTATTGAAAGATTATTGTAAACAGGGAACATGTGATTTGTTGTCTGTTAGTATTTGAACCTAATTAAAGATATGTTTATCCTCCGATTGACAGTATTTTCCAATGCTTGCGCACGTATACTCCAAACTAGATCATTATGCTTGATCGAATCTTCATTAGATAATCATTTATACTATATTTATATCATATTTCTTATTTTATTCAGAATAATGTTTGTCAGATTGGTTCATGTCGCTCCTAAGGCTTGTTCAACCTGGTGATTATCCGCTTGACGGCGTAGCTCGTAACAATATTGTGTTTCACCTTTCTGTGACCTTCCTCATATGGAATTGTGATGGTTATGTCTTTTTGGACTGGTTTTCGTGAGATGACGGGATAGTTATTGATCTGGGTGAACTTAAATAAAGCCGAAATTCTCATTCAGTGCTTTATGAGAACTCCGAGTAAAACCTGTTACTTCTTGATCAGAATATTCATTTCGATTTTACGAGCACCATTTCAGTGTACTGTTCTTGTGAATTACCATCTAATTGTTCTTTAGCAAATTTTAACTAACCCAATCATAATTTTTGAGACTGTCTTTTATTCTTTATACCTTGTTTTATAAATTGTCATAGCTACAGTGAGTAATTTGGTATTCAACTATCCCTTCAGATTCGATTATTTTATTGTTCTCTTAAAGATTTCAATCCTTTTATTAAATTTGTATATACTATTTGGGAAGATAGCATAATCAGATCTGGAATCATATTGGTTATTCCTGCTAGTTCAGTCCTTTGTCCCTCGAACTTGTGGTCAAGGTATTGCTCGTATTGTTTATATTACAGGGTTCAAACGATCGAGATGTCTCCTTCCTTTTTCCCGTGACGTGTGCAGAGCACTTCATCCAGCTCATCCAAATTCAAAGGACGGTTACATTATTTTTGTTGGAATAATCAAATTTTCATATTCGATTATCCAATCAAAATTGTTTCTAACTTCAATTTAATTCTTGAATTCGAACCTGTTGATTTCAAAGTTATACATTTTCTTAAAATTAACAATATCAAGTCCAGTAATCAATTTATTAAGAATTACAGTTTGTTTCACATTCAGTTTATCAGTGAAGAACTATATTAATTTTCATATAAAAAAGTTTGTTATTATTGAAAATATTTTATTCAAATCATATTGCCTTCGAGGACCGAAACCAAATTGTTAAATTGAAACTTGTCTTTATTTCTCTGAAATATCCTCAACATTTATCCCCTTCGTAGTGCCAGAAATTCTAGATTGTGGACTATATCTATATGTTTTTTGTGCTGAAGCAGTTGGCGCTCCGGGTAATCCATTCCATCAAGAATCTAAGGACACATTTCACTACGAGCCCTGAGTGATCCTAGTGAGTTAGTAGGGATCATTAAAAACAAAAGTTCACTTTAAACCTTACTGTGGCAATACACTACAGAACTTCACAGAATCTTGCAGGCTGTCATAAGATACAGTAATAACAACAATGAAATCACTGTTTGGTGCACATTGAAACTTTATCCCAAATTTTTCTCATCATCTCGAGAAAGTAATAAAACGAAACAAGTCAAGTATTTCTGATTATTTAGTGTATTTCACGTTTCGGTTGCATCCATACATAATTATAACACCTGGAAAAGCTTCCTCAGAAGACGCCATGTCGTTATAAATATCTTATTTTGCATAAAATTACTTTAACGGTTGTCATAAATGAGAAATTTACAATGATCAGGGTATGCATTTCCAGGAATTCGGTAGTAGACGGCTCAGTGCGTGGTCATTTATCATATTTATAACGTGGACTTCATCCAACTATGGTAGTGTGCAGCCTCCCGGCTCCGTAGACGTTATATTCTAACTACCACATCATATACCCAGTTCAATGTTAATCCTGCATCAGCGGCTTTAGCTGAAGCGGTGACCTGGATTTATATGATTTTGTTTCTAATAATAGCTCAGGTTCGCAACTCCAATTGGCATCTTAGAGCAGGACAGTTTATTACATTCTTATATATCCTAGTGGTGGCAGCTTAAAAGAACCTTAAGGGTACACGGATCAACTAAGATCTTCGATACCCGAACAGCTTCCAACAAACAATTCTCTCAATTCATATAACACGTCAATGAGATATTAACGCTACCTGAAATAATACCCAGCCGACTTTTACAAGTACGAGGTTCAGTGGTGATACAGACTTTCAAACCTATTCATTCGCCTGGAACAATTAAATCTGGAGTAAGTTCAGACTTATAAAACATACGCTCAGCGCACTGTTACATTATTTCGTCGTCAACTATCGAGTTTTCTGTCAGACAGATTATTCCATGCAGTGGTTGACGAAGTCTCCTTCGATGGAATGGTTATCAATGCTACTTTTTCACAGGGACAGAACTTCGCACCAATTTTGTTTCTGCTTCATATCAACGATCAATTGAAAGTGACATCCTTTCACAGCTTGGCTGATGATGGATCATTTCATGCGTCTCTACTATCCAGAGCCCCCCTATATTACCAAATGAAGCCAGATTAGTAAGATAGGAGCTGAACGGTGCAGTGAAACAAGTTCTGCGGAAAATTTTGAAACAGGGATCTACTAATCTACGAGTTTGATCAAAACTTGAGCTTGCATTTTCCCCAGGTACAACTATTCCTATGACATTCTCCATATTCATGCTGGGTTTCACTAACAATACTTCCCTCTCATGGGACGATCATGTGAAGTGCATTGTAAAAATCGCACAAAAACAGGGTCTTCTATTCCGCCTCAAGAGCTACTTCACACCACAGCGGCTTTCCATAATCTACAAAGCACAGATTCAATTTGTTCTTGAGAACAGTTTGAGAACAGTTTCGAGTTCAGTTTCCGAACATACGCTGAGGCTCTCAGATTGTATTAAGAAGAGAGTTATTCGTCAGATTGGTGATGTCACACTCACGAATGTATTGACCTCTCTAGAAAATCGTGAAGGTGTGCGGTCTCTGCCTTTTCTATAAATATTTCCATAGTCCATGCTCATCGAAAATCTTTGTCTGCTATTCTACCACAAGAGATTCTGATCAGACGGAGTAGACAAGCTCAAACTAGTTAAATCTCCATTATTAAGTTCAATACCTGCCTGTAGTTTGTGGTAGCCTATTATTTGTAGAGTTTTATTGATTTTCATATAATCATGCACGCGTTATTCCTTCGATTCCTGTGTGTATTTCCTTATGATTGCCATTCCAGTTCCACATTTTAAGACAAGAATCAGTTGAGCTCATTGCGGTTTGAATAATTTGTATGGTTTATAAGTTCGAACCGTGCCTAACATCAATCTGTGCATAAATTCCATTTGATTTATAACCTTCAGACCCTTCCCTCATAGATGCATACAATTAAGGCGCGTCGGCTGAAATTTGTGTAATGAGATGCCGATATCCCTTACACCAACATAGGGCAATGGAAATAACCATGCGTGAAATTGATACCGCTAGGGTGAACGACAGAGAAAGAGCAAAACAGCCGGAACGGAACCGAGATCGATAAATTTTCTATCGTAAAAACGCAAATCTTCTACGAGTTTGGAATGAAAATTACAATATTTACATTAAAAGAGTGAATGCGTGTATTTCTTAAGATACACTGGAACCCACTTCCCCGGTTTTTTATTTCACTTCGCGAATTTCAATTTCATTCTTATTCAAAAAACGTATGCAGAATGAGGGAAGATTATTGTTGCTAGATTCATGGTCTATATTCTATAATATACCATTGGAAAATTGATTAGAATCAGCCATTTGTGATGATGAGAATCCATTCTAAACATAAATAAAATAACTATTAAACATTAGATTTCACTACTTTATTGAATAAATACAATATGATAAAACAGAACAATTGTAATGTTAGTATCACATAATATGAGACCACCTACTAAAATTCAGTAATATAGCTATTTGCGTAGAGTATAAAACGCAGAATAATTCAGTCAAGTTTATCAAAAATAATAAAGATAAACTATCCGATGGAGGAAGATAAGATAAGGTGAGGGTAAGGGTAAGGTACACAAGCTGACGTGCGGATCTTGCTCTATTATATATACTGGTCAGACAGGAAGGAACTTCGAAAAATGGATCGAAGAACATAGACGTAATTTCATTAATTACTAATCCATTAATCGGTTTCAACATTTGCGTAACATTTTATTATAGAAATCCATAACTTCGATGATAGTTTCAAGATTTAGCACATTCAGATTGAAAGTAATGAATAAAATTCGCTGGAATCCCTAGAAACTAATAAATTTGAGAAGTCCAATATCCTATTGAACCATCAAAAAATACTCAATAATGTAACAGTACCGAACGTATATTTCATAAATCTGAAATACTGCTTGACTGAGGTTATCATCTTTCACCGGCTCCAATATGAAACCAGCCGCTCCATGCCCTTACTTCCGAAAAAGTGAGACATCCATGACAAGTTATAACCTCGAATTCCAAACTGTTGATTTCTGAAGCTACGATGTTTCTGACAACTCCAGATTTGATTTTTTAGGCAAGTGAATAGGTTCGAAAGCCTACCTCACCGCTTGTAATAGTCGGCTGGGTATTATTATTTCAGGTAGCGTTAATACCCCATGGACGTGTTATATGAATAGAGAATTGGTTGTTTGACCCTCACAGGTATCAATGATCTTAGTTGATCTACGTACCCTTGAGGTTCTTTCAAGCTGCCACCTCTAGGTGTATAATTCAGCCCACCTAGAATCTGTTTCTGACTACTTTGCCTTGATCCCTTTCGAAGGACCGCCTCGAATCAAGTTCAATGATACATTTATATATATATTCAAGCGTAAATTCTGAAGCTCGTATTCACTGACAGATGATTAGAAATTACCAGTTACTTGGTTATTCAAATTAAATTATGTAATTAACAGAACTTACAAAATTTAGTACATCACAACATAACGATTATAAAATTGGTTCAAGATCTGGTTATGGGAATGATAGCATATGAATTTGAATACGTCGAATTCAGGTTCACCCCAAGTTGGAACCTGGGAGATGATTATCATTGTTGCTAGATCTACTCCTTCTGCCAGTGATCGAATTCCTGATCATGTTCTCTTAATAGAGTTGGCATGAGTGAGAGTTTATTAGCACAAACTCTGAACAGTGATCGATTTCGCGCTCACTCTGGTAACCTGATTATTGATTAAAAAAAAATATGATATTAGGAACAAAAATTTACATGGGCAAAAATTCTACTTGCCTTGAATAGAAAATCACTATAACTTCATAGAGATGTTATCTCAATAACATTGAAAAAAAAAATTTGAAATATTTTAATTAGTTTCCGGGAGCAGACCCAGCCCATACGTTAATAAAACGACCTATTAAACAATTACTAGAATCAATAACAGTTCATGAAGGTTGATTTCAACTCCACGTGGATTTCTCCCGACCCGGGGAAAACGTTCCATTGCCCTCGTGCTCTGCCTCGGATGTACCTGTTTCGGAAAGGTGGGATCGAATCACGACACAGAACGTTGCTAGGCCTACCTGACATCTCGTATGTTCTATCCAAATATAATAATTTATAAAACACCAATTCGAATTAAATCGAATTGTTTCAAGGGACCCAAAAGTAACAATCTCTCAGAATATTACAATAGTATTCTCCCTTGATAAATAATTAGATGTCCTGTTCACCACTAGCTCATCGCTCAATCCCTTAATGGCTCACCTAATCAGGTAAGATTTCGATAACCATATATCGTAAGATTATCATTAAAGGTACATAATAGGTACCTTTTTTGTAGTATGTTGATTTTTGTGATACTTGATTGGATGAATCTCTGTGTTAGCAAAAGTATAGTCACATTCAGCCAATAAACTAGTGAAAATCGAACTTTCAATAGTCAGGGGACTCACAGATTGTATGTAGTAGAAAATCGATTTGTTCCGACTGATAAGTTATCTAACTGACTCAGTTCCAAAATAGCCCAATATATAGTACAACGGTATAAATCTGTACCAAAGTGAAGCAAAAAATCTACTGAAATTTCATGATAATGAATTAGTAAGGATTAATTCTTGGATCAAACTACAATGAAACAAAACACTTGACAACGGTAATGTATATCATTACACTGTAAATAACATCGTGAGATTCACAATTACTGATATACTGATCATATTGGTTTTCTAAAATATAGTTCTCATTTCGACCACCAAAGAAATTATAGTTTGTCTGATTCATATAACTACTTGGTACTTCTAAAAATTCACACAATGATTTTTCCTTAGTTTTCCTTGTTTCCGTATAACTTGTTACTTGTGTTCTACTATTTATTTTATGTTATTGGATTTCTTGATTCGAATTGACTACTGATGATTCATATCATTTCGTTAATGCAACATGGACATTGGACACCAATGCCTTTCGGTTTCAGTGGGCTTGAATAAAATTTGAGGAAGTTGACTTCGACTTCATGTCAATTCATTAAAGGCTTCAAACATTGAATACTTTTGACGATAATGCTATGTAATCAAAACATGTCGAACTGTTACATCAAAGTTGAAAGAGTAATCTTGCTTCTCGATACTTTTGGAGCCTTTCCAGTATTAATAATCAATGACTTTGAAAACATTCACAATGAACTGTGACTTTCCTCACTTTTGTTAACGAAATAACTCCCGGAGACTCTTGTAACCAAATTTAAATGACTTAGGAACTGCTGATGAAAGACGTATACTCTATGTTAAATTGAAATGCAAATTGCCGTTGTTGGTTCCATCATCCTCTGCCTACAGAATAATCAACAGTATGCTATTATGCTATTACTGATTTGAAGCATCGTTATATAATAAAATGTGTTACAAACAAAATTGGATTCTTTACTTATTATACAAAATAATACAAATTATTATTTCTTAAATGTAAATCTCAAATAATTGAAGTATTCATCGAATGTGTGAAGGAAAGAGAAACTGTTAGTAATTAATTTTAAAAATAATATTGCATATTCAGCTTCCCCGGGAGAAATTCTCCGAACTGAAGCAGTTCGCAGTGTTATGGAGTCATCCACTATATTGTCCGCAGCGCTAGTTTTATGTGCCCTATTCGTGATGGTGACTCCATATTATTACTCTAGTTCAGATTAGGTTGACCATACGCAGTGTAAATCAGCCTTAGAATAACAGGTGACAAAATGGAAAAAAATTGGCTAAGGAGGTATGAAATGGAGTTCGCTTTTTGTAACTGCTGAGACCATAATAAATCCCTGGCTCCTGTTATTTCTAGATCAAGTTGCTCCACGTCAAAAATAACTTAAACCTGTTCAATAAAATGTATATATATTCATAATGTAGAATCAGCTCTTTGTTTTACTTTTGGTCTACTTACGTTAGAGCTGTAACGAAATGTTGCTCAGGCGTAAGAGTTAATTACGCTAACGAGAACAGAAGCTGAGGCCTAATAGTTATTTCCGAGAATCCGAAAACCCAAACGCTCAAACGAGTATCATGAATATCCGGGAGAATAATAACTGAAACTCCGTCAGCTTCTTGTTTTGCTTTTGGTCAGCTTACGTTAGAGCTGTAACGAAAGGTTGCTCAGGCGTAAGAGTTAATTACGCTAACGAGAACAGAAGCTGAGGCCTAATAGTTATTTCCGAGAATCCGAAAACCCAAACGCTCAAACGAGTATCATGAATATCCAGGAGAATAATAACTGAAACTCCGTCAGCTTCTTGTTTTGTTTTTGGTCAGCTTACGTTAGAGCTGTAATGAAAGGTTGCTCAGGCGTAACAGATATGTCTGCAGCTAAAGATACTCAGTCAACGGACTATTAAGAACCTCGACATCATCCGCAAGAAAAATACCTGAAATGTATACAACAATGAGTAAATGATCTAATACGTATCCCTGTGCTCTTCATATTCCTTCAATTGTGCGTTTTCTGATCCTACCTGGAACGTCAGAATGTACAGAAATGTCTTAATCCACTCAAGAAGATTTCCACTTCGTGATGTCATGAGAAGCCTTTTGATCATCTCAATATAACACATTCACAGGCATAGACATACTAAGCGATTTACTCCACGGCTCAGTGCCACGAGCATATTGGACAATACCGACCGCCCAGAAAGAAATTCATGTTCTTGTTCAAGAAAAAGATCATGCATAAGAATAAATTTGCAAGTTTCCATACAATAATGGGTTACAAGATCTCCCATCTGAAGCACGGTATGAGAATAGTTCTGCAATTCTCTACATCTGTTTTTTGTCAATGGGTATTTGTACTGTTTACTTCTACGAAGGCGGAAGTGTTCCTGATATTGAATGAACGACGTAGAATGAAAGGTACTTATGCATAACTGGCTGTTCCTAGCAGGTCAAGTTATTATGATCTGTTAGTTTGTTGGTGAGTTTACTTGCGATTCTTGGGAAAACTAGCTTCTAAATTATTTTTCTGGCTGAGTTTGTACATTAAATTTCCGTAAATGTTGGCTACCATTCCTTAACATCTCTTAAAGAATTAAATCCAATTATTTGTTGGATGAGTGATGAAGTTTGAAATCTGAATTAAATTCAGTATGTAACTATAGTGCTCTTTGGAAAGTCCTTTGTGCATTTACGATCGCAACTACACAGTCAAACGATAGTTAGTAGCTTATAGAATTGGCATAGCTTCAAGCACAACTCTGATTTATTGCATCTGGAGAAAACTTACTTGGGACTATTTGTATTATTTGCGGTTACGAAAACTGCATCACCACTATAAGAGAAGCATTACGTTAAAATCTAAGTTTGAATGCCGTATTGTAGCAGCAAAAATATAGAGCAGTTTACGTAAGAGATAAATTTTGATATAATTCATAATGGTGAGACCAATCTTCACCTACAATGCAATAGTTTGGATTAACTAACCCAAGGAAATGACTAAATGAAAAGACTGATGTAATATTGGAGGGCTCGCATGTATATTCATTAGAGGGGTATTAAGATCATGTTCAACGGCTTATAATTGAAAAAATGAGATCAAATCCACTCCGTTTAGCGAACAAAAGGCTGTGAAGGAAACAAAATTTGGACTTTTCACCATTCTATCAGTCTGTTATATATACCTTCATAGAGGATTGTTCAGTGAAATTACGAACTTTCCCTTCTACCGATGAACTATGTTGATGGAGAAGAGTGAGGGAGCTCCTCCTCTTGAAGAGAAACAATCTATCGATATGCTAACGAAACGAGAACAACTAAAGGTGTAGGAGGTGGACCTTATGAGCCTAGAATTGGATACTCTAAACCCATGATGAATACACTAGAACTTTCAATCAGAAATTGCATCTCAAAGATGTTTACAACTCAAACTGAACAGAGGATATGGAATGAAGACATAGCTATCATATCAATGGGAGCACTGAGCTCTGACATTGTTGACAATAATGATCCTAAGTTGTGAAAATATGAACTATATAGGAGCTAACACTGAGAATATACTTTGAATAAAAAATAATCATCTTTATCCTCTAAATATGCTATTCGTATTGAGGATATTTCTCTGATGATGACTACTTGGTAGTCGAAAGGTTCTTAGTACTTGAAAGTATTCTCAGTGGGTAAGGGAGATAATCTCCTATCTGTAGTGCAAGAATATACACAATCATCATCCGTTGAATCATGAATGAAAGGTCCTATCATATTAAAATTGTGAAGAACATCGTTTGCTGTTCGATCACAAACCCTTGTTTTTCAGGCAAATCGTGTGGTAACCATTTCCTGAAGGGTTGAAAATCTTAGAAAAAACTGATAATTAAAAAAGTTTACTGTGAATTTATGTGAATTTAAAACGGTTTCCATCCAAATTTCAAAAAATCTTTCATCAACAACAGCAAAAACACTTTTCGAAGTGAACTTAAGCTTACTGTTTATATATGTATGTCGGCTAGGATGGATGGGTTGTACATACCACCACTATAGAAGGCTGTTCACATGGAGATGTTCTACTCTCGCTTCTGTGGTGTCTCGTAGTCGAAGGACTCTTGGAGGAATCGGAAGAAGCTGCGTTTTATGGTCAAGACTATGCCGATGACTTGGTTGGCGTCACCTTCGGGTGGCACTTGGGTACACTGTGCAAGCTGCAAAACACGCTGCTCAGCGAAGTGGACGGCTGATGCCGCACAGTGGGGTTCAGGGTCAACCCTGACAAAACGGCAATTGTACTGTTTACCAGTGAACCTAAGCTGGCCATATTGCCATGGATCATCTTCTCTGGCGAAGTTCTGCAACTCAACGGGTGGGTCAATGAAGTTTCTGAGAGTAATCCTAGACTCTAAGCAGAGCTGTGGCGCGAACACCCCGAATATCGAGTGATGAAGGCCTTCGCGTCATGTTGGACTTGCAAAAGAGCTTTCAACAGCACATGGAGATCACAGCCAAAGATTCTTCATTGCTTCTATGCCGCTATGATCAGGACTGTGGTCACCTATGCTGCGGTAGTGTAGTGGTCGGAGATGTCATAGCGCCATCTGGACCGACTGCAGCGTCTTGCATGCGTTGGTTTATTGAGCGGTATGAGGTTGACTCCAACGAGAACCCTTGTAGCTCTCGCAGGACTACCACCTTCATATATAAAAAGTGAGGCTATGAGCACGTCGTATATTATGAAGGTCCTAGGTCACTGGACCAAAATGCACTGCTCTCGTGGACACTCATAGACTTCGAGTGAGGCGATCTAAATGCCCCATACTAGAAATGAAATAAGATGATTCCAGCTATATGTCTCACTTCTCCCAAAATACTCATCACGGATAGAGGAGATTGGAGTAACGAAACTCTCACCCTACTGCCACTAGGTGGGGTCGTATGGTTCACAGACGGGTTCAAGGTAGGTCAGGTTTCTGAGGCGGAAGTGTACCTAGAAAGGTCTAATGGTCACTATCTCAGTAACTTCTAGGCACTAAGTGCATAGTTTTTCAGGCGAGATCAACACAATATTGACTTGTGCCATGGAAAATCTGAGAAGAAACTATGTAAATAGGCGCGTATATATTTGCACAGGCAGCCGGTCAGCTCTGGGAGCTCTCAAGTTACTCAGAGTCACATCAAGGCTTGTCAAAAAATGCAGAGATACACTAGCTGAACTAGCCAGGAGGGATAAAGTTCAACACATCAAGGTCCCTGGACACAGTGGAGTTGAAGGGAATGAAATGACCGACTCCCTGGCCAGACGAGGATCATCCGGCACCAATGGCCATTTTATCAAATAGCGTCAAGATTCTCGCTCTTCTGGCCCAACTGAATGGAGAGAGGTCTGGACTGTGGCGAGAATCACCACGCAGAAGACAGGCCAAGTTCATCTTTGAAGAGCCTATGCCTAGGCTCTCAAGGAAACTCATTCTCTGAACAGCAGTGACATTAGGAAGATAACTGGAATCCTAACCGGTCACTGTCGTCTCAACAAACACCTTCATAATATGGGCTTCGCGAATGTTCGTATATGCAGGAAATGCAGAGAGTTGGAAGGAACTGCGCTGCATTGACATTCCTCAAGCACCGTCACTCCGAAGAGTCATAAACTGCTCTCAGAAGAGCTTATGGAAGGCAGCGTTGACAATACTCTGAGTTTTTGGCAGGCCACAAACTTGGTAGAATATAATAGGGTTCTAACAACGAGGCGCCCAATAGGCCCAACAAAGTGACCTAGGTGCATTTGAGGTTCACGCACCCTCCCCTCGAATGATGATAATGATGATGATGAAGTGCTAGGATATCTGTCTCTCACACAGGACACTCGGGTTCGATTCCCAGAAGAGGGAAATTTATTTTTCTACATTTTCTTATACAATGTGAAACAATTATATCAAAACCAGTAACCAAATAAAATTATTTGTGATGAGTAACTTTGCCACACAAACTATCCATCCATTATCCAAGCGGCAACACTATATCTGGTTTTTAAGCTATTGCATATAGCTTTTATCGCGGGCTTTGAGCGCGGCGACCGAATCAAGAAATTCCGTAACGAAAAATAATGTAAGACCTAAACACCTAACATGTGTCAAATTAATTAATTAATTTGAAGTTTCTAAAAGTGAGAAATTTCGCTATTTTATACGAATGTTATAACACTCTAGCGTTTTAGACTCCGGGATTTTCACGTGGCCTATCGAAATGAGAAGGTTCGAATTATCTAAAAATATAATTGCATGAACTCCAGACGAAATCATTTCGACATATGCCTCTAGGAGCTCGCTACGCGTCAGTTACAGTTTATACGTTAGACGCGCGTAGCAGAGACCTGAGAGTACCTGTTCCTATTAAGCTATTGCATATATTGCATATAGCTTTTATCGCGGGCTTTGAGCGCGGCAACCGAATCAAGAAATTCCGTAACGGAAAATAACAGGAACTCATTTACGTTGCGCTCTCTCGGGTGACTTATATTGAAAAATTGTATATCACGATAAAAAACGACAATTCTACATTCAAGTTTTATAATAATCGAAGGCAAGCTGCATCGACTGCATCTTTGTTGCAAGAATTCAAAAGACTGCCTTTAAATAGTGTTCAGAGGACAGCTCGAAGTGTCTTGGATTTCCTTAGTAATAGAAATGGCATTTCAATAATGACTTTCAATTGCCAAAGTCTAAATAGTCACAAATACGATTTACAAGATTCAGTTACGAGACAAACAAATGTGTTACTTCTTACCGAATCTTGCATGGCGCATGATAATCCGATTGAAATACCTAATTTCAATTGTATTGTTCAATTCAAACGAGATACAGTTCCAAAAGGTGGGGTAGCTATTCACTAAAATAATAATAATGTAACTAATATTATGACTCCGAATATTGAAATAAATATTGCACACGTTAGCGATGTTAATGTTAGGCGCTCATTTTTTTGGAGATATTTGTGCGTGCTTATGCAAACTAACAAATGGCCTACACATAGTCATGGTAGCAATTTACATTTCTCCGAATCCAAAATTGGACGAGGTAGAGCATTTTATTCATCGCACTTTACTGGAGTACACTGAAGAAGGGTCGAAAATACTTGGTACAAATGGTAATAAATTTCAACATCAACTTCGCTGATAAAAAATCAGAGCGGTTGACAACTTTTCTTTCGGAAAAACACAACAAAATATGGGGCCACCATTGACGCGGTATTTTCCGGATGTTTAGAGGATATCAAGTCTCAAACTTATGTCTCTTATTTCAGTTACCATAAACCTATAGTTTCAATGATAACAAATTCCTGAATAACCTACATCTATTGTAAGATAATAAAAATATTTTAAACGATATTAACTTCTCATTTATTCAATAAAAGAAAAAAAATTGTTTTCTTATCGGTCACCACGCTCAAAAAGTGTTACTTGAATTAATATCAAAGAAAAAACTTGAATTAATATCGAAGAAAAAAAAATACTGCATAAATTAAAAATAAATAAATAATTATAATTGCATAAGTTGAGAAAAAATGCTATGCAATACCGTTTTTATTTGTTGATTCTCTCTAGCATTACCTCAGTCCGTTATTTAAACTTCCGCTAGAATGATGGCTTGTAAGCATTGCAAACTTTTCATTCTACGAATAAGCTCAATGACAGAGTGGAACAGATGTCCATAACTAGAAGTTTGTGATGTCAGTGATCTCATCTAGACAAGAGAGACCTTACCAACCGTCAAAATGAAATGTTCCAGGTTTGACAAAGATGGCGCGGCACTTTTTCGGGAAAATTTCGGATGAATAATTTGCACGAAAGTATGACATCATTTTTTCTCGTTCAGCGAACATACCATAATCTTCCAGAATAAGAGCTTAGCTAGGAACGAATATGAGTTGAAACCTCAAACTTTCCTTAAAGTAAACTGAACGTTTTTCAGCGATCAGGAAATTTTCCAGGTGAGACTAGAGGATGTGATACATAAAATTCCTTGAATTATTCTCAGAACCGTAATAAATGTTAGTCCTGGAGAATAAAATGAATCAAGCAATTTTGGTTGAATTAATCTTGCGAATGGGATATCAACGGTGACAATTCTTGAAGTGATGGCAGGTCATATGTATCAGGCATCTCAGCACGTAGTTAATTGGTCGGAGGTGAAGTTAGAGAAGCAACATAATTCCGGCCTATTTCGAACCGCGTGCTTCAAGGATAATTTCAAATCTTAGACATCCGCTCGTTCTGCCAAACGATCCGACCTAGATTCAGTCTACGAAGTTCGTTTTCCTTTATCGATCAGACTTCAGTTTATTAACAGATCTTGGCATTTTCCGCGTTTGATAAATAGTACGGAGAATTTAATTCTACGTTGTACACTGATCGCTGGAACTTTCTCAACCTATTTGAATTACGGTTGACCGGCGCGTTAGATGTCATTATGTTCCCAATGTTGTACCAAGCCCATGATGTGGTAATGATGATCAAGAACTTCATTTTTCACGGTTACATAAAGATATGTTAGACCCAAACATAAATCAACCATGAATCCTTGTAGATACGCCACAAAATGATCACATCAGTATCCTTGATATGAAATAATTCCTTTTGAGTAGTTGGATTGATATCCTTGAAAGACGTAAAAAATCATGCAAGCAAGCTTGTGTTATTAGCTATGAAAGACATTACAAACGGTGAATATTCCAGTCAATTTGAAATATCTACCGTAGACTCGATTTTCAAAAAGAGTGAAAAAAACAAAATTGAAAATTATCACCAATTTCTATACAACTTCAGAAATTTAGAAAAGGTCATAGAAAATAAAAGTACCTTCCATCTAAGCGAATTAAATGTCTTGGCTGTAATACGATTTGGTTGTCTTGAAGGAAAAACACTTCAGATGCGATCCATCTTTTGATTGATAGATTCTATCAAAGTTTGGACAACAATCATGAAACTCTTGGAATATTCATCGATCTAGAAAATGTCTTTGATAAGGTGGATCATTCTTCATTATTGAACAAACAACAAAATTATGGAATTAAAGGATTGAGTCTAAATTAGAGTTTCATCTCACTCAGAGGAGGGCAGTGTTTCAGAATCAATGTTGTATTGTATTCAGTTATTATGAAACTATGGCTAGTGGAGTACCTCAAATCTCGGTTCTTGGACCATTATTATTTGATATATTCCTGGATGAACTATGCGGTATCGAAATAGATAATTTATTGTCTCTTCAGCTGACATAACAGGAAAGTGTAACAAAATTGTACGCTTGTAAACAGTTAATTTTTTATCGATTTATTAAGAAGCGATTTTCAAATCATGAAGATTTCTTGAAGAAGAGAATGGGCAAATCCTAGATTGAAGTTTCCACAGATATGAGATACCAGTAAGTAGGTAATAAACATCTCAAAAACACCAAACTCTCACCAAATACACTCTCAAGATAGATTTGGAAACAGAGAAATTGACCGTTGGGATAAGGAGATAATATGTCAAACAGCTCGAAGACAGAGTGCCAGTATTTTTGACTAGAAAGACTGTTATTCGATACAATAGGTTTTTTTTATTCATTCCTATTATCAAATACCCAAAGGGGGAGAGTGAAAATTAAGATGCTGTGGCTATTAGCTAATATTGTAATTGGAGTTAGTCTGAATTGTATATATTGTAATGATAATCTAGAAAAAATTCCATACCATTTAGAAAAGGATGGAAATATATATCTCCTCTATCTAACAGTACTTGTTGAAGTATCATAGCCAAGTTAAGATGAAAGCGTGGCTGTCTTATGATTGGCTTAGAGAGAATTTTGTTGTCCACTCCTCTAATTCAAAATATCGTTTTATCATCATCATAAATAATATATACGAACTTCAAAAAATCATTCATATTCTGGATTTTCGGGTGAAACCAATTAAAATTTAATCAATCACTTAATATTTGTTTGTTATTCAATGGGAGAATTATTTCCATTGAAGAGAGTTGGAATTTTGATAGAAGTCAATTCAATAGTAAATTTTAAGTGTTTCGATCATTAGAGTCCATCGTATAAATAGTATTTGAATTAGGGTTTGAATAAGTTTTGATTAAATTCAATTCTCTGATTCCCCAATATGTTCATGAATGAATCATTAATTCATTTTATCATTGATAACCAGTAAAAGAGTTCACACTGTGAACGATATATTCTTATTTATTCGCCTTTATTGTCGTACAATCTCGAGTTTTAGTGGGTAAATCAGTATTCACCTTTCTAGCTATATCAGTGACTAACGTAATCTGAGACTAGTGAAATTAATTGAATGGATAGGTATTAATTATTACACTTTTTTGCTTGTAGATGACTTGAATGAATCATTTCCACGTAACAAGGGGTACACACTGCATTTTATATAGAATCAGAAAGATCATAACATCCTTGATTAGAGTGGATAGACCTCTGTTATAGGAGGAAGAATTAGGCAAGTGCTGTTCCCATTAATGAAATGCAGTGATTTGGTATATACTGTGAGGAAACTGTATAGAAAGAACTCATGACAAATAAGTGGACTGGAAATCCAATACCTGAACAAGGAATTCGGGAGAATATGTAGATATGATGTAACAATCGATCGTCATGAATCACGGGACAGTGTGAGTATATGTGTTCATAGCTTTCAAATATCTCCTGGGTGGCCACCCATTCTTGAGTAATTGAATGTGTACTCTCCGGCCATCGATCAATTACCATGCACACATTAAATTCCATTCATTGATAGACTGTAATTCCCTGGCGCTATTAGACAATGTCAATCAACACAAAATCATTAATCGTAATAGTTAGCATGTAATAGCGGCTTTGACATCAGAGGTCGATGCTAAGCATGATAAAATATAGATGACAGTTTTTTACAAATTTCCCGCTCGATCTCTCTGGTTCAACGAATTTCTGACAACATCGGATGCAAAGTAGCGCCCTTGCGATTCCCATAATAGAGTATTCATATTAGCTTCCATGGTCAATTTAGATTTTATTAGTTTTTTTTTTGTTTTATACTTTCACTACACAAGAAACGTAGAATGTTCAAAGAACATCGTGTGCGTCACCAGTGGATCGTAAGCAAAGAAGATAGATATTCGTATTTTCTCGAGGGTTTGGAGGTTAAAGAGGGAAAGACCTCACTATATAAAGATTTCCACAACTTCGCTGTTCGATGAAAAAATAAAGTATGGTAGTGAGAAGTTCGGCAGCTGGACAGTGAAGGGTTGACTAGTTTGAGCTCGTCTAGTCCTCCTATCTGGAATCTCTCGTGGTGGAACATCAGACAAGATTTCTAATTAACACCGACCATGGAAATATCGTAAGTGTAATCAAATGGGTAGCTTTCTTCTGGATATAATCTAAGAGCTTCAGCGAATGTCTAAAGATGTGCACAGTACTCCAGGACATGTCAAATCTGTGCTTTGTAGATTATGAGGAGCTGCTGGAATGTAAAGTAGCTCTTGGCACGGAACAGAAAAACAAGTTCTTGTGAAACGGTTTTCAGAATGGACCTCACATGATCATCCCGTTAGTGCTGTTGGTGATGATCCTGAGCATTATTATGAAGACTTAATAGGAATCGTCATGCCTGACATCATCTATCAAGGATTTTGGGATCCGCCTACCTGAAGGAGACGCAAGTTCGAGTTTTGGTTTCATTGAACTCTACTTGATCATCAGATTTCAAAATCTTCGCCAGAGAGGAAAATAGGTATTCCAACCATTTCAACTGTATCACTCCATACGTATGCAGGTGCACTCCGCTTTAAGACAAAATGATAAAAGTTTTTATTCAATAAGACGCGTATCTACTCAAATCTTAAAATAACCATTCACAACCTACTGCCAGGGTCCAATAGCCCAGTTGATATGTGTTCAGATTTCTGGCAGTTAATGGTGACCGGTGATGCCGACAAAACAAGTGACCGCTATAGGGCTCAACTTGTCACTGACGAATAAGTCTCAACAACTGTTCACAAGGAGCTCACATGCATGATCCTAATGTGAGAGCGTTTCGTAATATTACAGCTCTTGATTACAGGTTAGTAGAGTTATCTAGAATTATACGAGATAAACCCAAATGCAGGCTGGCACAGCAGTTTGTGAAAACAATGCATATCTTTTGTTCATCTTTGTTGACTTTCTGAATAAATATGCACGTATCGAGTATCTATTGCGCAGTATGGTATGAGCTCACATGAGTAATGACGGAGCATATGCTTGCGGAAACTACGTAAGGCTTCGTCGGTATTACTTTTGTATTTCTTTGTCAAAATTCAGAGTGAATATGCGCGTATCAAGTGTCTATTGTGCAGTGGCGTCTTAGTCGGCACTTCTAACTGTAGATTAGGGTGGAAGGCCACGGGATCGGTTCAGTGCGGGAACCACTCCCTACTATATAGATGTATTATGTGCTAACATACCGTACTCTTGATTCGATTCCGAAAGGCTATCGAACCTAGCTTATGTAATATTTTCTTTCAGGGGCAAAATGCAAAAAATGCAAAATGTGAAAGAAATTCCTAATTTTATTGGTTTTTCGCATCATTTTCATAACAATCGTACATTAATTTCTACTAGTGTTTATTACATTATGGCGAATGCGCCAGAATACGTGGGAACTATGTCATAATAAGAAAGTTCATTTGAATTGACATTATGTGAGTGTCAATGTATCAGGTGTCTGTCATGAAAACGTCTTGTTAGGGAGCTATGTGTGGTCTGTCACAGATGGTCTGAACCGTGATGACGATACACCGATCTATGTATCTGTTCGTCATGATAACAACGTGATTAAATAAGTTTTAAAATCGTCAACATATATTGAATCACTATCACCTCCTTTGAGATTTAGTTTCAAAAATTTCGTTCTCAGCAGGTGCCTACAACCAGCTTGCTATTTTCGCAGAAACAGTTCCGCTACCGGTAGAACGAGGCGTCCTCGCCTCCGCTGCGATGTGAATCCCCTAGATTCAAGATTGATATGCATGTTTCAAATTAGTAGGATCATCAAAAAGTATGTAAAGACTTGAAATAATACCCTTTGTTTTGCGGAATTTCATTCAAATTTACAGGAATACCTATGTTATGGAACGGTCTGTCACGGACATTATGTCACTGCCAATGTAATAGCTGTCTGTCATGTGAACCTCACCAACCTGTCTTGTTGAGGGGTTATGTGTTGTCTGTCATGGACAGTCTGAACTGTGATATTGATCCAATAATCTATAGAACCGTCTACCATATACATTGTGTGTGATTATATTAGCTGTCAACGAAGACGAAATACAACGTTTGGGATTGAGTTTCAAAAAATTCGTTCCTAGCTAGTGCCTACTTCATGAAGGGAAAATTTCAACTTGGTCTGCAATATAAAATCGGAGATTCCGAGATAAGTGTGAGAGTGAGTGGATATTTGACATCCACATTCGTTTATGATCTGCAATAGTGGCACAGCTTAGATAGATGAGTTTGAAGTTCTCATTTGCCATGGAAATACATGAAATATGCCTCAATTCAATTAAATAAGGATTGGTTTTTCGGGATTGTTCAAGCTAGACAGTGTTAAATATCCTTTTAGATCTTTGAAATTCATTACCAATGCCTTCTTCCACGTATCCTTCAGCTACGATTGTCAATCGTCATCTCTTATGCCGTTGAATAACCTGAATATGAGCACCACTATTAGCAAGGAAAGTTGCAGAAGTTCTTCTCAAGCAATAGTCAGTGTAATTTGAAGCATCAGGAAGTTTTAAATATTCCGCAGTTTTTGGTGGAATTTTTGCAAAAGTATGAATGCCAACTGACTGTACTGTACATTTGCCATTATGATAAGAAAGGAAAAATCGATTATGACGACAGTCAAAAAATTAATATCACTTTTATTAACAGAAGCGTATCGTTAGGAGCGTCGTTCTGAAACTTTGCAACATTTTTCACAATTTAACCTTATAAAATAACCAACCTCTCCATAGGAATAAGCCATCATCGAATTTTCATCAATTCCTTCAAGTCTCTTGGTGTTTTTCCACTCGCAGAACGTATATAATTTCTCGTGCCTCCCCTTAAATTTCAACGAAAGTAAAGTAGGAGAAGCTCCCCGAGCTGCATTGAAAATATCTTTCAAGTTGTTTTCATCAGTCATTTCAATAATTATTTTGGATTTCACTGTTCACAATAGCTATTTGTGTATTAAGAGCGCAAAGTGATATATTGTCACTCGACAAAGAGAGTTACCGCGCGACGCAAAGCGGAGCGCGGTAATCTTTGGAGAGCGACAATGACACTTTGTGCTCGAAATACACACAAAATTTTTTCTACAAACGCAGTTTTCAGAAAAAAAAAAAAAGAAAAAACACCAGATGCTTTATTCAACAAAAGTACATCAAGTACAGTTTATAAATTCCTGATTAATGTTGATTTAATTTATCATTGACTATACTAAAATTGAATGTACAATTGTGACACTCTTTAATTATTATTCCTGAACCTGATGGACGATCAGTAGATTTATCTAACATTAATTCCCCCGAATATTGGAAATCTACAGAACGAGATGTAGATGGTCTTGAGAATATTCTCTTGGTAGTTTCAATCTTATTGTTGATTGAATCATCTATGTAGCCTTCTGCTACATTGTTACTTTTCCATCCACCATGTTTTTTCAGTTGTATTAGGTCACCTCCACCATTCACCAATAAAGTAACAGAGGTTCATCGGAGACAGTGTCCAGTATATAAATTATGCTCGGGCAATTTCAAATATTCAGCAATGTCACTGGGAGTCTTGCCGATTGTATTCATACCCACAACTTGTTTCATACATCTACCTTTTTCATAACGTAAAAATAGACGTTGGACAGTATTGTTATTCAGACAATGTTTTCTGAGTGCAATATATTTTTTACAAATTGAAAGATAATCAACTGAATTCTCTTCATTATGACCAACAATCGTAAAAACACGGCTTATTCTCGTTTTTGAATCGGGAATTCGGACTATTAAAATAGAATCCTTATCTTCTATGTCACCAATCTCCATTTTGACCAACTCATCGCGCCTGCAGGCACCAGCAATACCCATAATTAGAATAACCTATAAAAAAAACTGCAATTAATAGCTATTCCAAATGTCTATGCTAACCAAATTGCACTAAATTCAAGAAAATACTAACCGCTTCTCAAACTACTAAGAGCATGAAATATTAAAATTTACCTTTTTTAGTAGATATTCTTCATCGGGCGCTTCTTTTAAAAATTTGTAAATATCTTCAGTGGTGAATGTTTTGGATTTTTTCGCTTTATATCCAACAGACTGTTTCTTCAGAAATGCGATAAGTTTAGGATACTTATTGATTTCGATGTTATTTTTAACATTCAAGCATGTACGTATCATCGAATACGTAGACCAAAGAGTTGATGACTCACAAATCAATGATTTTTCTCCAAAATAAGCCAGTAATACGTTTTCTGAATACTTATTCACCTTCTTCGACTGGCACCACGTCATGAATTTACCGTATTGTAATTCATATTTCTTCCTTGATTTCTCTGGTAGGAGATTCAAAGTAACAATTTTTGCACTTTCTGCTACATCAGGAGGAGTGTTTGATAATTCACTGTCACTATCATCAATCATCATGCAGAAATACGTTGGAGAAGCGAGCGTTTTCGAAATATTTCCGCTTTTGAGCGCAAATGCTGTCACAAAATGACATTTCACGGAAAACGTCAACTTTGCGTTGAAATCTGAAAGCGTCAAAGGCTACTTTGTTGAGCGTTTGTAGAAAAATGAGTTTATTTGGATGCTGTCAACCCTTGTCGATTGAAGAAACATTCTATTTAGATTGCTAGTATACCGAAAAGTCAGACCACTACTTTTTTCAGATTTCCTCGGTAACTATCATCAAAAATAGTATAACCCCCTCGTCAGAAAAGTGATTTCACTTGACTCGTCAAGTAAAATTCCACTTTTTTGAATTTGACACGTAACGTACTATTCCACAACATTGAGTAATAGAAAAATTTCGAATTGACAGAAAGCGAAATACTTCTGCAACACGAACTCAACTAGAAAAGTGTCACTGTTGATGATTAACACGTGCAATGATTCTGTCAATAGTTGGATACTGAGTAGTGTCAGTATTGCAGCCAATATTAAGGACCAGTTACAGAATACGTTAGCGACATTTTCTCATCTCATATTGTATAATTGTGCCAGTATTGTTGCTGGGAAGAACGCATATTTTCACATTGAGACCTGTACTCAGTTGAAAAATCGTATTTTTTGATTTGTGCCACTATTGCACAATAATAAGCGAATATATGAATAAAGATTTCTAGACTGAAAACTGGGACATGCTGAAGTTCTACTGACTGACTTGTGATATCTGTTTGAAGAAGTTAGATTGTTAGCAAAACTTTGTAACATTCATTAAATTAGTGAATAACAAATTTTTAATAGTTATGTTATTCAAAAATAAACACCTACCTATGTTTCTACTCGTTCAAGGTTAAAACTAGAAACATGAGTGTTGAATAACATCTACATGGAATGTATGGAATCTAAATACAATGCTCTATTGTAGCAATTAGAGTCAAACGTAAGAGATTGGTTCTGAAGCTTTGCTAATGAGAATAACACATCTAAGCCTTATTTCTCATAAACTATTTACGACAGTCATAGACACGTATATCCCAGAATAGATTCCAGCACTGTATAATGTAAAATTAAAACAACTTTGTTATGATTATTCCGAAGTTATAACTGAATTGCACTGAAAATGTACGGATTAGTGGAATAAGAATATCAATTAACAGGAGCTTCAATTAAGAGATATAAGGGAGCCGCTGAACTACAATTATCACTGCGGAATCGCATCTATCTTGATTCGAATACTCGATCCATCTCAAAGTATATACACTTACCTACAACATTCAGTTGGATGAAGATGCTAGTTGGGGGATGCGATGATACTTGGCACTCATACAAGCCGGCATCCCGTTTCTGTACATATTTGATTTGTAGCGTCCAATCCTGGAAATATCGAAAATCTTTATTAAACAGGCTAGGTTGCAACTTAAGACAAGGAAACTTCACGATTGTATAACTATGGGACTATCGTAATAGTGTATTGCAAGGCACAACTCTTTGCTACCCTCTCGAAATGCGATCTTCTTCTCTAGAATTGTTCGAGATAATACTCCCCACAATCGGAATTGAAATAATAATAGTATTCCTGGCAAAA
Organism: Endomychus coccineus; assembly: GCA_958510875.1. NCBI lineage: Eukaryota > Metazoa > Arthropoda > Insecta > Coleoptera > Endomychidae > Endomychus > Endomychus coccineus. Next base: position 37,037,735 of record OY294068.1, read on the forward strand.
TTATTAATATACTGAGTTAGAGAACAAGCATTTATCAAAAAAAGCAGGTGATATTTTGTAATTTCTACAGACGCCATCACCTAAAGAAAATTTTAGGATTTTCATTAAAAGAAAAGACTTAAACTCCTCACAAATATGGAGTTATATAATACAGTCTCGATATATGTCAGTCTCATCAACCATATTCGGAAAAATTGATAATGGAAGCAGTTAAAGGTAATGTAAATTACCATGAGGATGGTAATTTTTCATTATAATTAAATGAAATTTGTTTTTATTATTCTCATTATATACAGTTATTAATTGAGCAATGAACATTTCAAGTATGAATAGGAACTGAAACACAACAGGGTTAAACAGATTACAATTGAGCGTAAGGGATCGTCGGAGATTCCGAAACAGCTAGAAGGCGGAAACATGCAGTGTGAATTAAGAAATAATTTGTGCATTATGGTAATGACTGTCATTTACTATTCTAAGAATTACTTTGAGAGTTCTTTGAAAGATAAAGGAAAAGATCACCTTTATAAATCTCTATTGATTCTGACGTATTTCATTCGAAACTTTTGCTTGGCTTATGTAAAATGCTTAGATCATCTAACTTAGGGAAGACAGCAATGTTTCCGCTTAAGGGATCAAAATAGTCAGAGAAATGAATTTTATTGATGCATCTATGTGTTTACGCAGAGACCACTATTCCTAATTCATCGTTTAGTCCCCGTAGTCATAAATTAGCAGCATATCACTCTTGATGCATAGAGCATTTTTAATACCATTGTCAGTAGAATATCACACTATTGATTCAAACGCAATGAAACAAAAAAAAAACCTGTGGCACTCTTGGACTGCCGCAGTAAAGCTATTGCGAAGCATTTTTTATCAACTTATGCAATTATAATTATTTATTTATTTTTTATTTATGCAGTATTTTTTTTTCTTTGATATTAATTCAAGTTACACTTTTCGAGCGTGGTGACCGATAAGAAAACAAATTTTTTTCTTTTATTGACTAAATGAGAAGTTAATATCGTTTAAAATATTTTTATTATCTTACAATACATGTAGGTCATTTAGGAATTTTTATCATTGAAACTATAGGTTTATGTTAACTGAAATGAGAAACATAAGTCTGAGACTTGATATCCTCTAAATATCTGGAAAATACCGCGTCAACGGTGGTCCGATATTTTGTTGTGGATTCTTGTGGATCATTACTCATTTTCAAATTCAATTTTTCCAAAAGAAAAGTTGTCAACCGCACTGATTTTCTATCAGCAAAGTTGATGTTGAAATCGCCAGTCAAGATAAGTGGAAATTTATTACCATTTGTACCAAGTATTTTCGACCCTTCTTCAGTGTACTCCAGTAAAGTGTGATGAATAAATGCTCTACCTCGTCCAATTTGGAAAAATCCTTTAACGAAGGCACAGTTTCAAGTTTGTTTGCAACTCCAAAGGTTAGTACTATTTTGATGGAAATTAATTCTTCAGAATGAGGAACAAGAGGAGGTATGAAACCTTTGTTTGCATAAGAGAATGCGCCATTCAGTGAAATAATATCAAAGGAAGTAAACTAGTTCTATCCATTGGGTGTGTCCACTTTGAGCAGCATAATTTACAGAAGAATCCATGCCCTGTAGAAGATACTTGAATATTTGCTGAATTTGTCAAGGTCATCACTTGCAGCAGTTTTTATGATGAAGGACCTACTCTACATTCCAATTCTTCCATTGAAGGAATGTTTCTCGCAGCAATGTAGATGAAATTTTCTTTATGGGAAATAGAAGTTATCAACTATTATTCGTAGGAGACAGTTACAATTAGCATCATGTCGAAAAGTCCAACAACTGTAAATACATTAGGATCTTATGAGATCACTATCACATCTATTGGATTATGTCTGGCACCAAGGCCTTCTCCGGAAACTTCCGTCATATGATTTCACGCGTCAACTTTGTCGTTTACTACAGAGTTTTTACTCAAATAGACTACATCATGGTGGTTCTAAAATGACTCTCAACGCTAGTGTTTCACTGAAATCTATCTCGAGACAAACATTGTTTATGTTTCCTATCAACGATTTGCTATAAGTGACTTCCTCTCTCATTCACAGATTTCCAGATGATGGTTCAGTTCATACCGCTTCTCTTTCTAGGGAACCTGTATCAATCAGTGAAGCCATAAGAGCAAAACAGAACCAGGTTGATGCAATTAATAGAGACCTGGCAACAATTTCGGAATACTATTCTGATAATTTAGTGAAGATCAATGCAACCAAAGCTCAATCTTCAGGAAGGCGTATGCTATAATCCCTAATACGGTGATCCTTGCTACGAATGTTCTCATGTAGTATTTCATATCCATGTTCGGTATCACTATGAACAGCACTCTCCTATGGGACGATCATGTGAGATAAGATACGAAAATCGCGTTACAAAAAAATGGTATTATATTCCGGTTCAAGAGCTACTCCTTTTGATCGCAGCCACTCCTCATAATATGCAAAGCACAGATTCGATCTATCTAGGAGTAGGTACTGTTCAGAGGTTTGAAGTCCAGGTCCGATATATACGTTGAGGATCTTAGATTCTATTTAGAAAAGAGCTCTTACATTTTATTCAGAATATAAATATTCGTGTGTTTGGTGATGTCAAATAAAATAGCTTCTCTAGAACATCGTAGAAAAGTTGGCGAATATTTCCTTTCCCACACATATTCCCATGGTCGGTATTCTTCAGGAATCTCGTATCTTTTTCCACGAAAGATTTGAGCTGGGTGAAGTAGATGAGCTCAGACTAGTCAACCCTTCATTGGGAAGCTTGAGACATGCTTCTTCCTACAAGGCTTAATTTTTTCATAAAAGTTCTGGAACTCCTTACCTAGGGAGATCTCCCATTATGCCCATAACCTTCAATCTTCAAATACAAATTCCAGTGCTTATATCCTCTTCCAACATTCCACTTCGGGCTCACACGACGTTCTTTGAACATTATAGGTTTTGCTATCGTGTATTGAAAATGTAAAAAATTTTCGGATGTTACTTAGGTCATATCTTCCAATATTGAACCCCTTCGAACATCCTTCGTTCAGAAATCTGGATAAAGGTTTTTTTTTCTTCCAGATTGTTCCACTCTATGAGACTTCACAATATGAAATCTGAGATTGATGAGACCGGAAGTATCGACCAAGGTCTGAACTGTTTCACGAAACGTATGTCGATGTGATGGGATATCACCGGGCGATGAGTAACATCTACCTCGTATGAATATCCTTCTAGTCACCTTCTACGATGAGCAAGATTTACCATGAGAAAATTCTTGGTCTGTTCACACACGGATATATGATTTCTGTATCATGATGGCTAATGTTTGAGTCGATGAATCGTGAATAATGAGTATCTTCACTGCGCATGCCTAAGGAGTATTGGCATATCTACATATATTATGAGTCCATCATAATAAAATATTCCAACAGTCTGAAATGAACCTCCACATGCAGGATAACTACGAACCACCACTGCTGATAATTTATGTCTTATTCTAGTCTACTGATTCGAAATCAATTCACTCTCTATTTAGAAATTATGATTTTACTCCATCAATGGAAATAAAAAAATAATGATTTGCCTCCCTAGAAAGAAAAATAGTAATTTTCCTCCCTAGGGAGAAAAGTGATGCTACGAGTACATCGTCGGCTTCAATTTATTGATTTCATTATTTTATTGGTTTCCACTTTCATTGAAAATGCTAACTAAAAACCAATTTAGTAACTCCCTCCAAAATGTTTTGGGGAACTTCGTCTCCACTATCGAACTCCATGATTACAAACTTTCATGAGATTTGTTTATTATAAACTGGAGCATTCTTAGTAACGCCCGATCTACTTAGGAAGGAGTATTCATATCATGACATCTTGACATATTAACACGAGAAAACAATAATTGAATTGATGTAACACGTTGTAAAAAGTCGCAGAAGAAAGCAGATGTATTGGTCTGGAGTAAAGTGCCATTTTCTCCTTTGCATTTTGATGCCCTCCCCTTTGCATCGGCTATCAAACTATCCGCGGAAGGAAATGATGCACTTTGCCCCCATGTTATACAAATAACTAATGATGTGTTTGCTTTTATTTTGGGGTGTAAACTAGTTTCATGTACCCATTCTTTCTTAAATCATGAGAAAGAAATTCTGTTACACAACAAACATGATGGAGATTTCTCAAAGGAAAGTGTCACGCTTACACATTCAACGCTATTCAGATCCGTTCTCATATTATATTTCTTCCTATCTCACCTTGATTGAGTTCTGAATTGCCATTAGACTTGAGAATTCGGCTGAGTGTAGGAAGAATGCGTGTCTGAAAACTGCCGGATAGCGATAAGTGCCATGTATTTCAACGGGACCGGTTACTGACAAGCGCGTTCAATGCCTGCCATTATCATTATGTTATGCGAATTCTCGCGTATCCTATATTCAAAGTCACATTTAAAGGTTGATCTAGAAGAACGAGCTGCCAAGATAAAGAAAGGGTAATAAAAACTTTTGTTCAACTGCAATCGTTCGTTATAAATCAAATCACATGTACGATATAATGATATTTATTTGCTGAAGTCGAATACGAGTTTGTAAAGGATGATATCGTTTGTATGAGAAAAACTGGAAAGAGTGTTTTGTGATATTCTATTGTTAAAAGCTAATGAAACCGGACTTTTTATTCACAAAGCAAAATAGATCACACCAACTCGGCTACACGTCTTAGAATCCTCGTTTTCTGAATGATCGTCTTGTAGCATAATTGAGTCGACCGACCTCCTTGATGGTCAAGGTTCCAATTATCTGCGATTGACCTCAGAACAGATCAAGCCCAGGCTATGCCTAGTATTCTTATATGCGAACATGTGTATACTTAATCAATGGCGCCCGGAAGGGTGGGCGAGTATTGAACAGTTGCCCCTCCCTAGAAATTTGGATATTTTCCAAACTTGTATCTTGGTCAAATTTGTAGTCCTTTCTCTAGTAGAGTAGGTGAACATATTAGGAGTTTTGGGCATAATAACTTTGATCCTCATTATGCCAAACGTTTGTTAGACTGGCCGACAATTAAAAAGAACTTTGAAATGTCACATGTGCTTAATAAAGGTCGATTTAAGATAAATTAGAATACTCAGAAAATGGTAAAATCAGAATATAAGTACAGTAATCTTTTACTCAATAACAGGTATATTCTTCATATTTTACGTTTCTTAATCTCTCCCTACACAAACCTGTCGCAAACTGATTATAAGATTTCGATCCTCGTAATAGCCTGTAATCTTGTAATCATCAAATTACCCTTGACTATTCTGAATTCTCAATCATGAAGTCAACTCCCTTGGGCATTATTTCTTTGTGTATATACACATAGCTTTAATTCCTTTTCAAGTTTAAGTATTATCTGTTGACTCGAAGAAGCCACCTTGTGGCCAACCATGTCCTATTTTATGTTTTGTAACACATTCTAGCTCTCGGGGGTTTTTAGAGTCGCCGATCACGACTGTGACACTCACAATGTTCTGCAAATTACCTGGGGGTATTTCCGGAACACTGGAGCCCTGTGTATCTACGTCATCTTCTAGGAATTTGCACCACATTGTGAGTATCATAAAGAAAACCGCATCTCAATTCATCCAACTGCGCCAACTTTCCCAGATTTGGCCTATTTTAGTGCTTTATTTCCTCGACTAATAATGTTGATGACGAAATTTGTAATAAAGATTCTTCAGATGTTTGCGAAATAGTTTCTGATGATATTGATAATGATCATAAACCGTCCATTGAGATGCGCGGCGACAGTGACGAAGATGATATAATAAACACTACTTCTGATTGCACAACAGAGAGTGAAGATTCTTTGTCACAGCCCAAAAAAGTGCCAGTAAAAAGACGAAGGAAATGAGGGCTTATATCATGTTTGAAGTTCCCATTGTTGACAAATAGAAGACATTATACTTTAAAAATCTTTTTAAGTTATATTAGTATAAATTACAGTTATTGGAATAAAATGTCTTTGTGTATGTGTAAATAATTAGTTATTAATTAGTTTGAAATAGATCATAAGATATATTTTTATGAAGTGATAAAGAAATTTGTTTTTATGTAATAAAAAAATAATAAATGGTGAAAAAAGCTTTGAAGATTTATTTACAAAAATTAAGAAAGGGCGCTTGTGCGCGCACGCACATGCACAGACATGGAAAAAGACACATACACACTTTCGTACACTAACAAACATACGTATTAACTCAGAAAATATTTTTATAATAAGAAAAATGTATTAATTCATCAAAAAAATTCATAAATTTCGCGCCTTCTTTCAAGGTAAAATATTGTTTCATGAGAAAATAAATGAAAAAAATTTTTTTATTCAGATCGCCAAATTGTCAAAAAAATAAGTAGGAATACGCATTTTCACCATTAAATAGTTTTATTTGTTTTATTTCGGAAAATTCGAGTTTTTTTCCAAAAATCCAAAATTTGGGCTCAGGGTGAACCGCAACACGTCTACTTCAATATCTCAGGCGAATCTCAACCAATCGAGTTCTGGTTGGGTTTAAAAGTTGGTTCATGGAAATGTCTTCTAGCTGTGAAAATTTCTACTCATTCCATAATATTTAACTTTGAAATTTATCGATTTTTTTGAGGTTAAAAAACTTTGACTTAGCGCCAAATTGCCGCAATTTGAAAAAGATGTGCAAGCTTGGGTAAAAAGGTAAAAAATATCAAAATCTTTCGAATGCATTTTGTTTTGAGTCATAAAATTGAAAATTCAATTATTTATCGCCATTTTGAGATTTTTTGTAAATGGTCGATTGTAGCGCCCCCTCATAAGATATTTAAAAAAATCGAGAAGTACATGAAAACAGATACCAACACGCACAATTATTTGCCAATTACAATTCATTAAGTTGAAAAATAAAGTCAGAGGAGTTTTTGTTAGTTTTTTTCAAAAAAAGGGCCAAAGTGGGTCCACAGTGAGCCCAAAATATTTTAGAAACTTCTAGTTGGGCTCATTCGACGTGTTTTATTAATACCTATTATTTCCATGAAGGTGTTTTTTCATATACGTCATACTTTTCAAGTTAAACCAAAAACACGCAAAAAATGCTCATAACTTGAAGCGCATTGATCCAATACACATTTGACTCTCAGATTCGTGATCAGCGACCCAAAAAACAAACGAAACCACTCTATAATACCACTCCCCAAAAAAAAACCGTTTTTGGCCATTTCTTACGACAGAGCAACTGGACTAGTGGTAATCTGTTTTGCTTCACCCTTCAAAAAATTCGAAACGCTCCTATGTACATGGTATACAGAGTGATTCTGAATTCGTGCAACAATATTCTGGGTAAGATTTCTCGAATGATTTTAGGGGAGCTACCGCCCTTTTGAGGGCTGAAAATTTATGAAATTCCAAATGGTAAATGAGTATAAAGATCTCCCAGTTACCTGGCAAACAAATATATTAACTTATATCTGTTTTGTACATAATATTTTCATAATATTGTTCAAAAAAACTTCAAATTTGAACTTCCCTTGAAAAAATAGGCTGCTCTGCTCTGTTTCGATTGAACTCATTGTTTTCGAATCGAATCTACTCAAAAATTATTCGACACTAAACTAATCATGGCGCTGAAATATTGATTCAAATTTTTTTTCAGAAACGCGATGAAGCTATGATATGAAATTCAGTAGGATCATAGGTGAATGATTTGAGTTATTTCATTGCCAGTTCTCATCAATAGGATACATCTTTGAACAAACAAAAACGACGAATTGAACTTTAGAAAGCTTTATGAGCTTTTACTCATAATCCTATCTCTACTAATGAACTAACTAATACTTTCAAGAGAGTTAATGATGAATCTGCGTTCAAATGCAGATCTGAATTTGAACACTTGCTTGGTAACACGTCCACGCTTTATTAAAAGTGAAAATGAGGTCCCACCTCCACCCATCGCAGGAAGGTGTGCGATGCCTCTATTTGAAAGTAAAGCCACATTCGAAGCAGAATTGAAGTTAAAGAATTGTTTATATTTGTGGATGGGGCAGTAGCCCATTAACCAGACAATTACGGTCGGAGGTACCTTAGACCTAACCCTCCTACATGCTAGACAGTGTTATTTGGCTATGAATTTAAAGTCGTGTCAGAAACTAGTATAACATACAAAAATATATTTGAACAAGAACATTCTGCAAGGCAGACACAAAGACGTTCACAAACATTTAGTCGTGCGCACACTGGTGGTAGTCGCAACAAACCGTAAGGCTCTGAAGAACAGATGTGAGTTCGCAAAAGATGGAGATGCCACACAACAAGAGAGTGCTGGATTTATGGTGGTGCAAAGGCACCGACGAGCTCCTGATATTCTCCGATATGCTCTACTAGGCGAGGTAGGTCCTGCTTACGAGTGGGGAGCCAACCAAGTGCGATACCAAGTTCAGCTCTGACAACATCGAATGTACGACAAGAGAGTACCCTATGGAGAGGGTCATCGAAGACTTGACACTCCACACAAAGGCCATCCCGGGACTTTCCGATCCTGAAGAGGTGACTTCCAAAGTTGCCATGTCCACTTAAGAGGTGGTACATCGCTCGGTTTTCGCGTGTAGGCAACGGGACAGCGATTGGAAGCCACTCCTCAATATCAGGGATGAACGTGAATGTCACCCTGCCCTTCACGGAGTTGCCCCAGAGAACTTGCCAGTGTGTGAGAGTGAGGGCCCGGAGATGACGAGTAAAGGTCGACCAGAACCTGAACTCTACCAGAGACAGAGGGTTACCAATGTGAGAGCAAGTCCCAAACCTCTTGGCCGATGCCATAGAGTAGATCTCAGAGAGAATGAAATGAAGAGGCGGTTCTTTGGCCAGGACACAGGCCGTCTCGTTTGGGACTGTTCGATAGAGATTTAGAATGGTGCGCAGGCAGTTCGCTTGGGCGGAGTCCAGCAACTCGACATGTTTGACCAGATGGAGTCTATGACCCCAAACCAAGATTCCATAGCTCATCAGCGGCACTATGGCTCGGCGGTATATTATCTCCAGTGACTTGGAAATAGTGCCATATGTAAGACGTATGTGCCGCTTCAGAGCCTGAAAAATGGTTTTGGCCTTTGCGCTGACGTACGCTATGTGAGCTCCAAAGTGTAGCTTTTGGTCAATTACAATGCCGAGGTACTTTAGCTCCCTTGCCCTGCGGATGTTTCTGCCTTGGAATTTAAAGAGCGGGTCTCTGGAGAGCTCAGTTCCAAAGAGCATGTATTTCGTCTTTTCGACGGAGATGGACAGTTTATTGTCAGAGGTCCACGCTGAGAGCAAACGTAAGCATTCGTCACCAAGCCGTTCGAGCTCGAGCCTAGAATCGGCAAACACCATCGTAACGATGTCATCCGCATACCCATCCCAATCACAACCTTCAGGCGGATCCTGATCAAGGAACGTGTCGAGGACAACGTTCCAAAGTGTGGGACCTATCACTGACCCTTGCGGGCAACCCCTAGAGAGCGACTTTGTACAAAGATGATGGATAGAGCCATATTCCACTGAGCGATCAGAGAGATAGTCCTTGATTAAAGTTAGGACCTTATGGGGAATCCCCTTTCGGTCAAGAGCGTTGATAGCAGCCGGCCACCACAGGTTATCAAAAGCACCGGATATGTCAATGAAGAAGGCTACGGCATACTTCGTAGTACGATTATTGACTTGGTTAGTCAAATGTAATAAAGCATCAACAGTACTTTTGCCCCTGCGGAAGCCAAACTGCTTCGGACTTAGAAGTCTGTCCTCAGGGATATGCTTATAGATTGTCGCAAGGATTAGACGCTCTAGGAGTTTACCCAACTCAGGTAAAAGCGTAATAGGTCGCAGAGATTTATGTTCTGAAGGATCTTTATCAGGGGCCTTCAGAATTGTTCTCAGGATGCCATGCTTCCAACTCGTCGGAAAATAGCCGAAGCTTAAGCAGTCGTTGAATATGTTGAGTAGGAAAAACTCAATGGCGGGGCAGAAGATTTTCAGTATTGTGCCAGGAATATGGTCAGCCCCAGGGGCTTTCCCATTTGGAAGATCCTGGACACACTTCCGGATATCATCGATGCTGAAGATGGAGTCGACCTCCATGTTGCCAGTCGCCGTCAGAGCCCTTTCACGTAGTAGGATGTGCGTTGGAGTATCCTCCGCGGCATCATCGGAAGGCATAAGACGGTGGAGCACCTGCTCTAGCGTTTCACCGTGATCGATGGTGAATAAGTTATCGTCTCTCGTAGTAGTTGACTGAGTGTACGGAAGTTTGAGCTTCTTGCTGGAGAGCTTGTATACAAACCCCCAGGGATCCCTTCCGAGGTCACTTTCGACAAAATTCCTCCAAGATTCAATTTTAGCCTGACGGATGGCATACTTGTACTCTGCAAGCAGAGTCAAGTAGCGATTTCTGAGAGCCTCTCGAACGGTTGGGTTATTCTCATGTTGGTATTTCCGTCTGGCCTGAAGCACAGACCGTTTCTGCCTTCCGAGGCCATCGCTCCACCATGGACTGCATCTCGGCCGAGGTTTTCTCCTTCGAAGGCATCTCTCCATAATAGAAAGGACGCCATTCGAGAGAGCGTTGACGCGTTCGTCTATGAAGGTAATACAAGGTCTCCAGAGGAGCCTGTTGAGATCGTCCATGAGTAGGATAGCCTCATCCAGCAGGCGATCGTGATCAGATGGGTGGATCTTGAATCTCGGAGGTTCTATCTCGTCTGCGGATTCCTCTTCCAGGACCAGGGAACAAGAAATAAGCCTGTGGTCGCTATTTACTTTGTGCTCGTGTACACGCCAGTCAGAGAGATATCTTAGAAGACCTCCTGAGAGGAGGGTGAGGTCGATGTTGCTAGAGCCATTACTGGTACTGAAAGTGAAGGGCTGGTCCGGCGTGTTAGCAACATGGAGATCGTGCGTGCCTAGAAAGGCTTCAACGGACCTGCCACGGGCGTCCAGTTCCCCAGAGTGCCATATGTGAGACTTGGCGTTGGCATCCGCACAGATGACAATATGTTTATTGCCTAGTGCGGTGCAGAGGTCATGGAGGTGATCTAAGAATGGTTCAATGTCTAGACCGTGCTGGAAATAGATGCTGACGATGTAGAAGGAGAAGGATTTGAGAGAGATCTGTACGACACATACATGAGGGTCTGAAAATTGCCTCAGGAACAAAATATCCATTTCTGGATTGAAAACAATAATGGATGCGTAAAATCTCTGCTCACTCAAATGATGGGCACATTTGTAAAGAGATCCAAACCCCGGGGTGACACGCCGTCCCTCTCGCAATACGTTGTAGGGTTCCTGTAGGCATAAGATGTCGATTTGCATTGATTCCACCACTTGACGGACCTCTGGGATCACCATTTGCGCGTTTTGGGCGTTAATTTGCGCTATGTGGATCTTTAATCCATTATGTGAGGCCATAGTCGGTGTTATTAATGGTGGCTTCAATGCGCCTTAAGTAGGTAGGACAGGTCATCGAAGATGGCCTGTGCGCTACGTCTTGGGAACCCGCGCGCACACAATTGGAACAGCGAGGAGCACCTTCGGGGGTTGGACAATCCTTAGCATCGTGAGGACCAGCACAGTTTCCACACTGGACAGGACTTTTACAGTCCTAAGATTGGTGACCCAGTCTCTGACACTTGTAGCACCGGACAACCCGGACGTAGTCCTTGACAAAGCAAGATGTCCACTCTATGAACACCTTGTCTGCACTCAGAAGAAGATTACGAGTGCGCGGCGAAACCTCTATGACCCAATGGGTGTAAGATTTGCCTTTGGGCCCAATCTTGAATTTAAACTCAATCTCCTTGCCTATCGACTCCAACTCGTTGGCTGCAAGGTGAAGGAAGTTTTGCTCTAGGAGTGAATCTAAGATCTGTTTAGGATCAAGAGTAGTTGGGACCCCGAATAATGCCATCCTGGGACGAAGCTTGTCCGGAGACCAGGCTTTGACCCCTAGCTCCAAAAGCCTGTCCCGAGGGATTTTGGACAGATCCGAGCCAGATTCAATTTTGACTCCTGCCCGTCCGAAGTCAGCAAGTTTATCCACTTTGAGACCTAAGTCTCTAGGATTCACGGCTTGGGTGAGGACTCTTCTCACATCAGCAGAGGTCTTGACCTGCGGGTTGGTGTCACTTGGCACGAGGGTAAGGACAGAGCGCTTCTTGGGTCTTATGGACTTGCCTGTGGGCATCTTTATAGATGTCCTAGCTGGCTGACTACCAGAGGAGGATGTGGCTTGGGCAAAAGTTTTGGCCGGCGCTGAAGTGACCGCGGCCAGACGTGCTTCAATGGAGTCGAGTCTCTCTCCCAGCTTAGCAGAGATTGAAGTTTGGGTATAAGCGGAGACCAAGTTCATAAATCCCTTGGTCATCAAAGAGAGTGATGAGCAATATTCTTGCTTACGCGAGGAGGAGTCTTCCGACAAGGAGATAAGCCTGTTCAACTCATCTGCGTGCTGCAGGAAGTTTGAGACTAAGCCCGAAACCTCACTTGCAGTGGAAATGTCAAGGTGAGATGTCACCAGTGACGGTTCCACTTCTGGCGTAGATAGCACGGGAGTTCTCTTAGGCGTCGCCTTGGACAGAGCTGAGCATGAAGCCATGGGGACAACTAGGCCTCCCCAGGCCGGAGGTCCAACGACTGCTTACCAGCAAAGTGATCCAAAAAAAAAAAAAAAAAAAAAAAAAAAAATAAAAGGGATAAAAATATATAGGAAGATACTACAAGCCAACGGAATGCCACTAATGCCACCAGTGTACTTAGGGGGTGTCCGACCACCCTCCAATGTCCTTAGCCGAAGACAGGAGCTTACGGCAAAAGGTACTCGTTCCTAGTCGGAAAGAAGAGTACACCACACCCAAGATGGAAGGTGTCTGACTTATTGCCTGTCTTGCGTTACCAGCCCTAACCACGAGGAGGTTGGACAGAAGGTTGGCGCCAAAGTGTATCTGAACTTACAAGGATTTCCTGATCAATATAAATTATAAAATCGAAAATCGCAAATTGGATCGCTTCAACCTTTAAACGGGCCGAGAAGCGATAACGTGGTAACACGTCCAGTAAAATTTCAGATCTTGGTAATTGAGGCCGTATAAATAAGATCCAGTCCCATTTAATCATGTCTCAGATAGTTATTCTGCTGACGCCATATTCGACATTTCCCCACAGTGATGAAATAATGTCAAATGACGTCAACTTATTGAATATATATCTGAGCCATTGTAAGGAAATGACAAATTTTACGTCTATAGAGTGAACATTTCTGGGCCACGGAGTAAAAATAATGTTTGTTCAATGTTTGGGTTGATTTTAATGTCAAAATTGATTTCACAAATCACATTTAACAAGACAGGAGAGAATGTGATAATACTAACAGCAAAAAAATAACGCAGTAAATTTTTTTTGCCATGTCTATTATTTATTTAAATTAGTAGTTAAGCTTTCATTATTTATTCATTTATTTATTTATTTCACAAGAACAAACAGGTTACAATCACTTATAACCTAATTACATGTTCTAGAGTTATATAAAAGCCGTCCAATAATTGATGAAAACAAACTACATATAGTTAAAAAAAAAACAAAAAAAAGTAATAAAAATCAAATACTCAATTAATACAACAAAACTAAAACTAATCTACAACCCTACTGCTGGCCCACAACTACCCCACCACTTCCTCGGCCATCGGTACCCACAAGTGCACCCAGATCTGTCTGTCACTATCTAGAGCACTCGCCAACACGGGACTGGATTTTACGCCCACGGGTTGTGATAACATTGATAACACCTATTGATGAAAAATGATCACCCTTATTCACTTAAAATACTCCTAAAGTACTGAGGACCTTCCGGCTACCATCATCAGGATCTACTCCGATGATGGCTACTCGGTAGCTGAAAGGTCCTCGGTACTTTAATAGTATTTTTAGTGAATAAGGGGGATTATTTCTTATCAATAGTGTTATAACAAACCCACAGTGGGAACTCTTTTATAGTTTATTATTGATAAGTCATCCGGAGCAAACTATGTCCTTCAAACCGGTCATGATGGAATGTATAAGCATAGATTTTGATTTATCTCCTATCGAAAACAATCCATTAATACAAGTACTTCTATAAACCTCAGGTTTTAAGAGTAATAAGCTATTAAAAAATAGGATACGGACTACCTGGAGTATTCCATGTTCATTTTCTGCCAAGCTACCTACCTGTAACACTTCTATTCATTATAATTCGCATGAAAGCCGCTTTACTACTTCCCAAATTTGACCGTCACGTCTTCCGCATTTTTCATACTCTTACTTTTATATTGAGTTAAATGTTTTTATTGATGGCTGCATCGAAGCTATAACGTGCATTAGATATGTAACAATTTAGGTGGGAAAAAGATAATAGTGTGAACCGAATAATAAATTGAAAGGGTTTCCAACGAATATTAAACTTCAATTTGAATAAATAAATTATGTGAGTTATGCCATGTCGTTGTTCCATTCCGCTTTTTACTTTCCTCACAATACGAAGTATATTGTAATGGTCTCAAACATTTTTTGTGTAGAACATGCTATGATATATTCTACTTAATTATTTTTGGCAAAAATTTGTATATCAAAACCATAACTTGTCAAAAATACAACTTATTCAAATTTACAAAATAACGAGCCTCAATATCATTTTCTAATCACTATTCTCTGAATAACGTATTCCAATAGATAATTGCATTTGCTTCTCGTTGACTTATTCAATGTATTAGCTCTATTAATCCTGTAGGCATTTATTTAGGAACTGAAATTATCAGGGTGAATAGTATAGGTGGTTAAAGGCGGCAGCCTCAAAGGACCTTGGTAGATATTCGATTAAGTGGAATAATGGACCGACTGAATGTCTAGTATAGATAGCAGGCATCGTGTAGATGAAGCGGACTTGGTATTAAATGCACATATACGACGCCTGCATTTATTCATTGCTGAAATTTTATTTGTATCCAGAAAGCTATTTACGCCGCCTCTATCATTTAACAAACTTTTATTTCACCACGGATCTACATGAAATAGATATGCTAACTCAATTTAGTTTCGTTCTTTATCAGCAGTGTCCACTTTGTTCAATTTAATTAGTTTCTGTCCGAACGTCCTGCCATCAAGAAACGGTTGTATGAGCATAATGGAAAAATCTGCGTTATGAAAGATCGTTCATCAATTTCCATTTGATTCTGATCAGATGCGAAGAATGAGTATCAACATATCATGTGAAACACTGATCACACCTCCTATGGAATCAGAGATATTCATGCTCGAGTTATGTTTCTGACGAACCAATTATTTGTAAAGTATTATCATTATCATAATGCATTCAGGAGAAATAAGTTATACGAGATGTTAAATTCACTCTGGGTAGTTTATTGTGTCTGCATTGAAATTAAAAGTTGAAGGAAACGAACAGTTCCCAGAACCAGAAGATGTATTTCTGACAATAATGTAAAGAATACACTAACTTGAAGCCGTATGTGAATAACATGGTAACATTTTATGATGACAATGTCTTCTAATCCCATTATAGGGAAGTATTTTTGTTTCTTACTGATCATTCGTAACGTAGCTTGAAATATAATTTTTCACCTTATTATTACGGAACATGAATCTGAAGTTAAATCAACTGTTGATGGAGTGAATATAACTATTCGAGGTTGAACATCCAACAGTATTCTCCATGTGACCAGATCTTACTGCTAACTGATAACGTTACCTCAGAAGCACGCACAGTACAGACATTGACGCTGATTGAATCCAGTCACTAATAGTGCAAAGTTCAGGTCCTGTTGTTACCTTTATACTACCGTACTAGGCGCAGAAGAGGTAACTGCACATCCAAGAGGATTTGACATTTGCACGTTATAATATGAAACCAGGTTTGGGAATCCCCCTTTCACTAGTAGTGGTTAGCGACCCCTGGAAGAAATTATATCTTGTGATAGGAATAATAAGATCCCGAAATTTCCATTACCAATATTGGCTAGAACCATGACTAACCTTCAAAAAACTGGTTTTTGCCCTTTTTTTACGTCAGTTTTGGAGTTTTATTTTTTTTGGACCCCTTAGACTTCCGTCCCAAATTTGAAATTAGTATCCTTCCATTGTTGGTATTTCAGGATTCTTCAATCCAAATTTCCTGACATTTCGTTAACTCCCCCTCCTGGAATATATATATTTATACGTTTTTTGAAGCAAAAATTCAAATTACGCTGTTTTGACCAAATTTCAATCAAATTGGAAGAAATTTGATGGAAGCATAAGTTGTGCCGTTCACAATATGTGGTTCAAATATGAATTGAAAATTTTGGATGGTCTTGCTTAAAATCCAAATTTGACAAATTTAGCCCAAATTTTAAAAGGGCTCTCCGTTTTGTCAAGGAGGTTGAGCGTACTCAAATCAAAGTTCATTTAACATTTAATTTACTTCAATGTGACATATGTCCGTCCCAACTTTCTCCCCTGATTCATTCATTTTTTGGCCATTTATAGTATATATTATCATAAACCATTTATGTGATCCACATCAACGTTACATTTTTTGTACTATGAAATAAACTATTATTTCAATGTTGATATATGTATATATTATAGTAAATATACAAACATCATACACAAGATTTTATTTTTGGGAAATATTTAAAAAAAAGATACTAAAAATAAATAGTTACATATTATATGTCCAAAAGTAGATAATATAGAATTATTTTTGAAAATTTAAATCACACATTCGTATTCATTCAATTACCTTCACCACATGTGCGTTTACGTGTATATTTTAGTCCATTACACCTTTTTTCAGTATTTTTTTTTTTGCAAATAATTTTTTTTAAATATTATACTTTAATAAATTCATACTGAACAGGAAATTGGACATTATAACTTACAAAAAAAACAATTATATATTATAATATGATTTAATTTTCTTATTACCTGACATTGTCTGCAATTTTGGTATAGCAGAACATACTTTACATTATAGAATTATGTGCTACTCCTCAGAGAAACTCATTGTGCATCCTATAATGCATTTCTCGCATGACTGATGATTCTTTTGTCAGCGAGAACGTACTTCCTTTTCTTCATTGGTGTGCGGTGTCCACCTATATATTTTTCAAAGGTTTGATCTCTTCCTGATTGTACCATTCCGGATACCTTTAATGTATTTCGAAATACTTGGATGATCCATGCTAAACTCTATTTGCATTTTTCGATGTGCAGACCTCGACTTGGTTGTTTGTTCTACTGTCTTCGTAAAAAGTTCTTGCATGAACAGTATATATCTCATGTGGGAAAAGAGCCAGTCTTCGTCCTCCTCTTCGAGTTGGCCATCCCATGTAATTGTGATCCAACCAATTTTAGGAACAAGATTGTCCGGAATGTCCTCGGTCAGTTCTTCAAATGCTTCCTAGAGACTATCTTCGACCACAAAAGTGAGAGCAACAATCTTTCTCGCTACTAAATCAAAATCGCCATTCCTTTTGTATCTTGCTATGAGTAACTCCCCGGCAAGTTTCTCCTCCATATTTTTAACGACATGAAAAAGACTATATATATAATGCAACATTCGGAAATGCACTGAGAGTTCCTTTAAGAGCAGCTTGTTCAGAATCAGTTGATACATAATCGGGATTTAAATTTGTTCTTTATTGCTGCCTACATCTTCTCGTGAGTTATCTCTTGCTTGTCTGGCAGTATACAAAAAAGTATCGGAAATACAAAAACGATTATGACGTAAATTGTCGTGAGCATTATTCCTACAATGTCTAACATCATTGGAAACGTATGAGAGGAACTGTGTGAACATCCCAACTTCAATAGTTCACTTCCGGAATTTCAATCCGATTTCAGAATAGATCATAGTTGTATTACTTCCCTCTAACATATTACAGACAATATCGTCAGGCCTACGAACGATGGATATTAACTATTTCAGTTTGAAACTTACTAACTGCAAAACAATCTATTATTTTATATTATCTCTCTTTTAAAGTCACAATTTTGCATGAGATATGACATACAAGTGACAATTCTAGGTTAGTAGGTCAATTGTAAGCTCATTTTTGGATATAATAGATTATCCTTCCATTAAAGCTGTATTTCTTATTACCCTCAAACGATACTATTGTATATTAGTAGGTTATGTGGAAATTTGTTCATGAGATCGCTAAATTTTCATCGTCCTTGTACATATAATTCCCTTCGTAGACGTTATAATGAGACATATATCTTAGTTGCGTCACATGGCGTTTCATTGAAAGAAAAGCAGATCAGCAATCGATTGATCAGAGATTTTCCGTAATTTCAGATGTATTTCGTAATCATATACTTAACCTGCAGAAATATCCGATATTCTCATTTCGACATTCAGGTGTCGTCACAATGTATTATGTGTTCTCTCTGTGTCATTGAACTATACGTTTTCTGGTACCTTCCAGTACCTATTGTTCAATATTCTGTGGTATCATGAAAGTAGGGTTGTATTGTGTCAACAGTTCTGGAAGTCAACGTGAGAGTAGGAGTATAAAATAGGAAGTTGTGGAATATATATTATGTAGAACATTTGAATAAATATATTAAATTTGAGGACCATCATTATATGCTTCTGAATTATTTGAAATATGTTTCCTTTTCCTACAATTGAAATTTTTCCTAAGAGAAAAATTGTGCTAACAAAAGTGGGCTAAGTTGGTGAACTATTGTTCACATTTCATCAATGTTTGTAATTAGAACTGCTATCTAGTGGAGTAAATCTGGCGAGAAAAAAGACAATGTTGGCGACAATTTTACGATGCTTGGCGACCCGGTGGAAAGTGTTTGTTAGGGTACCAATAACAATCTCCTGAAATTTCTATCTCCCAAAGTGGGTGCAACCCCTTTTTTTTGGCCAAAAAGGTTTTTTTTTACCTTTTTGAGGGTAGTTTTGCAAAAAAAAATTAACATCTCTGGTTGTATTGAAAATTAAGAAACCAAAGTAGAGCCCTTTTATTGCCAATGTCCAAGGAACATCCAGTCCAAATTTCAAGTTGATCCGACTTCCCCCCCTGCCCGTAATAAATATATATATACTCATATATGCAAGGAATCTTGCGTAATGGCTAACTTGGTCATTTTCCAATCGATTTGGCTGAAATTTGGACTGAAGATAGGTGTTATGGTCTCAAAACTACCCTCTGAATTTATTATAAGGATATTGAATAGTTTTTCAGAAATTCAACTTTAAGTCAATTTTTTAGTTATTTTTCAAATTAAGATATCTCATGTCGTTTACATCCGATCTGGATCTGCTTTGTGAGAAAATGTAGGTATTTGCACATAATTTTATGTCATGGAACTCATTTTTTATTTTGTTCATTTTTGCGGCCTATTTTGGCCATTTTATTTTCGGTATCAATATCCCCAAAACTTGTGTCAAATCAATTAATAAGAAGTTTACAAAAGTGCGAAATTTCGAAATTTTATACGAATATTGTGAAGCTCAGAAGTTGATAGCGCTTTAGACTCCGGGATTTCGAAATTAGAAGGTTCAAATTGTATAAAAACACAATTGCCTGAACGCTAGACGTCCTATGTAATTAGCTACGAATGTAATCATTTTGACGTTTCCCTCTAGAAGCTCGCTACGCGTCAGTTAGAGTTTATACATTTTACCTCGGTCTTGTTATGTTGGGACCGTTTCGTGCCCCGTGCGGGCGGCGCCAGTTGTGATTTAGTAGCTAGAAAATTCCTTTCCTTACGTCGCACGTAGCTGAGACCTGAGAGTACCCGTTTCTGTTTTAATTAAAGTTTTCTATCTAATGGACAATTATCGAAATATGAAGGACCGTCGGGCACGGTCCGATACCTAATCTAACTGCATGGAGCGAAAACGGCACGCGAAAAGTTGTCGTAAAGCCGTATTAGGTACAACCAGTTTCCACTTCTCTAACTCGCCAGCTACGCGCTCCTCACGTGAAGGTTATTCGATTTAACTCAAATTAACCAAAATGGCCGATATAGGCCGGAAAGGAAAAAATTGAAAAATGAGTTCCATGACATAAAACTATATGCGGATAACTACATTTTCCCGCGAAGCAGATCCAGATCGGATTCAAAGGACATGAGATATCTTAATTTGAAATATGACAAAAAAATTGACTTAAAGTTGAATTTCTGGGAAACTATTCGATATTTTAAATTTAAATTCAGAGGATAGTTTAAGGACCATAACACCTATCTTCAGTCTAAATTTCAGCCAAATCGGTTGAAAAATGACCGAGTTAACCGTTACGCAAGATTCCTTGCATATTTGAGTATATATATATATATATATATATATATATTATTCGATATTATTATCAGGTATGCGGTCAGAGGATGCTGAATTAATACTCAATTATTTTAAAATTCTCAATATTTCGTCATATATTCATGACTTCTTCAGGAGACACTACAATAAACATAAGAAAACAATTTAAAACTTAAGTAAGTCATTAACTAAAAACAAATTACAATTACATACTTACAAAATATTAGAGGTCCATGTGATGGTTCAACATTTATGTTGATGTTGCATTATTATAGTCGTCAAAACTGTGGAAACAATCAGTTAGGCACGAATCAGTCGATGATTCAACAGAATAAAAATAAATACTGACGATGCAGTTTCGATTATTCGTAGTTCTGTTCGTTTCGACGGCGTGGGCTCTTTTGATTGAAGTTAAATTGTGCGACTTGGACGCTTGTGCTATAATTAGTTTTAATAAACCCCTTCTTAGACATAGTGAGTCTTCTAATGATGGTCGTGAGACCGAAACGTACGTGAAGACAAATATTTAAAACAATGTGTTAATGTGACCTATTTCCCGAGAATTTTTACATATATTTCTCATAACTTTTTTCTGCATTTGGAATACCGAAATTGCATCATGCAATGTTATGATGTACTGGATAACCAAAAAAAGTTTATCTTAGTACATTATGAGAGACGGTGTCCCTAATGTTTTTTTATCATGAAACAGCAGGAACTCAATCTTGGTAATATACCGGAATATCAAAAATGATCTTGGTCAAGGGTGGTTGTGAAATCTAATACGTGGGTCTTACTTCACGTTTGAAATAATTATGTCACTGTCACACTGACATCATCAATAACCTACAAATTTCATACCTATTTATTTCAGTTGTAAAACAATATTGAGCTACAAATTATGAAATAACGGTTTTAGTAACAAGAAAAACTAAATTACAGTGATTGTTGGACATGTCCCCCGTTTTGTTCGATGCACATTAACTAGCGCACTCGTTCGAAAATAGGCTTCAATTAGGAAAATTTTGTGCTGTGTGGTAGGAGGCATGATTCAAAAACTGGATTAGAAAATTTCAGCACAATGACTTAGCAGATTCTGACACAACAAAACATATTCAAAAATTTGAAGTAAGACACACGTTTTACATTCCACAACCACCCTTGACCAAGATAATTTTTAATTTGTAGTTCATTATTGTTTTACAACTGAAATAAATAGGTATGAAATTTGTAGGTTATTGATGATGTCAGTGTGACAGTGACATAATTATTTCAAACGTAAAGTGAGACACACGTTTCAGATTCCACAACCACCCTTGACCAAGATAATTTTTGACATCCTGGTACTTTCCACATGAACACTCCATGTTAGCTTCTGGTCGATATGAATTCCCAAATATCTTACGTCTGTTATGTTTTCCAATGATTTATTTTCAGTTTGAATGAGTATACTATGATCCAGTGTTTTGTTCTTTTTGTGCAAATTGCATTGCATATGATATGATGTTGTATTTAGCTTGAGCCCGTTCAAATCGTACCATGTAGACATTATTCTTACGGCGGATCTATTCTTTTCTATGAGTCATTCATCATTATTTGCGTATTGTACTGGTCTTTTCGTTGATGAGACGTATTCTGATAAATCGTTAATATATACATCGAAAAGAGTAGGAGAGAAGCGAGAGCCCTGTGGGGTGCCCACTTTAACTTCTTGCGTATCTGATCTAACCCAATTTAAGACTGGGCCTCGTATCTCCATTTTCTCCAGTTTGTGTGCTAGCCAATGGTAGATATTCTTTCGAATTGGCTCTGTACGCGGCGATAAGTCTATAATTATTTTTCCGATATATCTACATACATCATGAAACTGAAGATTCATCAGAAATTGTTTGGAATAAACGTATATTGTATGGAAGATATATCATATACAGGCGAAAAGTTTGGATTGGATACAGGAATCACTTCCCAATAATAATCTAATATGACCTGGAATGGACTAAAATTCCATTCCAGCTAATATTAGATTCAACAATGATATGAAGGATTTAATTCAAAAATACAAATGTGATAACTTTACCTCCGAATGCTGCAGATGTATGGTCTGGAACCTCTCGTCACTGCTGTATGTGGTTAATCCCACAGTGAGTAAATGGTAATCCTTCCGCCTAATCCAGGATATCTGAAAAGCGTGGAGGAAGGTATTTGTTAAATAATCCCGGCTTCATACATATTCAAATAAATATTATGCGAATTTCTTGAGCTTCATTTTATATAATGCAGAGAACACGCTCTACCCTCTTTCAATTAACTGAATGGTAGTGATAAGAATCAACATTTCCAATTTAGGCAACAGGAAAATTAGAGGAACGTGTTAAACTGTACCTATGTTTCGTATTGATTAGATTAGTTTTGTTAGGGTTCCATGTATTCCTAGTCATTTTTGTATGATTTATAGAGCTGTATGAATCGTAGTATTTGATGGTTTAGCTTTCTTATATTAGCATTACTTTCTGTTGTACTAACAAAAATGCTTCAGTGTGACAGAAACTATTAATACAGTACTGCTAAAGTATGCCTTCATTTTATAGTTTATGTAGTTACTATCTTTATTGCCAAAATTCATCAGCAACTGGTTAATAGAAAATAATGTACAGCTTGAGTTCAAATCAACGGTGTAGAGCGATTTGATAAGTGAGAGCAAGATTTGACAAAGACGACTTTTAATGGGCATTCTATTCAAAACGCACCTTTCACACGTCTAACTAAATCATAGGCATGTTGCATCCGAATAATTTTGTTCTTTACATATATCTTATTTTGGTCATATATCTAGTTATTGTTGAGGAAGTTTGTATTCGATCAATTAGTTAAGCTTTTCTACCTATCTTCAGTGCATAAAATTTTATGTGACCAGTGAAATTGAATGAGTAAGTATAAACGAAATTTCCCTTAGTTGTGATTGGCTACAGTGATCTATTCTCTACTCAACAAGGGTAGAGAACGGTATCTTCCTTTTGGCCACAACTGCATATCAAAACGAGTAAAGTGTTTATCTGAAGTCCTAGAATAAAGTAAAAGAGAAAGAACGTTAACATAGAGAGACCTCTTTACAACCGTCTTTTTATGCAGAACTTCTCAATGAACCTCGAATGTAAATCTAGTGATAAGACTGATAAGTTACTTCTATGCATTCGTTCAATCGCTGCTGATGATCAATTCTGATATGGCGAAATATAAATGGAAGCTCCATCAGTCGACCAAGAAATGTCATTCGAAGAATCGGAGTTTGAACATATACCCAAATATCTCCGAAATGTTGGATGATTCATGTCGAAATTGAAAAATTAGAATTTTTTTCATGCAGTACTGAGCGGCAGAACGACGTGAAACTCAACTTCAACACTTGTAATAGACACTTCGTAATCATGTAATATACCGATAAGGAATCGTTCATGAACTATATATACTACAGTATACACAGTGGATACACTATAACACTATACATGACAAACAAGCACCTGTATCGACTGAAAGTGGATAAGGCTGATTCTTTCTTATCTATAATGTAAGAACAAGCTGGAAAACCGTTTGCATAACATCCTTCACTATTTACAAATACCCCAATCCCTGAGTCAATAAGTATTCTGCAGAAATGGCTTTCAAATATCCCCGATCGAAACTGTACAGAATATGTGATTCTTACATCTGTATGTATGGAGTAATATTATTTCACTTTAGCAAACATTACTATAACAAGCGGATGGGTAATCCACTCTCTCCTTTTTTGGCCAATATTTTTCTGAGCGAACTTGAAACCTCCTTCAAATCAAATTTGAATCAGTTGCCAAAAGTTTGGTATAAATAGGTTGACGACAATTACAAGTAAAGATTTTGATTAACATGGCTTTTTGAACACGTTTAATAACCAATTTGATTCACTCAGATTCACTGTCAAAATAGAAACGGATAATCAGCTTCCTTTTCTTGATATTAACATTATAAAAGATGGTTATCACTTGGATTTCGACATATACAGAAGACTCACTCAAACAAATTGGTATACCCTGGCGGATTCAGTTACACCATTCAGATATGAAATAGCTCAGTTTAATAGTCAAGTTCATAGATTAGTGAACGTCTCTTTAAGTCAATGAAATTACAGCAACGAAGTCGAGAAACTTCAGCAAATTGCGTTGGACAATGGTTTCCAAAAATCTTCGATCAATAATTAAATTTCTAAACAAAAAAGGAAATCAGAACATAGCCAACTAACCAAATTAGAGCCATTGCCTCCAAATACTTCAATAAAATTCAAAACTTTCACTTATCATTTGTCAGTGAATGATAAGTTCCATAGTTTGTTTTCTGAATTTTCAATACAACCAGTTTATAGATGCAAGAACAAGCTGAAACACAGTGTATACAACACATTTGTTAAGGTTTCCGATTTCGACAAATCCGCGATTTACAAAATCAATTGTGAGTCGTGTTCAAAATGCTATGTGGGTCAAAGTAGAAGCAACATTTTAACTCGTTATAAGGAACATTTTGCCCACATAAAGAAAAATAATGGTGAAGAATCAGCGGTAGCCGGAAACATTTTGAATACAGTGTCATACCATTTCTCAAAAAAGTTTATCACTTCTAAAACACAGTACAGTTAAATATCTAAGTAATTTAGGAAGGATGAAACTGTATAAACGGGAAAGCAATTTATTAGATTCCGATTCCTATCCAGCTGAGGGTAACCTTTTGTTTACATATGATCCCTAAATTGTATTTAAACAGAAACGTTTTGATTCATGATTTAGTTCACTGGGATGATGGCTACTTGGTAGCCGAAAGGTCCTCAGTACTTTAATAGTGTTTTTGGTGGAGTAGGGTGATCAATTCTTATCAATAGTGATATTTCATTCATGTTGTTATTCTCGTAATATAAGTCATTAGAAATGTTAGAAATACTTCTGACGATGTTGCGGTGCAACGAATAATGGTAAGTAAATTATCAAAGTTCAATAAGGTCGTTTTTAATTTCTGTAAACAAATTCTGCTAAATTGTATTATAGATTCACATGAACTAGATGTGAGGTGTTCCATTCGTGATTTATTGTCACTAAATAAATTTGGAAGGATTCAAAATGTCACAAGCTATACGAAAATCGATTCTAAAAGTTGTTTTATGAGAATTTATTTATTATTAACTAGATCTGATTGAATCAAAGGAAAAACCAATAGACTAGATTCAAATCTACAAATCCGCAAAAGCTTGCGACTGACGAAACTATTATTTGCTTACCATTCCGTCTCCTATGTTGTTGACGACACATGGTACCAGTGCGGTTGACCCTGTTTGAGATGTCACGGCCGTGCTATTCTCGGTCACAAAGTGTACGGGGGGACTCTCTAAGGGTGGAAACGAAGCTCCAATCTCGTTCAGATCCTCCGCCAGGTCTCCGTCCGATTCTGGAATCAATCAAGAAGTTTAACTTTTATGACTTGCTTGTCACTTCGACGTTCGTTCTTGAAAACAAAAATATATTCTCGTATACTCGTTTAATCACGAACAAACGGAATCGATAGTTTGATTTATTGTTATAATATCAGCAGTTTCCATATTTGAAACGAAAATTCTCATTCCTAAATGCGGAAATGAATGATATCGACACTTTTATGATTACGCTTGCTTCTTCAATTCAAAAACATTCGGAATAGGCATCCTCTATATCTAAAGAACTTCCATCTGTATCAGCTGTGATATTTTCCACTTATTAAATAAATGCCAATATATACTATGTCAAATTTCTTACATCTCGTTAACTATGAGAATTAGAAGGTGGGTTGAATGGAGAAAGTTTTGCGGATCAGATGAGTGAATTTTTGAGATATTTTAAAGACGGCACAAGGTGTACCTTGCTTATTTCGAACCGAAAAAAATTCAAATCACTTTTGGTGAGACTTCATCAACCATACCAAAATGAACAGGTGGTCCAAAACAAATGTATAGGATAGTAGTTGATTTTTTCGAACAAAACAGCCTGAATTTCATTACATAATCGAGATTATAATTCGTATTTATTCAACGATACCAGGTGAGATGAGTTAATGTCAAACGACATAGTCCACACGGAGTTCTAAGACAGTAATCATGTACTTAATAGTTGCAGCGTGGCGTTTTGTAAACATCAAATTCGTAATCAGCGACCCCAAAAACCCCTGCGTAACAAATTTTGGCCAATTTTGGTTAATATTTGGTGAGCAACAATACAGTTCCGCAAATCGCATTATTTAAATGCATTTTTTTGCATGCACAAGTGCAACCAAGCTTTTCCTGGTAAAACAAATATAGCACATTTTTTTCTATTGTGTTTCTGAAGCAAATGGCGGAAACCGCATCTCGATACAGGTTGCCAGTAAAAAATTCGATCATTTTGGCTGTAATTCCTCGACTATTCCCAAGACTACATAATACAAGATCCGATCATTTTCATGACTTGGAGGAACGTGCTTTTTTCAGACGATTTCGGCTTACAAAGCGAACTTGTCTGAATATCTTAGGATTAATATAAGATTCAATTGAATTTGCAAATGATTGGTATGCTGATGGAAATTAATATAGCTACAACAAAATGGTGTTATTTACCTATGAACCAGTTACTGGCAACACTACGTTTTGCTTCATGAATCATTGCGAGTTTCGCTTGCAATGGCAACTTTGAGGCCCCAGCTTATAAGGATGCCTCAAACTGCAGCAGAAATAACAGCAATTCAAAATCAATTCTTCGAAATATCAGCATTTCCAAAGAGTTTTGGATACCATAGATTGTACTTATATTAGGATCCAATCAACTGGTGGAGAAGATACAGAAGTATTCAGAAATAGAAAAGGTAGTTTTTCCATAAAAGTTTATAATGACTCTTTGGAAATTATGGATATTGTTGCAAGTTGGCCTGGATCTGCTCATGATTCAACTATATTCAGTAATAGCCGAATAAGGGCTCGTATGGAAGATGCTGAATTCTCAAATTGCTTGTTATTAGGTAAGGGATGCATTCTCAAATCATTCCTTTTTTTAATTATTTGAAGAAGATAGTGAATACCCACTAAGAATCTATTTGTTTAATGAAGCTCACATTAGAACTAGTAACATAGTGGAACGTTTATTTGGCAATTGGAAACGTCGGTTTCCAATTTTAGTTTATGGGTTTCGATTAAAAGTAGAAACAAGTTTGACAATTATTGCAGCTGCTGCTGTTCTACAGAATATTGCACGTCAAATGGGCGAGGAAGATCTTCCACAACTTCCAGATGATATTGAAGTCCAAGTATTATAAGAATTGATTCGAAATGGTCAGCTACTGCAAGCTCCAATGATGGCGGACAATGAAATAATCAATACAAGAATGCATTCAATTGATAATTTATAAAAATAAAAGAACCTACACATCTGTTTGAATTTTATTAAAAATTTACTAGTGGTAATGAGTGGTAAATTTCAAAAATGTAGTGATCGAAATTACCTTAAATAACAGAAACAGTTTTAAAAAATCGCAAATATTCAGAAATAATCTTAATTGAAATATTCGAAAATTTACTGAGTGAGGTTTGAAATAACAAATATCTATATTACTGTAACATAATGAATTTCCAGCGAGTAAGGACCAGTTCAATTCAAAAAAATATATAAAATATATAGTAATAGAGGAAAAACTTTCTACTTACAATTAAAAATTATGAAATTTCTGCTTTGCTTTCAAATTAACAAGCGTTTTTTTTTATTTCTAAATCCAAGAGAAGGGCTTCCCTCATGAGGTCTTGCTGTTCAAGCTGCCATTTTACATCATTTTGACCTTTTTTCAATTCCGTGTCTGCAATGGCTAATCTTTTGCCTAGGAGGGCATCATATTTCTCTGCGCTTGTAGAGGATGTCAGTTCATAGCGATATCACGAGTTACATCTACCTCTACAATTTCTATCATTATTTCTTCCCCCGTATGAGAATCATGTGGATTTTCTAATCCTTTGGTGGTTTTTTCATTCATAATGGATAAAAGCAAAATTGGATCCTAACCTTTGTCTACCACCTTCGACACACCACCACTTGTTATTCATTGCATTGTAATTGTGCTACTGCTAATACCAGTGATCATACAGACCTATTAAATATCTTTACTTTCTTCCTTCAACTTTCCGCACATTCATATTTTTTTTGCTGTAAATATTTTTTTAGTGTGTATTATATTACCTTATTAGTTTACATTTCAAACACAACTAACAACAAAATATTAACAATTAAAAAAGCGGTAAAAAATTAAAAATATAGAATACATATAGGTTAGGTAAGCGCAGGAATAGGTGAAAGTACTAAAAAGTAACTAGATTTCGCGGCATTGTAGAGTGTTCTATTTCTTAAATTTGTCTATGCTAAGAAATGTAAGTGATGCTACGGTGCAACCCACAGAGAACTTAAGTATCTCTTAATTTTAAGTCGAACTTGCTAAAGCTATGCTTAAATTGTCAACGGTGCAAATGAGCATTAGTGCTTAGTACAATTAGTTTAAGAAATCCCGCGCTTCAGTTGATGTATATTAGTTGTCAAACGTCTTCTGATGATGATCGTGAGACGGAAACGTTCGTAAAGAGGAATATATAGTAGACGTGAGTCTTAATGTGACCTATTTTCTAAGTATTTACATAAGATAAAAATAGATAACTTACGACAAGAACACGACAAAGGTAGAAGCAGTTAAGAATTGTTATGAATTTCTGTCTTTTGTTGTGTAAGGTCTTAGTGAAGGTCATAGTGTATATAGAGTGTACAGTAGTATACAGCTCTCATAATATACTACTATTAGCGAGATGATGAATTACAAGTATAATGTAGTAGTTCAGTCAATAATCTGGGGAACTTTCTGAAAAAAACGCAAGAGGTCGAATCAAAAAAACCCACCCTTCTTGATAATGATCTGTGGCCGATTTGAATCACTCGTAAGGGTCAAACTAAGTGAAAAAGACCTCTAAACGCTGAATTAACCCTATTTTACCCTCTTTTATAAGATAACTTTGAATTTATGAAGAAATGGGTTTTTTGAGTCGCTGAACATGAATCCGATGTAGTTTTCCCGGAAAATTTATTCAATGGGCTGGAAATTAGGGTAGTTTCGTCATTTTCATACAAAATTGCTCATTTTTCATGCGATTATCGTTTTATTCATGAAAGAAGTTGGCAGTCGCGTATTTCGATCCAAAGCAGAACAGAACTGGGAAAATTTTGCGGAAAACTGTGGCTAAATATTTCCACGTCATTAAAATTATCGTGTGATGATTCGCTATAGGGGTTTTTGTGGTCGATTATTACGAATTTGACATCAGAAACGTTTGAAAATCAGATTAAGATTATGTTGAAAATGAAGGAACATTAAAAAAATACAAGCATCTTTGTTTTAATTTATATAAGTTTCTAACTGTTTATTTAAAGCCACAATATCAAAATTTGTAATTTTCTTCGATTTTTCGGATGTTTTAAACAATTATTCTTTTGACATTACTTGGAATTTTCGTATTTTACCATGCACATCGCAAACAAATACTAATCAACACGGCACTCAAAAAATAACGTTTGAGAAAAATAAGATTTCATAAGAACATTTTCTTCGTTTTTTCGGAAAAAGCTATTTTTCAATTCTTTATTCATCAAATTCGTAATAATCGACTCCAAAAACCCCTTATCACACGATAATCGCAATGACGTGGAAAGGTTTTCTTTTCAGGTTTTCCACAGTTTCCGTAAGTTTTCATAGTTTTGGTCTACTTCGAACAGAATAACGCGACTAGCCAACATATTTTATGTATAAAACGATAATCTCGTGAAAAATGAGCAATTTTGTATGGAAATGACGAAATTTCCCTGATTTTCAGCCCATTGAATGAGTTTTCTGGGAAAAAGACCTCGGATTCATGTTTAGCGACCCAAAAAATCCATTATTTCATAAATTCAAAGTTATCTCTAAGAAGAGGGTGGAAATAAGGTTAATTTAGCGTTTAGGCGTGAATGAGAGGCCGCGTTCACTTAGCTTAACCCTCACGAATGAATCAAATCGGCCACAGACCATTATGCAGATAGACTTTTTTTGATACGACCTCTTGCTTTTTTTTTAGAAATTCGGCCAAAATCCCCAGTTTATAGACTGGACTATAGTGACTATTATAATTTTTATACATACATCACATTTTCTAATCACGTGTGTGTGTGATTCCAACCTTTTGCTTCCTGCGCTCAAGTTCCCTACGGAACTACTGCTACATACCAGCAACAAACCTTTTTCCGATATGACACATTAGTACAGTCATTTGATGCTTCTACCAGGAAAGTTTTCCGAAAGTTATGAAAATTGGTGATTTCATAGATTTCGACATGCTCTTTCCCAATTTCTACTTTGTCACCTCGTATTTTTGCCACTCCCGCCACAATTTTGGAAAAATGGCGCCTAAAAACGTTTTCGATAATATCTCCTTTCCGACTCATTTCACGATCAAAATAGTTATGTAATAAATTAAACTAGAGTAAATTTCCTATAATTTATGTAGTAACCTTTTTTTGTATATTGAATAGTTATAGCGCACGAGCGGGGCAAATTCTACTTCAACACGAATTTTGGCCAAAAAACTCATTTCCACACCACCATGAGGTAGAGTAAGTGGCGCGTTTTTTCATCGTGGTGTCCCCAGTAGGTCTAATTCACAC